>VSWD01000005.1:64131359-64731359 GCA_033119305.1 Pinctada imbricata | reverse complement strand
ATTATCTATGATGGAAAATTAATATATGAAAGATTATCATTATATCCTTTTGTCATAAACGTTTTATCTCAGTTAACGCATGCGGCCACATTGAATTCTACTAAAAAAGACAAAATTCCAAGGAATTTTCGCCATATTTTGTCAATAACGTCACTTCATGACGTCATTGCAGTTAAATGGCACATTGTTTGGTGATATTATTCTTTTCATGAAAAGCGGTAAACATTCGTGTATTTTCATGAGAGATATCAAGTATTCCTCATGAAATTTATTTTAAGAGAAAAATCAAGGGCCGATTTAGGGGTCTCGTGGCCCTACCCCTTTACTGAAACAAACTTTCGCGGTACAAAGATGACTACAAAAGTAGCGAAGATTAATACATCGTGAATGATTCTATGTATACAGTATTTGATAGGAATCTTCAATGTTACCAGACCAATGTCTCCTTATACAACTGCACTCCCAATGGAAGGTCTAAAGAAATATACATGTAGTTACGGTGTGTATACTCTTCGGGAAAACTTTTTAGAACCACTTGCTCAATATTTTGCCAAAGGCAAATTCTTCTAGGAAACAGACCACTTTGCAATGTTTGTATGTGATGACAAAATGACGAATAAATCATAAACCACTAAAGACGGTAAGGCCAGATTGCGGAGTATTTGCATTTGATGACATATACTTTTTTGTGCAGACAATCAGGTCAAAGGTCATTAATACTATTGTGAAAAGAAAAAAAGCTATGGTCATGAGGATCCTACATATGAAATTTCAAAGCCCTACCCCTTATAGTTCAAAAGTAGCTAAAAAGTCAATATCAAGGTCACTTGGTCAAAAGTCATGATATCAAATGAAAGATCTGGTCATAACGAATCTATATGTGAAATATCAAAACCCTAACTCTTATCGTTTAAAGGTAGGTCAAAGGTAAATGTCAAGGTCATTTGGTCAAAAGTCATGATATCAAGGTCTGGTCATGAGGATTCTACATGTGAAATATCAAAAACCTACTTCTTATAGTTTAAAAGTAGGTCAAAGATCAATGTGAAGGTCACTTGGTCAAAAGTCATGATATCAAATGAATGTTCTGGTCATGAGGAATCTATAAGTGAAATATCAAAACCCTACTTCTTATACTTCAAAAGTAGGTCAAAGATCAATGCCAAGGTCACTAGGTCAAAAGTCATTATATCAAATGAAAGTTCTGGTCATGAGGAATCGATAAGTGAAATATCAAAACCCTACTTCTTATAGTTCAAAAGTAGGTCAAAGATCAATGCCAAGGTCACTAGGTCAAAAGTCATTATATCAAATGAAAGTTCTGGTCATGAGGAATTCATATATGAAATATCAAAACCCTACTTCTTATAGTTCAAAAGTAGGTCAATGTCAAGGTAACTGGGTCAACAGCCATGACATCAAATGAAAGGTCTGGTCATGAGGATTCTGCATGTAAAATATAAAAGCCATAGCCTCTATAGTTCATGAGATAAAGCCCAGGTTTATTATTTTCAAAAGTAGGTCAAACTCAAAATCCAAGGTCACAAGGTCAAAAATTTTGGTATCCATGGAAAGGTCTTGTCACAGGGAATACAAAAGTGAAATATCAAAGCCCTATCACTTACCATTAAAAAATTATGGCCAAGGTTAAAGTTTTTCAAAAGTAGGTCAAACTCCAAGGTCAAGGTCACTAGGTCAAATTTTGCTGCTTTCTTTGATTCGTCTCATCATGGTCTATCACCATGTCAAGTTTCAAGTTGCTGCTCCTAGCAATTTTCTCTCAACGGACTTAAACGCAACAATGTTTGAAGAAAATTTTTTTGCGCTTTTTCATTGTTATTTTATGGTCAGATTGTGTCTTTAACAGTGACGTCATGATGAAAAACAACACTAAAAATATGTTGACAAGGACATTTTGAGCTAAATACTAGTAACTACATGACTGTATTATCTGAAAATGGTATATTGTATGATTTGTAAGACAATATCTACCGGCCAGTTAACATTTCTAGTAGCCTTTGGCATAAGAGTATAAAGATCTCACCCCGAGGTAGTCTGGGTCTGTGGCTACCGTCCCCACCGTGGATCTCTGATCAAGTACCACTCCTGGTGGCCCAATCCTACCATCCTCAAGCAGAGAACACTCTACAATGTAAAGTTGTAAGAACCAAATATAAATATAACTTAAACACAAATAGTATTGCACTTGGAAGAATTCTCAGTCCATACTCTATTCATCCTCTCCAACTTGGAAGGTCAAAGTTGAAGGTCAAAATTACTAAAAAAGAGGACAAAGTCCTAATTAGTCCCCTACCGGCAACGCCGAAGGGGACTCTTAGTTTTTACCATAATTATTAAATTAGTCCACACACCATAACCTTCTTTATCATGATTATGATCAATAAATTATAATTTTGATATTATTATAATTAGCATAGTCTTGAATTAGCACTCTAGTGATAGCCCGAGCTCTGCCAAAATATAAATCCTGATAAAATGAAAATGCATACAGCAGGGCTCTCACACCCACTTTTGGGACTGGAGCAGGGGCCTTTAAAATTGGAAAAACCAGCATTTTTACAAAAATTAAGAAAAACCATTAATAGATTTGTATGCGCTTTCACTAGAAATGTAGTATTTTTAACTCAATTGGGAAAAATTGGTCAACAAATTAGGAAAAAAAGATACTGTGTTGCATTTGGAATGAGGCCGAATGTCTGCCCCTAATCAGGCTGATCGAGAGTTCTGTATAATACCAGTTTGTTAGGGTTAATCATGAGACTAACTAACCAATGAATATAAGCATCCATCATGAAATGCCAGTACATGTAATCGTAACATCCATCTATCTTTCACTTTTTTCACTTTAAAATTTGATTGAGAAAAGTACATACTGTAACAATACTTTATACCACATACCTTTACTTGAGCAAGGAGAAGACTTTGTGACCACTTCTGCTGTAGACTTCTCGATGAAGCTATGTAACGTACTTAACTCCAAATTTTTCCTGCAAAAGTCATGATACATATTAATACAATTATAATGATAAATCAGTGATTGGGAGTGACATGGGCCATGCCCCATAGTCCCATTAATTTGTAACATGGCTCATTGAAGTCTTAGTTTTTTCTTAGGAAATGGTCCAATGAAATTTGAGAAAATCAGGGAAAATGGCCCATTCAAAAAAAAAAAAAATCCTATCCAATCACTTGATAATGCAACTTTTTTCCAAGGCAAAAGAAGAGCTCTATTGAAAAAAAATGTCTTGTTGACAAAATGCAACATACAAACACACACATGGACAGACATACAGTTTTGGACACATAAAGACACACAAACACACACATGGACAGACATACAGTTTTGGACACATAAAGACACACAAACACACACATGGACAGACATACAGTTTTGGACACATAAAGACACACAAACACACACATGGACAGACATACAGTTTTGGACACATAAGACACACAAACACACACATGGACAGACATACAGTTTTGGACACATAAAGACACACAAACACACACATGGACAGACATACAGTTTTGGACACATAAAGACACACAAACGTACACATGGACAGACATACAGTTTTGGACACATAAAGACACACAAACACACACATGGACAGACATACAGTTTTGGACACATAAAGACACACAAACACACACATGGACAGACATACAGTTTTGGACACATAAAGACACACAAACATACACATGGACAGACATACAGTTTTGGACACATAAAGACACACAAACACACACATGGACAGACATACAGTTTTGGACACATAAAGACACACAAACATACACATTGACAGACATACAGTTTTGGACACATAAAGACACACAAACATACACATGGACAGACATGATACAGCATCGTGTGGACCCCCGCCTAATCGCTTCTTTTCTCACTCGGAGTGAGAAAAGGAGCGATGAGCGATGATTGAGAAAAGGAGCGATGAGTGAAGAGTGAGAAAAGGAGCAATGAGACAGTCCATATGGTAATCATGAACATGCTACATCCCTACACATTGTGAGTTTAAAGTAACACATTATGTATAAATGAAATAGAGAGTATATAGCAACTCATATGACGTTCTGTAAAATGTACAAAAGTCAAGTGTGAATTACTTTCCTGGTATTTTAAATTAAATGCACTTAAAATGAAAGACAGCACTTGTCAATTTGTTATCATGATCATTACTTCCTATCCTTCAAAACGTGTATGAAAATTAGCCAAAACTACAAAATATACATGCATATGTCAACAGCTTAACTTACAATAAAACCTAGGCAACACAAAGCATAGCCTCCCCTCGCATTGCACTGTGCAATCTAGGCTGTATATAAGGAAAATCAATAAGATTCATCCTCTAGTCATAAGCAATAAGTGTATGAAATTTGGTTTAGATCCAACTAAAGCTGCACCATGCAAGAATTTTGACCATTTCCAATCTGTGACCTTGACCTTTGATAAAATCAAAAGGTTCTTCATCTTGTCATATTCTATCAGTGTATGAAGTTTGGTTAAGATCGAATCAAAAGTGCACCCTCTAGACTGTATACAAGGAATTTTACCTATTCCAATCTGTGACCTTGATCTTTGACCTATGACCTTGAACATCAATAGGCTTTTTCCTCTTGTCATAAGCTATAAAGCTAACAGTCTATGAACAGTCGGGGAAACTTCCTTATATGGAAGTCAAATATAGCGGAACGACTGCGTCACATAATCAGTTCAGAGTGAGCGCTCTCTCATATTCAACCAATCGCTTCAATGAACTTTGCATTATGGGATTACTATGATAGTAAAATCTTGTGTATATTTTGGCTTTAGTATTGTCTTCAAAAATTGCTTCGCTATTGCAGAAATCGCAATCAAAATCCTTCACATCTTTGTCACTTATACTTCAAAGGTATATTTATGGATTCCATGTTGCATTTTTAGAAATTCAAACTCTAAATTCAGATATAAAGATGAGAAAATGGCACATTTTTAATAACGACTTGCATTGGACCTACACATAATCTTCGTGAAATCGATCCATACAAAGATATTTCTGTACTAGACATGTATAAATTTACGTTTGTGAATATAAAAACATCGAATATTGAAGAATAATGTGTTTCTAATGTATACGTTGCAAACTGTTTTTAAAGAAATGTCAGGAATTGATGAAGAATTCATCAGGTACCCCCTGGTATTTGCCGAAAGTGCATATTTTTTCATTATGTATGTTTTTTTTCTCAAGACATTGCTTTACACCCCTTTCCGTTGTATGTACTATGTACTAATTTGAAAAAAAAAATCAGATATGTCACGGAAAAGCATAATAAATAATCGAATTTATTGAACAATAAAATTTATACTAAGTTGAAATCCACGCTTTCTACACCATTAGCAAATCTAGATTTTTTTTCCAAGGAGGGGGATGTCCAGCCTGTCAGGAGGGTCAGCATATGAGTCATAAAAACATATTTACATAAAAACGGGAAATATAAAAATTGGGTATTCTAGAAGGGGGTGTATTACCAATGATATACCATAATTTTCATTGAGATCACACATTGAACCATTCAAAAGTGCATGATCTTCTCACCTTGATTTACAGTCTTAGACTTAAAATTTTTAAAAACGCAATATGGAATCGAAAGATATACCTCTAAAGTATATGTGACAAAGATCTTAAGGAATTTAGTCGCTTTTTCTGCGATAGCGAAGCAATTTTGAAGACAGTACTAAAGCCAAAATATACACACGATTTTACTGTCATAGTAATCCCATAATGCAAAGTTCATTGAAGCGATTGGTTGAATATGAGAGAGCGCTCACTCTGAACTGATTATGTGACGCAGTCGTTCCGCTATGCTTGACTTCTATATAAGGAAGTTTCCTCGACCTGATGAAGTTTAGTTAAAATCCAATCAAAAACTGCACGCTCTAGGCTATAATATACAAGGATTTTGACCTTTACCAATCTGTAACCTTGACCTATGACCTTGAAAATCAATACGCTTCTTCCTCTTGTCATAAGCTATCAGGGTATGAAGTATGGTTACGATCCAATCAAAACTGCACACTCTAGGCTGTATACAAGGATTTTGTGACGCACACACGTACACAAGCACACACTCATCCTCACACAAATTCTTAAAATTTGTTTACTTAAAATGCTTGTTTGACCCACAGTATTCGACAATGACTTTAAAATTGACCTTGACCTATATTGGGTGCCGATTCTCATCATGCTTTACCATGCCTGCAAGTTTGAAATATGTCCGAGAGATGTTAAGTAAACTATAGCCAAATATGTGAAAGTATGACTATCAGACATTCCGACAGACAAACAGACAGACCTGGACAAAGTGATCCCTATATCTCTTGCATTACAGGCAACAAAAGAAACTACATGTATGTGTGATAAAAGAAGAAAATAATCAGCATTTTTTGCAAAACATAAGGGAGCCCTGACCACTGTTCCCCTCTAGATCTACACAAATTACAATGTCGTAACTTTTTTGGATTTGTACTTACGTTGGCAGTGCACTAGCCTCTTCCTGCAGACTTCTATCGGAGAACACTCGCTGCAAAATTGAGTATGTCCTTGTATCTAAATGAATAAAAATATTACCAGTAATACATGTACATGTAGTTAGAAATTTAAAATTATTTGAACAACCCTTAGAAGATGCACATCAATAAAATTAGAAAGGAAAATGTATTTTTGAGCAGTTCACCTATGAAACTTATCTTTCTCATCTTTTCAGTTGTCATGTGGCCCAGTGCTCCAAGGTGCGACTAAATTGGTCGCATTTGTGACTGGAAATATGGTTTTGTTACCGTAAATTAAATGGCTTGCAAAATTACAACCGTAACAAAATCCGGCAGCGAGTTAAACAAGGACCAGTAACGTAAGAGCTGTAATCTGCCCAATTTGTACTTGCAACACCAGCTCAACCAGTATGAATGATAATATATTCTGTAGGTGAAAATATTTCATTTCAAGCATCTTTAATCAACTAGAAGTCTGTGACGAGACTGTTCAAAGCTCTCCTGGTTGTTTGGTAGCATCCATGTAAGCACCCATTTCCAAGACTCCAAGGGTAAAGGGCTAAAAAATCGTATCATGTGCACAACAAGACTACAGACCCATTTTAATGCAAAAAGAATGAACTCTTTATCAATCATACTTTCTGAGAATTGGTCAGTGGCGGATTCAGCCGCCCCCCCCCCCCCCCCCCCCCCCCCCCGGCAGTGCCCAAAGAAGGGGCACTTATGACATGCTTTTGGAAGCATTAAACTACTGTTTCCCTAATAAATCTATGAAACTAGTCAGAAATAGCCCCAAACACCCCAGAAACCACCGATTTGAGTAAATTTTCCAAAAATTTCTCGGGGATAGATAGTCATGTCCATTGTCTGTACGTGGACGTACACACGTTTCGGAAACAACCTTCATTGAATCATGTTCATCGAATTTTCTTTATCTGAGGAATGGATTGGGAACTTTATATCCTAAGCAAGGAATATTTAACACACATATTTCTTGACCAAATCTTCGATATAACCTCCTATAAAACTTACATTTTTTAACTCTAAATTTGAGGTCGTGATCAATCTTTTTAAAATGAACAATTGAAATTGTTTTGGCCAGATTTAAACCGGCTACCTCCAAGAATTTTGAAAAGATAAAAATGCATGTTTTTCTTTATTTTTAGAATCGAAGTTATCATGATTACATTTTTGGTTAAGTCCCTAGGTAAATCAAAAATATAATCATGATAGAATTGCCAAGAAATAATTAAACCTATCAATCTGGATAATGCAGGGAATGGGGCACCCGTGATCTCTAGTTTGTCAAGGAAATTTTTCATTTACAAGGGAATTTTTTAGGGTCTGTATGGGACCGAAATTCGGTAAAAAGAGGTACTTTTCTCCAATTTTAGACCTTAAAATTCCCTATTCAATCTTTTCTCCAAAATGAGAAATTCATTTCCAATTTACGTATCATTAACTGAAAGGGAAACGAAAGTAGAACAAACATGCTCTAGGAGGGATTCAAAATACAGACAATTGATATGATAAGGGATAATTTGCATGAATATATTTTTTGGTTGTTTGAAATTTATTTCCCAATTTAGGTTGAAATGTTGCAAAATTCCCAATTTCATTGGCCCAGGCCCCTGACATCAGGGGCTAGAAAAACCCTGTAATTACTTATTTTCTTTACCTTAATTTATACAAATATTAACAAACAAGCGCGGATCTAGAGTGGTTTGGGGGGTCAGGTCCTGCCTGGAATTTGCATAAAATTTTTCCTAGTTTTAAGAGAATTTATGGCCCTCCCTCCCATGGGCTGACCTATCTGCCCTTTCAAAACTTCTCCTGATCCGCCCGTTTCTTTAGGAAGTCCTGAACATGTTGACTTCTGCATGCCGTGCAAGAACAGTACAGCATCAGAAAATTTCGAAAATTTTCAAATATATACTATATGAATAATAATTATTGTTATAGACATTGACTGAATAATGCGCGCCAAATCCCTCTAAATTCAGTTCAAATACGCTTCAGATGCCACCAAATTGCTTCATTTCTTCAAAATTTTCTCAGGGGAGGCCCCCCCAACCCCCACCAATGGGAGGGGGAAACCCCCTCCCATACCCTCCCCCACTCGGCCCTTCGGGCCTCGCAAGTTATTTCATAAAAATTGTATGTGCCCCCCCCCCCCCCCCCGGCAATTGGGGTTCTGGATCCGCCCCTGTTGGTGTTCACAAGATTACATAGGAGAAAATGACCACACCCATTTTTCAAAACCCTGGGGTTCAGGAACTGAAAAATATACAGGTGCACAAATAAATTACAGACTGATTATAATGAAAAAAGAATTAGGTCTCTATCAATTATACATGTACTTCCTAAGAATTGGTGTTCGCAAGATAACGTAAAGTTATAATGGCCACACCCATTTTCAAAGACCCTGGGGTCAGAACCTCAAACAAAATATCAGTTGCACAACAATACTATATACCAATTATAATGCAAAAAGAATGAACTCTCTATTGTTCTTCAATCTTGGTGTTCACAGACAAAGAGTTACATGTATGTAGGGAAAATTACCAAACCCACTACGTTGTTATAATGACCACACCCATTTTTAAAGACCCTGGGGGTCAGGGCCCCAAACAAAATATCAGGTGCACAACTAGACCACAGACCTATTATAATGCAAAAAAAATTACTGTAACTCTCTAGTTCTGAGAATTGGTGTTCACAAGATTATATTGAGTTATATAGGAGAAAATGACCACACCCATTTCCAAGACCCTGGGGGTCAGGGGCTAAAACAAAATATCAGGTGCTCAACTAGACCACAAATCTATCACAATACAAAAATAATTAATTCCCTATCAATTATAGTTTCTGAGAATTGGTGTTCACAAGATTACATGGAGTTATAAAGGAGAGAATGACCACACCCATTTTCCAAGACCCTGGGGGTCAGGGGCCCAAACAAAATATCAGGTGCAAAACTAGACCATAGGCCCATAATAATGCAAAAAAAATTAATTTCTTACCATTCACAGATTCAGAGGATTCGCGTTCACGAGAAAAGTTTAACGGACGGACAGACAGACGGACGGACGGAAGGACGCAGGACACAGGGCAATCACATAAGCTCAACTGATTTTTGACCATGTTGACCTGTAGACCTAAAAATTAGTAGTTTTGTTGACATAACTATAAGAAATAATCTATATTTTTGTGTTGCCTGCAAAGCATAGCGACACGTAGGGATCACTTTGTCCATTGTCCGTCTGTCTATCACACTTGGATGTCATACCATGCATACCCCATATAAAAGTGATTCCAAAGTGTCGCTATGTTTCACAGGCGACACATGAATTCCTTGGAATGATTTTTAAGTAGAAGTGAGGGTGGGATCCATTTCATGATATTAATGACTGTTTTTGACATGAGTGATATTATGTCGAAAATTTTCTGATAATTGGTCGCTTTTGTTGATCTAAATGTCAAAATGGACTACAATAAGAAAATTCAGTAAGATATACCATGCTAAAACATGAATTTCACCAAATATTATGTTCTGGATTTATCAGACCATAAACACGTGGCCAAAGACATATAATTGAACATTCACTCTCACTTGCATTCTACAATTAACGATGCTGCCGTTATACAAATAGTTTGGTTTAGCTTTTTTCTTAACATTCAACATGATTTCATTTTCTAAGTGCTTTGTGAATGTTATGGAGGAAATTTTGAGCATTTCTTCAAGATTGGCTGGTACTAAAGTCGTCAATGCTAATTGATAACTTTTATTGCATGGGGTTGTTGAATTATCAATGCCAAAAAGTAAAATTCAGGAGTTTGTCAGTTAGAAAGTAAACATCTACAAATATTTTTGATTAAAATTGATTCATTCGAAACTATTAAATTAAAAATAAGCTCAAAATGCATCGAAGATGCAAAATGCCGAGTTGCAAAACTGGAATGTAAGTATGAATATGCAGACTAACATGAAATGTGTATGGTTTGTAACAACATTTTGTGGTCCTAAATGAAAATTTCTGGATCAAGAAATGGTCTTCTCTTTATTCTATATCAGCGTGTAATATATTTTCAAGGATACAGATTTTCAATCTCATCATACAGAATACTTTATGTATTTGTATGTACAATATGATTTAACAAAGCATACTCTAAAGATACAGAATAAGGTACAATTCATATCTTAAATCACGGGAAACATTTCTGGCAAGTTTCATGATTATAGGTGCAATACAGGCTCAAATATGGTTGGGAAAACATTTTCAATCATCTGAGTCCTGTGACCTTGATCTTTGACCTTTTGACCCAAAAATTAATGGCAAGTTTCATGATTATAGGTGCAAAACAGGCTCAAAAATGGTCTGGAAACCATTTTCACTTACCTAAGTCCTATGACCTTGATCTTTGACCCCTAAATCAAAAGTGGTCATTTTCTATTCACTGGAAACATTTCTGGCAAGTTACATGATTATAGGTGCAATACAGGCTCAAATTCAGTCGGGAAACCATTTTTAATCATCTTAGTCCTGTGACCTTGACCTTTGACCTTTTAACCCCAAAATTGATAGTGGTCATCCTTGATCCATGGGAAACATTTCTGGCAAGCTTCATGATTATAATTGCAATACAGGCTGAAATATGGTCCGGAAACCACTTTCAATCATCGGAGTCCTGTGACCTTGACCTTTGACCTTTTGACCCCAAAATCAATAGGGGTCATTCTTGATTCATGGGAATCATTATCGGCAAGTTTCATGACTTTAGGTGCAATACAGGCTAAAATATGGCCAGGAAACCATTTTCAATCATCAGAGTCCTGTGACCTTGACCTTTGACCTTTTGACCCCAAAATCAAAAGTGGTCATTTTCTATTCACAGGAAACATTTCTGGCAAGTTACATGATTATAGGTGCAATACAGGCTGAAATATGGTCCGAAAACCAATTTCAATCAACAGAGTCCTGTGACCTTGACCTTTGACCTTTTGACCCCAAAATCAATAGGCCTCATCCTTGATTCAAGGGAAACATTTCTGGCAAGTTTCATGATTATAGGTGCAATACAGGCTGAAATATGGTCCGGAAACCATTTTCAATCATCTGAGTCCTGTGACCTTGACCTTTGACCTTTTGACCCCAAAATCAATAGGGCTCATCCTTGATTCAAGGGAAACATTTCTGGCAAGTTTCATGATTATAGGTGCAATACAGGCTGAAATATGGTCCGGAAACCATTTTCAATCATCTGAGTCCTGTGACCTTGACCTTTGACCTTTTGACCCCAAAATCAATAGGGCTCATCCTTGACTAATGGTGAGTAAGTGTATGAAGTTTCATTGTTATAGCCTCTTTCGTAGTTGACTTATAGTCCGGAAACCAATTGTTGACGCCCTCCCGCCCGCTCGCCCGCCCGTCTCACATCAAATTAAGAGCCGAGTTTTGCAACTCGGCTAAAAAAATAGTTGCCAGAGTCACCTAATGCTAGACTGCATAACAAAATGTCTTTAATGACAGCCAATTTCTTAAGCTCACCTTTTTCCCCATTTTATATAATTATAAACAATTTTATACTCATGTAGCACATATACTTTGCTCAATATTGGCTTCTAATGGCAAAATCACTCAAGCGAAAAAAAGGAGGTCAAGGTTATTCTATGAAAGTTTGATTGAAGATACATCCAATTTGAAAGTTTGGAATATGCAGCACTTATAGTTAGCTAAATATTGGCTTTTAAAGGCAAAACATTCAAGCAGAAAAAGTAGGTCAAGGTCATTTTATGAAAGTTTGATCAAATTTAAGATACATCCTGCATGTAAATTTGGAACATGTAGCAATTATACTTTGCCCAATATTGGCTTTTAAGGTATCCGTTGTACAAATAATTATCAAGTGTAGTATATAGTTAGAATCATTGAATATTTTTACCTAAATATGCCTTATATAACATAAAACATAGTGTAATCAAAGATTACGAAGCTCACCTCATGGCAGCAAAGTTCAATTTAAACATATCTCTAAGTACATGTATATTAAGAAAATCACTCAAGTGGAAAAAAGTAGGTCAAGGTCATTTCATGAAAGTTTGATCAAAGATACATCTAATATGCAAGTTTGGTACATGTAGCACTTATACTTTGCTCAATATTGGCCTTTAAAGGCAAAATCACTCAAGCGGAAAAAGTAGGTCAAGGTCATTTTATGAAAGTTTGATCAAAGATACATCCAATATGCAAGTTTGGTACATGTAGCACTTATACTTTGCTCAATATTGGCCTTTAAAGGCAAAATCACTCAAGTGGAAAAAGTAGGTCAAGGTCATTTTATGAAAATTTGATCAAAGATACATCCAATATGCAAGTTTGGTACATGTAGCACTTTTACTTTGCTCAAAATTAGCCTTTAAAGGCAAAATCACTCAAGCGGAAAAAGTAGGTCAAGGTCATTTTATGAAAGTTTGATCAAAGATACATCCAATATGCAAGTTTGGTACATGTAGCACTTAAACTTTGCTCAATATTGGCCTTTAAAGGCAAAATCACTCAAGTGGAAAAAGTAGGTCAAGGTCACTTTATGAAAGTTTGATCAAAGATACATCCAATATGCAAGTTTGGTACATGTAGAACTTATACTTTGCTCAATATTGGCCTTATAAGGCAAAATCACTCAAGCGGAAAAAGTAGGTCAGATGCTGCATCCGATGCATGGGTTCACCTCAGCCTCCCAAGATGAATCCCTTGTTCAAGTTTGGTTACTGTAGCATCAGTACTTTGTCAGATACTGAACTACCCCAAAAACTTTAACCAGACATTGACAAAGTCATTCAACCGGAAAATGTAGGTCAGATGCTGCATCCGATGCATGGGTTCACCTCAGCATCCCAAGATGAATCCCTTGTGCAAGTTTGGTTACTGTAGCATCAGTACTTTGTCAGATACTGAACTACCCCAAAAACTTTAACCAGACACTGACAAAGTCATTCAACCGGAAAATGTAGGTCAGATGCTGCATCCGATGCATGGGTCCACCTCAGCATCCCAAGATGAATCACTTGTGCAAGTTTGGTTACTGTAGCATCAGTACTTTGTCAGATACTGAGTTACCCCAAAAACTTTAACCGGACGCGGACGCGGACGGGGACGGGGACGGGGACGCGGACGCGGACGCCGGGGTTATAGCATAAGCTCATCTCAACTTCGTCGAGGTGAGCTAAAAATGGTTTCTATCATCAAAGGTCAACATACCAACCTTGGCTCAATCTACGGAAACTATCGAGACACTGCCGAAGATTACCGAGATAATTTTAACACTGTTTAAATGAACGAGACGTCCGCGAGATCTCCATTTGTACACTGGATACGTTAAACATAGCTGTCAACTGACCCGATTTCCGCGGGTCAGTCCCGCTTTTTTACCCTTTGACCCGATTATTTTTTATCACCCGCGCGGGTCATGTCTTTCACCTGATTTTTCGTTGCTGACCCGGGAATCACCCGATTCCGATTTGGTTCCGTCTATTACTTGGGACTTTAAATTTCCAGCTGTGACTTTTCAATTAAAACACCTGCATTTACAGGTAAATTGGGTTGTTGTTTAGTGATATTGGAAGTAATTAGCCACTTTCATGTTGTTTTAATGACCTCGGCTTGAAATATTATGGGAATGTCTATGGAAAGACGATCGTAAACACTTAAAGATTTATGCAGACGAAAAGGGACAAATGTTTTTATAGTGTTTAAAACAATTGAAGCAGTGAAATGTAGAATTTCACACAAAATCTTCATCATGTTGTAGCAATGACTAAATAAAAACATATCTAGCATAGCAAATTCAACTATGAACCTTCAGGCATTGATTAATAAGTCCTAAAATTTTACAATGTGCTACATTATCATGATAATGCAGTATTACAATTTAAATAAATGCTTTACATGTCTAACAATAAAATGAACTTTATTGACCTGGTTTTTTTTTGGAGGGCGGAGGTTAAATTTTATTCATAATGACACAGGCAAAAGGTCGCGATTTTGTTTCGCGCGCTATGACCCTCTTTTTCATTTCCCAAAGAGGGTCATTGATCCTCTTTTGTTTGAAAATAGTTGACAGGTATGCTTTTAAAGGCAAAAATCACTCAAGCGGATAAAGTAGGTCACGGTCATTTTATGAAAGTTTGATCAAAGATACATACACCATGTAAGTTTGGAACATGTAGCACTTATACTTTGCTTAATATTGGCCATTAAAGGCAAAATATTGCTATCTTAACATTTACCTTATCATATCAATATTTGCCTTATCATTTGAAGTAATTTAAAAAATCCCAACCCCAGGGACTACATCCTCATCTGGTAATATTAAACAAAGTTTAATTAAACATTAACAACAAAAAGAACCAACAGAATATGGATATATGAACATGATGAAAGGAAATTGTTTGATCTTAACATTTATCTTATCATCTAGTTCGGACAACGCGGACACCAGAGGTATTGCAATATTATTATATTATGGAAATACATCTAAGGTATAAGTGGTGTTGTCTTTCGGGTAGTGATGTAACGATTATCGCCGACAATCGATTGCCGGTCGCTGAATGGCCAGCGATGTTACTAATCGATGTTGAAAATCAAACTCGATTGTCGCCGACATCGCTGATTTCCGAATTTTCTGTATTTTTCTGTCCGTTTCGGTATTTTGGTTTTAGAAATCGCGCAATGCGAAAGTCATTGACGGATGCAAGTGCAGGTTACATGACCCTCCAGAGGACAAAAATAACAATAACACCTTCAAAAAGTTATATTCCTCCCTGGATTACTTAGATAATTGGATTGATATTGTGGTTCAAACACCAAATTCCCTAATTTCCTCTGTCCCGAACTCTATTTAACCAGGCGTTTCGTGGACTACGTTCTAACTTTATTGCATCAAGTAATTTTTCAATTTCTATCAATCGACTTGACTTGACTTTAACATTTATATCAAACATTTATAAATATATAATACATAATAAATGAAATGTCACGGGGGGGGTGGGGGGGGGGGGGTGTAATCATAGCATATTGTCATATGAGAATTTTGTCTCATCAGTGATGTTCATAACCTTGTAGAGGCAATGTAAAGGTGTAAAATAAACTCTTTAAGATGATATACACAAAGTAGAACACTCAAATTTAATTATTTGGTCCTAATTTCAATTAATTATGGATTGAAAATTAAAAAGATAGGAATATTTTGAATTTTTCGATTAAAATCGATTAATAATCGATTATACCCTTCCGATTATTTCCGATTATCGATTATGATTTAGTTTCCGATTGCCCAACACTACTTTCGGGGGGGGGGGGGGGGGGGGGGGGGGGGGGGGGGCGGCATGCTGTTCAAAACTTTTCCTTTTTTCATTGATTCATTGTTTTTAATTGATTTCTATTACCATTGATTACATTGTGTAGTGGTGAAAAGATACTGGTGTAACGATATATCATTTGTACTTGTCTCGCGATACGGTAGCTTGATGATACATTTTTGTATCATGTATGTATCACGATACATCTTCCATTCTTACAATACACAATGATGCAGTATTTTTTAACAAAATCAAGCACAGTGTAACATTTACAAATAGAGGCAACATTTTTCTGTATCATTTACTTATAATGCACATTGTATAAAGCCAATAGTATATCCCCATCACCATGTAACATGAGAGAACCCTCTTTATGCTGTTAATTAAGACTAAATTGATGCAAGCCTGTTCAGTTTTTCTTTGGATTCAAGAAATATGCGAGTGTTGGAATGGATAGAAAAGTGTATCGTGAGCCTTGTATCATGATATGTATCGTGATCTATATGTATCGTTACATCCCTATGAAAAGATTGTCGCCGCTATTGTCATGGAAATGTTAATTGACAGTCACAGACAGATTTTGAAAATTGATTATCGGGCTTGAAAATAACCCCAGCCGCTTCCACAATGTTTTTCGGCACTTTTTACATGACATGACGGCAGAAGCATGAAGATAGATAATTAATATATCCATCGTATAAAATAAGACCATCATGAATCAACTTTAAAGTACTTAAAAATTCTGTGTTTGTTTCAAGGTCAACAAGGGAACTCTTCGGCTGCTTTTTTTTTTTCTTTCTTTGGTAATCTTTCCCAATGATCTCACAACTAGGTAACAGGTATAGTGGACAGAAACCTGTAGACAGCCCCCCCCCCCTCTTTTTTTCCCTCAGATTGAAAAAAAAAGAATTTGCAGTTCACCTCCTGTTGACGTTCCTGCAGCCTGAATTTTTTGTCTCTCGGCCATGTCTTTAACAATAAATCATTGTATTACAACAATTCATTTGTTTCTTTTCAATTTCGTTTCATTTGCAGAAAAAAATCTTGTTTCACTTTCTACTTTCAATTTCAAATCCATCCAGTTTTCGTTTGTAACATGGGAAGACTACACAGTCTATTTCCAACACAGTTAAACATATGTTGCATAGAAGCTTATATGAAGAAATGCATTCCTATCATTATCAAAAAATCAATAAACACCCAAAATCAATAAACATCATCAGTCATCGAGGAAGTGACGACCACCTTATTTTCATTCTCATCGGAAACTACTCCGCTGCATAAATTATAATTGAAAAAATATTGTAAACCTTTTCATAGACCGTGTAAAATTGCGATAGAATGTTCATGTTTATTCAAAAAATGTATCTTGATGATTAGAATGTCGTGTCAATATGAAATTTGTCTGTTAACACCGAAAAGAAATTAGTCATATTCATCCGCCGAGCCTGTTTACATAGAAGTGAAGAGATACGCCGGTTGAGACAACAGAGGCAGATCACAAGTTTACAGATAAATCATTTGTCTAAACCTCTTTTTAAAATGGATGAAACTTATGATGTCATAGTCCTGGGTACAGGATTAAAGGTGTGAATTTTTTTAAAGTTATATATGCCATCCCTTATATGCCATCCCTGATTCCATGTTACATGCAGTCTCAGAAAGGGTTTTACTTTTTGGCCTGTTTCAGTTTGTCATTTGGCCTTATATAGCCTCTCTGACATGACTGTGGGTGTGCTTGTTTCTCAAAAAAACGGCGTGTGCCTATGTACGCCGTTCAAACTAAATTTAGAACTTGAAGTTCTAAATTTAGTTTGAACCGGCGTACACTAAGGCACATGCCGCTTTTTGGGAAAAGCGTACAAAGGCACACGCCGCTTTTTGGGAAAGAAGCACGCCCTGTGTGACTAGCATTTCGTGGATGGCAAGTACCGACTCTACTTACGTCACAATTAGAAAGTGATTTTCTTTGACATAGAGTTGTGCCGATTATCGCTGACATTGGCGATGTAGCCAGACCCTTCCGATTAGTATTTATGATAATCGATTATGATTTTGATGGCAATTTTAAAACATTAATATGAATTATGGCAAAGCCATAGTGAGGACGCAGGATGACATTTTAAAAAATTGACTATTTCAAAAATCATGAAAATTGAACATGTTGACAATTAATGCAAATTTTTATGAATTAAGGTGCGTCATTGGTAACGATTTTGGACTATTCTTGCGCTTCTCCTATTTTAGCACTCATTGAGCTTGACTTTTATAGATATTTCAATTTATTATGGCCAATGTATCATTTCTTACTTTTTTATGACTTTAATTCATTAGACACATTAAAGCGGCCAAGTTTGAAAATTTGATCTAAAATGAGTGAAGTATGCATAAGAAAATGCTTTACGGTGCCTAAAGTAGCACTTTATCAAATTCCACTTTTATACAAAGTTTCTAACCTATTTTATTGTATAATAACAAAGAAAAGTAAAATAAAAATCAAATGAGTGCATTTAGACACTTTTTGTATCTTCTTTACAAATGTGCTATTTTAAGCAACAAATTTCCGGCATTTTTTACCCAGTTTTCAAATAAGCATAAATCTTGATTTTCATCACGGACCTATTAATTTTCCTTCATAACATGATTAAGTGACATGTAGGGATGTAACGATACGCTCACCCCACGATACGATACGTATCACGATACAGCCTCACGATACGATACGTATCGCGATACAGACTCAATTGAACAATTGAGTTTCGGAATTAATAAAACAACAAATTGCGTAGGCAAATACGCTATCAATACTGTGCTTTATGTAGAGAAAACGCTTAAATCCATTTAGACAATGCCATTTTGCTTGTAATTATGCAGAGAGAATATCATAATTATCCTGATTAGGCTGATATATTTCTATAATGGAAATTTATTCTTTTAGTAAAACCCGGAAACAGTTAGGATAAGAACACAGAAATCAACTTAAAAATGTCAGCACTTTACTTTTCAATATATTAGCTGGTGAGCATAAAAAATGTTTATCTAATATCAACGTACATCACTATATGTATACGATACGTTGCGTTTGGTAGGTCAAGATGCATGTTTTTCCGACTCGTAAGACGTGTCATCGGAATTCAGATTTATAGCAGTGCTAGCATTTCAGTTTTCATTCATGCTAGGTTATTCTCTGTGCAAAAGGAAAGCTTAAACAGTTCTTTATCTGTTTCATTCAAGTTTGACGAAGGTTCGATGGACTCGGGCGCCGCCATCATAGTTAATGTAAACAAATTCGGACTAAAGATTCGGAACTGAACGAGTCGATTTTAAACGAAAAATAGGATTTGAAAAATACCGTGATACGCGACCTGGCTGTACCGTGTACCGAACCGTGAACTTTATACCGCGATATACCGAACCGCGGTATATCGTTACACTCCTAGTGACATGAATACTATATTTTCATATGGTTATCATAAAATCGTTTAAATTCCTTCATTCAGAAATGACATGCCTTGATGAGCATGTAAATATAAATACCAGTGATAGATTAACAAATAAATATGGAAATAAATAAATGAAAACGAAATTTTAAAAAATCATATTTCAAGAAGCGAATATGGAGTATTAAGGTGGTAGTCTCAGGGTAAGGGACGTAACTCAAAATTGATCTTGCAAACGTATGTTGTCTGGTGTAACGTTACCACTGTTTGTTTCACGACAAGGATCTGCATGACTAAATCATGACGTCATAATAGGGGAATTACCCAGTGCACGGAGACCGTTGTTCTCTATATCATTATCTATTTTCATCAGTATGTATTTCATTTCTCTCTGTCATTTCCTGAAATTGAGCATTACTTATAGATTAAATATATTTCATAGATTTATACATTTCTTTATTCTTTTGATATTTTCAGTAAATGTATCTATATGAATTCCTTGACATTTGTTCTGTAGTTTTATGAAATTTCTTAAAATCTACCGAACAAAGCTAAAAGTTACCGGACAATTACAAAATGGTTTATTACAAATTTGCTGTTTGTATTTATAGAAAAAAAATCTGAAAGAGACTGAAAAGTATACAAACTTAACAACATTTACAAGATGTAGTTGACCTAGGTCAATATGCATATCTCATATGGGTCATGGCCTACATTTTCCACTTGAGTGCACAGGTTTGGAAGATTTGGGTATCAATGTGAGGAAGTTTTATTTCTTTGCTAGGAAGGCCAAACTTGCTTAGATTATACATCTTTATGAGTATATCATAAATCTACGTTCAAATGTAGGTTATGACCTACATTTTCCACTCAAGTGCAGATGTTAGGAAGGTATCAATGTTAAGAAGTTTTATTTCTTTGTTTTAAGTGCTAGGAAGGCCAAACTTGCGTAGATGATGTGTCTTTATAAGTAGATCACAAATCTACATTCAAATTTAGGTCATGGTCTATATTTTCCGCTTGAGTGCATATGTTAGGGAGATTTAGGTATCAAAAGAGTACACCCATTCATGCAGAATTTGGTCAATAAATGAAATACTCTACTTCCCTTTTCTAATTTTTTTTGTGTGATTGCATATTTGTTGGTTCTCTCTAGGACAGATTTTCAAATTCAAACCTGTGTAATCTTTGACTGCCATGATAAAATAAAATTGCACAAGTGATTCATCTTTGGATGCTGCATCTGACCTACATTTTCCAGTTCAGTGACTAGGGTCCATGTCTGGTTAAAGTTTTTGGGGTATCTCAGTATTTGACAAAGTACAGTAACCAAAGTTGCACCTGTGATTCATCTTGAGATGCTGAGGTGAACCCATGCATCGGATGCAGCATTTGACCTACTTTTTCCGCCTGAGTGATTTTGCTTTTAAAAACCAAAATTGAGCAAAGTCTAAGTGCTACATGTACCAAACTTGCATATTGAATGTATCTTTGATCAAACTTTCATAAAATGACCTTGACCTCCTTTTACTGCTTGAGTGATTTTGCCTTTAAAGTCTAAAAGTGAGCAAAGTATAAGTGCTACATGTTCCATACATGTTGCATATTGAATGTATCTTTGATCAAACTTTCACCTTGACCTTTTATTTTCTGCTTGAGTGATTTTACTTTTTAAAGCCAACATACATGTACTTGGGTATACCTTTAAATTGACTTTTGCTGCCATGAGGTGAGCATCGTAATCTCTGATTACCTTTGTTTGTATTATGTCATCAATGCTATGACTTGGCATGGTATGATAACATTTGATTGTGCTGGCGGGCAAATCGTAGTGCAAAGAAGCAAAGATGATTGGAATGTAGACATTTACATGAAAGGGCAGGGTTCTCAGTGGGAATCTTAGATGGCAAGTCCTGTGACTCACCATTGAGTAAAGTGTAAGTGCTACATGTACCAAGCTTACATATTGGATGTATCTTTCACCAAACTTTCATAAAATGGTGAGTCTCGGGAAATTTTGATGAGTCCTATTGAAACTTTGATGAGTCGCTACATAATTATAGGTTATTAAGGGTCTATTATACATGTTATACCTTAGCCAAATGACTCAAAATTGGCATTTTTATGCCCCTGCCCAGTAATGTCAAAGATAATTAAGTTTCTGTGTCCGTTATTCCAGCATTGTTATTTCATCGTTCTATAGCATTTTAAGTTTCAAGATGATAAATTTACAAATTAGTCTATTTTATTGATAGTGTTATCAAACTTTTTGGCCGGATTGCAAAGCAATTCCAGTCTATAGATTGACGATGTCCGTCTGTCCGTCTGCCGTCAACATTTTGGTTAAAGTTTCTGGTTGAGGCAAAATCTAAGGAACTATATGCAGTAGAAACTTTATATTATACATGAAGGTTGCCCATGACAAGACCTTTCAATTTATGCCGTAACATTTGACCTAGTGACCTTGACCTTGGACTTTGACCTAGTTACAGATTTTGGTTAAAGTTCCTGGTTTAAGCAAAATCTAAGGAACTGTATGCAGTAGAAACTTTATATTATACATATAGGTTGCCCATGACAAGACCTTTCAATTTATGCCGTAACATTGGACCTAGTGACCTTGACCTTGGACTTTGACCTAGTTAAAGAATTTGGTTAAAGTTTCTGGTTTAAGCAAAATCTAAGGAACTGTATGCAGTAGAAACCTTATATTATACATTTAGGTTGCCCATGATGAGACCTTTCAATTTATGCCGTAACATTGGACCTAGTGACCTTGACCTTGGACTTTGACCTAGTTAAAGATTTTGGTTAAAGTTTCTGGTTTAAGCAAAATCTAAGGAACTGTATGCAGTAGAAACCTTATATTATACATTTAGGTTGCCCATGACGAGACCTTTCAATTTATGCTGTAACATTGGACCTAGTGACCTTGACCTTGGACTTTGACCTAGTTAAAAATTTTGGTTAATATTCCTGGTTTAAGCAAAATCTAAGGAACTGTATGCAGTAGAAACTTTATATTATACATTTAGGTTGCCCATGATGAGACCTTTCAATTTATGCTGTAACATTTGACCCAGTGACCTTGACCTTGAACTTAGACCTAGTTAAAGATTTTGGTTAAAGTTCTTGGTTTAAGCAAAATCAAAGGAACTGTATGCAGTAGAAACCTTATATTATACATTTAGGTTGCCCATGACGAGACCTTTCAATTTATGCCGTAACATTGGACCTAGTGACCTTGACCTTGGACTTTGACCTAGTTAAAGACTTTGGTTAAAGTTCCTGGTTTAAGCAAAATCTAAGGAACTGTATACAGTATAAACTTTATATTATACATGTAGGTTGCCTCTGACAAGACCTCTCAATGTATGCTGTAATATTTG
Organism: Pinctada imbricata; assembly: GCA_033119305.1. Taxonomy (NCBI): domain Eukaryota; kingdom Metazoa; phylum Mollusca; class Bivalvia; order Pterioida; family Pteriidae; genus Pinctada; species Pinctada imbricata. Next base: position 64,708,601 of record VSWD01000005.1, on the reverse strand, counting down.
ACTTAGTGACCTTGACCCAGTTGGTGACAAAAACTTACTTTGCAATCCGGCCATACCGTCTTTAGCGGTGTTTTATTTTCAATATATATCTAGCTATTTTTATCAGTTGTATGTGAAATGCATTAATATGTATGAAGATTTTGGAAGTCAAAAAATAGCATTTTCCAATAACTTTGCAAGAACCAGAATTATACTATCAATACATTATAAATAAATTGATGCCAATTTTGAAGAATGCATTTCACAGTCTTATGCCACTGTAAAGTCAGCATTGTAAATGTAATTAAGGACTGCCCTGACTCCCAATGTGTTCAGAGATTGATCACGTTTATATTTCTGTACTTTTCAGGAATGTGTATTGAGTGGAATGATGTCCGTCAGTGGCAAAAAAGTTCTACACATGGATAGAAACAAATATTATGGAGCAGAAATTGCCTCATTATCCCCTCTTGAAGACGTAAGTTGTGTAGCATTATTAGTATTACACATGCATACTTGCACAAGTACTAAGTACATATTGCTTTTTTGTCTTTTTGGTAGTAGGAAGTTTTAGTCTTATCTCTGTGTATATCTGTCCCTCATTTCTATATATAATTTTTTTATAAGACCGTTTGTGAAGTTGACCAATTTTATTTATATACATGTACTATAAATATTTGACCAATGACATTGCAGAAATTGCAGGTGTTTGAATTGGCAAATGCTTTTCCAGAAGGGGGGGGGTATAAAACAATTTTTTTATGCTAAACTGCCATAAGATCTTTCGTCCCCATAAGATCTTTCGTTGTATGATTTTCAAGGTTAAGGTCAAGGCCATATTTTTATGCCCCTGTAATCGAAGATTAGTTTTTGGTCTGTCCGTCTGTTTATCTGTTTGTCTGTTTGTCCGCAAAAACTTTAACCTTGGCCATAACTTTTGAATGGTAAATGGTAGGGCTTTCATATTTCATATGTGTATTCCTTGTGACAAGACCTTTCCACGGATACCAAAATTTTTGACCTTGTGACCTTGACCTTGGAGTTTGACCTACTTTTGAAAAACTTTAAAGTTGGACATAAACTTTTGAATGGTAAGTAATAGGGCTTACATATTCCACATGTGTATTCCTTGTGACAAGACCTTTCCATGGATACCAAATTTGACCTTGTGACCTTGACCTCAAAATGTGAACTACTTTTCAGCTGTTTTACCGACAAAGATGCCAACGGGGGTATTTGTATTTCACAAACACATGTTTTTTATTTTTGTTAAAAAAAGATCCAGATAGGCGTATTTCGCAGTATTTATTTTGTTGCTTTTTTTTACGTGTGATCTTGACTCAAGAGTTTGAGCTCTTTTATGCCTTTCCAGAAGCATCTTTGTTCCACAAACACATGTCTTGTTCATATATCTAATAGAAATGTTTAATCAAGTCTTGGTGTCTGTACAGCAATGATAGATGTGCTATGATGAATGTAGAATGCTAGTCAACACAAAAGTGTAACCTACAATTTTTGGCCGGATTGCAAAGCAATTCCGGTCTATAGATTGACGATGTCCGTCTGTCCGTCTGTCCGTCTGCCGTCAACATTTTGGTTAAAGTTTCTGGTTGAGGCAAAATCTAAGGAACTATATGCAGTAGAAACTTTATATTATACATGAAGCTTGCCCATGACAAGACCTTTCAATTTATGCGGTAACATTTGACCTAGTGACCTTGACCTTGGACTTTGACCTATTTAAAGATTTTGGTTAAAGTTTCTGGTTGAGGCAAAATCTAAGTAACTATATGCAGTAGAAACTTCCTTTTATACATGAAGCTTGCCCATGACAAGACCTTTCAATTTATGCCGTAACATTTGACCTTGTGACCTTGACCTTGGACTTTGACCTAGTTAAAGATTTTGGTTAAAGTTTCTGGTTGAGGCAAAATCTAAGTAACTATATGCAGTAGAAACTTTATATTATACATGTAGGTTGCCTCTGACAAAACCTTTCAATTTATGCTGTATTATTTGACCTATTGACCTTGACCCAGTTAGTGACAAAAACTTACTTTGCAATCCGGCCATACCGTCTTTAGCGGTGTTTTATTGAAATTACATTTACATAGTGTTACTTTTGAAACAGGCTTTTGTTTTTTTTTCCACAGTGTTTTGCTCATTTTAAGAGGGAAGCACCAGCAAAGGAACAGTATGGAAGAGGTCGGGACTGGAATGTTGACCTTATTCCTAAATTTCTCATGGCAAATGGTCAGTATCAGTGAAATATCAGTGAAATATTCTGGTATAAATCAGTATTCCGCCGTCGATTGCAGCAAAGGACAACTTGGAGGATAGTTTAAACCTCCTTAATATTTTTAGAATTGCATCTAATTCTCCTTAAAACATCAAGGCTCATACTAGTGTATGGTACGGTAAAAAGCTACAAAGAAAAAATGAAATACAATGTAGCGAAAGACGGGAATTTCTTTCCATAGATTTAAATTTTGAACAAGGAAACACCTCAAGAAATGCAGGAAAATTCACGAAAATTAGAAAACGACGTTAAAAAGATAATGTAAATCATTCAAATATGGGGTTTAAGTAAATCAAGTTTAGTTCAAAAACGTAAATTAAGAGAAAATTGCAATAACAGGTTTCCATACATTGCTCTTGTAAATTATCTAAACTCAAAAAGTAATCATCAAAATACAGTCAAAAGTTCTATAAGACAAAAAATTGTTACAAAGAATAAAAAATATGTATACACTGTGGGCGGCTACAGAAGGAAAACTGAAACAAGTGTCGCAGAACAAAGAAACACTCCTTCTCACTACAGATTGGCGGTAAAAAACACAAAAACAATGACTCAGTAAGAGTGATAAGAACTATATATAGACAAAGAGCTTACCTCTAACGTGCTGCTAAATATTCTAATTTGAATTCCAGAACAATCAGATAATTGATGATTTTAAAAAATGAATGTACCATGCTTTCCATCGTGTGGACCCCCGCCTCATTGCTCTTTTTCTCACTCTTCCAGAGTGAGTGAAGGAGCGATGAGGTGGGGGTCCACATGATGCATGCTTTCAGTCTCTGTTATACATGAAGTACCAGTTCTTTAAGAGATGTTTTCCATTTCCTAGTCTCTGAATCTCTGTCAAATAAATTGTGTTATTCTATAAACTATAAACATGACAAATAACAACTCTCTGATAGGCTGATAATGTCATCGATGCTCCTGAATAAATAACCGTATACCACGGTTTAAAAATAGACTGGGATAATCCCCACTAACTTCAGCAAATGGCATCGTTATCTTTTCCTCAAGCACAACTTCTTGATATTGTAATCACGAAATTTTCCAACAGCAAAAATAACCATGTTTACAGCATCCGATCCAAATTTGGATATATTCTTACTTATCAAGAGGGAAAAAAGCTAAGATATTTTGGGGTCAATAGGTGGAAGGTCATGATCATTGTTAGTTATATTAGGAAAAAATCCCCGCTTTAAATCATGTTTTCTAGATGATAACTCAAGAACCCTTTCACCTATCCAAATCAAATTTGGACATATGCTTACTTATCAGAAGAGGAAGAAGCCTATTGATTTTGGGGTCAGCAGGTTCAAGGTCACTGTTAAAAGAAAAATACACATAAAATTATAATTTTCATATAACTCAAGAACCCTTTCACCTATCCAATCCAAATTTGATACATATGCTTTCCTGTACTTATCAGAAGGGGAAGAAGCCTATTTATTTTGGGGTCAAAAGGTCAAGGTCACAGATAGGAAAAAAACACATAAAATTATAATTTCTTGATGTTAAATTAAGAACCCTTTCTCCAATCCAGTGTTTGCGGAGGTCTCAAATCTTTACAAGACATTCGGTCCTCTGAAGCTAGACCAAACAATAACTGACCAGACTGAAAAGTGTGTGGCAAAAAAGTTTGACTTGTATTCCAAAACTTAAAACAGGTAGTGGATCTAGAAGGAGAAGTGACTACAAAATATGTTTCTAGTTGGATTTACTGGTCGAATTAACAAGCTAAAGCTGAAATGGAGTGCTTAAGACATTAAGAAAATGGTTAGATAAAGCAACAGTTTTAATTACTTTACAAAACCATGTATTGCAATCTCCTTTTCCCCTTCCTCCACACATGCTTTACAGGACATTAAATCATTTTGGTCCATTGCAATTGGGACATTAATCGGACAGACACAATTTTTACCTGGAAATGTCTAACGAACCTTTGCAAACACTGCCAATCCACATCAAATTTTGGATATATGCTTACTTTAGGTATCCGTTGTACGTATAAATATAAAGCGTGTTATATAGTTAGAATTATGGCACATCTTTACCGGTACCTAACTAAACCCTTGTGCAACATTAAAGTTAGGGTTCCAACATCAAAGGTCAACATGCCAACCGCTATCTCAGCCATGGAAACTAAAGAGACACTGCTGAAGATTACCGAGATAATTTTAACACTGTTTAAATGGACGAGACGTCAGCGAGATCTCCATTTGTACATTGAATACGTTAACTGGAGGGGAGGATGTCTATTGATTTCGGGGCCAAATAGTACGGCAATAGGTCAAAGGTCAAGGTCACTCTAAGGAAAAATAAGTATAAAATCATTGTTTCAAGATAATAACTCGGGAACTTCTTCAACTATCCAAACCAAATATTGATATATGCTTACTTATCAAATTGACCAGTGAAACAGTAAGCTTAGGGGTAATTTTGGCAAAATCAAGAGTATTTCCTTAAGTTCCTAACATTTGTATTTCATACTGGTTGTTATTGTCATGTGGGAGTTATTTTTGCGATAACAATATAATGGCGAAAAGTGTGAAAAGTACCAATAGACTTCTAAAATTCTTTGTTACTTTTAAAGATGAGTTTAAGAAGGCTATTGATTTTGGGTCAAGGGTCAAGGTCACTATTTTGAGAAATAAACCTTAAGTATGAATATCAGATGATAAATTTCTTCCTTTCTCTGGTTGTGGTCATAAGAGTAAAGTTGTTCAGCAGGGACGTATTTTTTACAAACATAATTTGTCTAGTCTAGTCATATCTAGGGGTTAAGACCATAGCTTACATTGACAAATTCACAATCTATGTATAATAACTGAGCATCTTCTCATTTGAATTGTCATATTGGAATTCTTGTTTTCCTTTGTTTTTTTCAGGGCAACTAGTTAAATTACTTATACACACAGGAGTTACAAGGTATTTAGAGTTCAAAAGTGTGGATGGAAGCTATGTCTATAAAGGTGGGAAAATCTTCAAAGTTCCTGCCGATGAGAAGGAAGCTTTAGCTACATGTAAGTGCAAATTAGTGTAGTATAATCAGACAAATTTGAATTCATTATTAGTCACCAGTTTATAATTGGACAGCATTTTAATCGATTATTTCAATTACATCGGAAGTGAGAATTTTCTCGTTGTTACAGAAAACAGAATGATAACAAAACTTCAATGAATCATGTAATACTGTCTAGAAACCACTCCAATCATAGAATGATACAATGTCTTTCTTGTAAATGAAACACTTCATGAACATGAAAAAAATGTTGAATGTTGTATGTAGCTTTCACAGGACTTGTTTAGTACTATACAAAAAGTCAGGTGGTAACTTAATTTTGGAGGGGTATCCATCTGACTTTTAAAAAGAGTTTTAAAGTATTTTTGTAATTGATAAGGGAATGAAGCAACATCTTCTTGTAGTTTTCGTGTGAAATGAGAATTTATTACAATAACTATTACTGGCCTAGTCCTTCTTACAAAGATCTGTTAGTGTAATAGATCAGCATGGTCAGCGTAACTGTTTCATATTGAATCTGAAGTTCAGAACTTCAGATTTTTAGCTCACCTCAACGAAGTTGAGATGAGCTTATGCTATACCTCCAGCATCCACATCCGGTTAAAATGTTTGGGGTAGCCCATTGTCTGACAATGTACTGATGCAACAGTAACCAAACTTGCACAAGTGATTTTTGGGATGCTGATGTGAACCAATGCATCAAATTCTGCATCTGACCTACATTTTCCAGTTCAGTGACCTGCGTCTGTATCTAGTGAAGGTTTTTTGGGTAGCTCAATATCTGACAAAGCACTGATGCTACCATGACAAACTTGCACAAGTGATTCATCTTAGGATCCTAAGGTGAACAAATGCATCTGATGCTGCATCTGACCTACATTTTCGGGTTCAAAGACCTGCATCTTGTCCGTTCAAAGTTTTTTGGGGTAGCTCAGTATCTGACAAAGTACTGATACTACAGTAACCAAACTTGCACAATTGATTCATCTTGGGATGCTTAGGTGAACCCATGCATCACATGCAACATCTGACCTACTTTTTCCGCTTGAGTGATTTTGCTTTTAAAAGCCTATATTGAGCAAAGTATAAGTGCTACATGTTCCGAACTTAAATGTTAGATATATTCATAAGATGACCTTGACCTACTTTTTCTGCTTGAGTGATTTTACCTTTAAAAGCCAATATTGAGCAAACTATAAGTGCCATATGTACCAAACTTATAAATTGGATGCATCTTTAATAAAACTTTCATAAAATGACCTTGACCTACTGTTGACCAAAGTATAAGTGCTACATGTTCCAAATTTACATATTGGTTGTATCTTTGATCATTCTTTCATAAAATAACATTGACCTACTTTTTCCATTTGAGTGATTTTGCTGAAAAGAAGCCAGTATTGAGCAAAGTATAAGTGCTACATGTTCCAAACTCATCCATCTTTGATCAAACTTTCATAAAATGACCATGACCTACTTTTTCGGCTTCAGTGATTTATAATGTTTTTTAATTTCTGCACTATAATTGATTTTCAAAATCATAATCGATTATCATATCATCAAAATCATAATCGATTATCATATTATCAAAATCATAATCGATTATCATATTATCAAAATCATAATTGATTATCATATTATCAAAATCATAATCGATTATCATATTATCAAAATCATAATTGATTATCATATTATCAAAATCATAATCGATTATCACATTATCAAAATCATAATCGATTATCGGAATCGGAAGGATTGTCACAGTCAGCAATAATAGGCACAACACTACTCTTCATGACAATACTTTTGGATTTTAGAAGTTGTTTGATTTTTGGCAAAAATCTGCTACGGAGAGCTATGTAATCTTTGATTACCCTATATTTGACTTCTCCTCTACAACTGCTGCACAGAATTTCATGAAACGTTACAGGAATCAAGTACTTAACCACAAATTTTGGACAGTTTTTGTGTCCCCTGCGAAGCATAGCGACACATAAGAATAAATTTTGTCTGTTGTCCGTCTGTCTGTCACACCCTATATAAAGTGATCCCTAAGTGTTACTATGTTTCGCAGGCAACACATGCATTCCTTGGAATGATTTTCCTTGTTATTTATCATGTTCATAAAATACTAAATGTAGTATTGATTTTGAAAATAATGAATATCTCTCTCTGGTACATTTGTTATAGAAAATGTTTCAGAAGCACAGTACCTTATCATATTCCACATGTTTTGTATCACTGTCAGATTTCCTCTGTTCTCAGGTGAGCTATGTGGCCCATGGGCCTCTTGTTAAAGTTTAAGTTCTTACTTAAGTTTAAGTTCTGATATACTCTACCTCAATGTTATCTTTTTTTATTCTTCAGCTCTAATGGGCTTATTTGAGAAAAGACGGTTTAAGAATTTTCTTCAGTTTGCACAAGAATTTGACATAGATGACCCAAAAACCTATAAAAACGTAGATGCAAAAACAACGACAGCAGCTGACGTGTATAAAAAATTTGGGCTTGATGGGAATACACAGGACTTTACAGGACATGCTATCGCTCTTTACCGTGATGATGAGTATGTACATGTATGTCTTTAGGATGTGTATTTAGTGCTTATTAAGGATTCCGACTTCCGTCGGAATCCTTTCTGTTATTGTATTGTCTTTTCTTTATTCTTATTATTCTTATTATTATTATTATTCTTACCCCCAAACCGTTCCGGTCAATTTACGAAAAAGTACAGCATTATATGAAAAAACGGAAAGTACCATGTGAAAGAGCATATGAAGATCTAAATTTAAATTTTTTTTCTTGGCGAAAAGTTAACATATGCCCCTGCTAGAGGTCATCAAAGGTAAAATCTTTAAAACCTTATAACTCCTAAACTAACCGTGCGATTTTAACGAAATTTGTTTTATATTGTTCTTTGGGAAATTTGCAAACTTTTATACGCTTACATGCTCGATAAAATATTTACGGTTTTCTTGCTATTTTGAGTTGAAAATGGAACTTTAAATTGGCACAGTGCCAATTTCTACAGTTTTTGAGATTTTGAGTTGAAACTTGGATGGTAGGTTACTTATAGGTAGTCATTGGTGATGACCTAGTTTCAAGGTCAAATTATGATTCTCAAGGTCACAACAAACTTTTGCCTATAGAACAAAGACTATTTGACCTTGACACTTCAAACTTCATAAATACAATCATTGATCGAAGCCCTTTCACCTTGACCTTGACCCAAGGTCAAATTCTCATTCTCAAGGTCACAACAAAATTTTTCCTATAGAACAAAGACCATTTGACATTGAGAGTTAAAACTTGACGCAAATATTCCTTGCATCAAGTCCTTTCACCTTGACCTTGACCCAAGGTCATTTGTTCGATTTCAAGGTCACAACAGACTTTTGTTGATAAAATATTGAGCTTTGAATAGATGAAAAGAAATCTTGATGAGAATAAACTAAAATGCTTATATTTCATCCATGACCTTGGTTCAAGGTCAAATAAACTTTTTCCAGGTCATAACAAACATTTACTCTTGTAGGATTGATAGGATTTTGTTCTTAAATATTTATTCTTCACACAAGTAGTACTCTCTTATTTGAACTTTACATAGTAAGATAGATAACTCTTTTATTCTTGTTCTCTGTTTCCTTTTTTATCTTAGTAGCATTACTTGTCTGTACTTTCATGCTGCTGTCATTCTCTATTTATAGAAATTTTCTCATTGCTAATTCATTGTGCAATTCTTTTTGGGATAGTAATTTAAAAGGATTCAAAATGGATAGAATAGATCAAGGAGTTTAAAGCCTTCCTAAACTTGAAAGGTATTTATCGTCTTTTTCTTCTTTTTTGTCGATAAATAGATAAGAGGCCCAAGTTAGACATAATCTCTTTTGACTCATTTGCTGAAGTGAATAAGGTACTAAAGCAACTATTCTTTTTTTCATCTTCTTTATTCGGATTTTAACACTTCAGTTCCGAGGAAGGTCTAATAAAGGAGGAATCCGTCTGTTGCTTGCAACAGTAGCCATCTAGTTAATAAGAATTATTGTACATACCGTATTAACAAGTACCGTATAGCCAGGTATAATTCATCCACTTTAGGGCAGTTCTAGTTTATATTTCAAAGGAATAAAGCACATATTCTTGATATTATGTATTGTCACACTGCAAATAGATTTCTAGGAATCACATTGGTTGGTTAGGCATAATTATGAGACTATGTTACCCGTCTGCAGCCATAAATATAGAGCTTTGAGACGTCACGGACACCTTACGTTTTCTTGACTTCATAGCGCACATTTCCCATAAAAACATTCAGATGTTTTGAATTTTTCTCTCGCTTCAGATCCTTTAATTCTATTTTTCTGCTAAAATGAATTTCATTCATGGTTAATTCATTTTGAATAAACCATTTACGAGTACGATATTTTTAATGGTGAAGAAAATTTTACAATCCATCAGAAAAGGTAGAAATTTTACTATTGACGCCATTTTGAAATGACAATTTTTAAGTGATTTGCAGTATGACAAAAATGGTATTATCGTTCCAGACAGGTAATATGGTCTGATATACGGTACCTTGTCTGGAATTAATATTCCCCTTGCCTTTGGCTCGGGAAATATAAATTCCAGAAAAGGTATATCAGACCATATTACCTGTCTTGAACCGTGATAACGTATATTTTATAATATCAAGAACAAGTGTTGTGTTCTTTTGTTGGAGATATTTCATTCATTACCTATTGTTTATATACACCTGTCATAAGACAGAACGTATTATGTTTTGTCTTACTGCAAATAAGTTTCTAGGAGACTTTGTTATACCCTTGTCAGTATCTCTATATAATAAACCCCATAGTAAAAATGCCTATAAATTCGAATATTTGACCAAGCGGTCAATATTTACATCAATATTGGCCCTAGGGCAATATTTTAAAAAATATTGACCGATTAACGGTACATCGTTTATGACGTCACGTCATTGATGACGCTATTAGCTCTACCTATTTTTCCGCGCTCTTTCTCTTATAGAAAAAAATGAACGTAAACATGCCGGGCTAATCGGTACGTTGCTGCAGTATCGATGTAAGGTATAACAAAACCATTATTGACTGGGAATTCGGGCAATATATGATTTGTTGGACCTTCAGACAAAATATAGCCCTCGGCCTTCGACCTCGGGCAATATTTTATTTTTAGGTCCAACAAATCATATATTGCCCTCATTCCCAGTCAATAATTGTATAATGTTACCTGTCTGCAGCCTTAAATATTGAACTTTGTGAAGTCATGGACACCTTATTGTTTCTTAAATGCATAGTGAACATTTCCAGTAAAAAGGTTCAAAAGTTTAGAGTTTCCCTTTCGATTCAGATCATTTAATTTAATTTTCTGCTAAAATGAATTTCATTTGTAGTTAAACGGTTTAACAGGATACAATCCTTTTAAGAGCGGAGAAAATTTTACAATCCACCAACAAATAAGACTCCATTTTGAAATAACAATCTACAAGTGATCTGCAGTATGACAAAAATGTTATTACACTCTCAGACAGGTAATATGGTCTGATATACCTCGTCTGGAATTTATATTCCCCTCGCCTACGGCTCGACTTCGGCTCGGGGTATATAAAATTCCAGATAAGGTACATGTATATCAGACAATATAACCTGTCTGGAATCGTAATAACATATAATGGTGCTGCCCATGAGTCAGTCTGTCCATCCATCTTGTTTAATCCTTCTGAAAATGGATACATGTATGTTCACTTGCAATATTCCATTTGAATAAAAGAATGTCAAAATACTGGTACATGTATGCATATGACTTGGATTTTATCTTCACTTAAAACAGATTGTAAGAACTTTGCTACATGTACTTTCTGTTGCAGACACTTTTAAATGAGTTGGTAATATATTTGTTATAGCTATATGAGCCAACCATGTGGAGAGCTACTTCGGAGGATGAAACTTTACAGTGAATCCTTAGCTAGATATGGCAAGTCACCATACCTCTACCCCCTGTATGGTTTGGGAGAGCTGCCTCAGGGATTTGCCAGGTAGCTTTCTTACCAAGTAAAGGATAATATATTTGTCAGAACAGTGTTTGGAACTGCACTTTGACGATACACTGCCATCCATGAATTAGTATACACCATTTCTGCTCTTGTTGCTGTTAGAAAATGAACACTTTCGAATTTATTGCTGTATAATTCTAAAGATGAACCTAATAGAAATTATTAGAAACAAACTTGACCCAAATATTTGCACATTTTGGATTCTTAATCTTTTTTAAATAAAAACTACAATTTTTGAAAAAAAAGTTTGCCGATGAAAAAATCTATTCACATTTTCGTTATCACAATTCATAATTTTGAATTATGTGAAGCCAATTATTATGAGTCTATCAAGTTCAGAATAGAAAACTAGGATAAACTTATAAAGAATTTAGAATGATTTCCTTGTTTGTATAGTTATTTATGGATGGCAGTGTGTAGGGCCACGAAGCCCCTAAATTGGCATTTCAATTCTCCATGAAATTAAACTTACTGATTTTTCTACTTGTTTCCCAATCCTGTAATGTCTACATGTTATTTATATGTCATGATTTTGAAATAAATACCATCTTAAACTAACTAAACTTACTGAGAAATACTTAACATTTATGAATGTTTCCCACTTTTAATGAAAGGAACAAATCATCAAACAAAACTCTGTAGAAAGTCATTTCATTTTTAGCTCACCTAAGTTGAGATGAGCTTATGCTATACCCTCCATGTCCCTGCCCCGTCTGGTTAAGTTTTTATGCCCCTGTAATCAAAGATATGTGGGCATAAAGTTTGTGACCTGTCCGTCTGTTTATCTGTTTGTCTGTCTGTTTGTTTGTTTCGAAAAACATTTACATTGGGCATAACTTTTGAATGGTAAGTGATTGGGCTTTGATATTTCAAATGTTTATCCTTGTGACAAGACCTTTCCATTGATACCAAAAATTTTGACCTCGTGACCTTGACCTTTGACCTACTTGTCAAAAACTTTAATATTGGGCATAACTTTTGAATGGTAAGTGATAGGGCTTTTTAGATATTTCACATGTGTATTCCTTGTCACAAGATTTTTCCATTGATACCAAATATTGTGAACCCAGTGACCCTGACCTTGACCTTTCACATACTTAACAGAAAATGGTGTTTCTACTAACAAAGATGCTACCAGAGGCATTCGTGTTTCACAAACACAGGCTTTATTGTGGTAGCTCAGTATCTCACAAAGTAATGATGCTACAGTAACCTAACTTGCGCAAGTGATTCATCTTGGGATGCTTAGGTGAATTCATGCATCGGATGCTGCATCCAACCTACATTTTCCAGTTCAGTGACTCACGTTGGGTCTGGTCAAAGTTTTTTTGGGTAGCTCAAATATCTGACAAAGTACTGATACTACAGTAACAAAACTTGCACAAGTGATTCATCTTGGGATGCCGAGGTGAACCCATGCATCGGATGCAGCATTTGACCTACTTTTTTCACTTGAGTGATTTTCCTTTTAAAAGCAAATATTGAAAGTGTAAGTGCTACATGTACCAAACTTGCAAATTGGATGTATCTTTGATCAAACTTTCTTTAAATGACCATGACCTACTTTTTCTGCTTGATTGATTTTGCTTTTAAAAGCCAATATTGAGTAAGGTATAAGTGCTACATGTACCAAACTAGCATAGTGAATGCATCTTTGATCAAACTTTTATAAAATGACCTTGACCTACTTTTTCCACTTGAGTGATTTTGCTTTTAAAAGCCAATATTGAGCAAAGTATGGGTGCTATATGTACCAAACTTGCATAGTGGATGTATCTTTGATCAAACATTCAAAATTAAAGATTTCCATTCAAATTTCTGCAATTGATGCACATATTAATACAGATATATCATATGAAAATCTAACATATTGTCAAGTTTGTATATTTATGCACCATGGTAGATTAATTCATCCAAATATAAAAAAATTCCCAAAATTACTGGTTTCCATTCATTATTTTTGAAATGAAATTTGGTATCAGAAACCAAATTTCATTTTAAAAAAATCTAGGTCAACTTTATATACTTATAATTTCCAAATAAGTTTGTTTACACGAATCTACACATTTTGATTGGTCCAATATACATGTTCATACCCCAATGAACACGATAAAATACCGGATGAGCCGGAACTGCTTTCATCAAAATCATTCAATGTTGCTAAGATCGGCTTTTGAATGATAAAAATGCACACAAAAAAATATTTTTGTGAACAATATCCCTTAGAAATAAATACGATATCAGAATTAATGAAAATTGTATGACAATTTCAACGATGTACCAGTGTACACAGTTTTACAGGGTTTTTCGGTTGCTATGCACCTGTTTTTGAAGACCACTCCCTGTCCTTAAATTTTGATGATAGACAGAAAATGCAGTAAAATCATGAGAGAAGAAGAAGTTCCAATCTATTTTCTTCAAAATTACAATCCAGTCATAACAGTTTTTTGGTCGAGCATCCCGCGTTTGAAATTTTCCAATGGCCGGCTGATGACTGTCAATGTGCAAAAGTTTTGAATGAAAAGGACTGAAGATCACTGTTTCAAACAATTTCTATGAGATACAATTGTTCTCAACTTATAAATTATTGAAACTAGAAATTTTTTTAGTGATATACTTTCACCGAGATGAAGAATTTAGAACAAAATATTATAAGCAAACAGAAAATGAGAGATCAATGACGACCTATCTTGCGGCCTCAATCAGGATACAGCATCGTCATTAATTTTCACAATTAACTTGTCACTTATGAAATGACTAAATCCTAGGAAGATATTCTGATACCAATAGATCATAATCATGCCGTTTTCTGCAAGTATTAGACCTATAATTACAGAGAATCTATGTGTAATATTTTAAATTCAATGTTATATATACATGTATGTATAAATAATGATTTAGTTCTTTGAAACCATAGTCTCTCAGATTGTTCATTATTACAAAGACTTTGTAACTTTTCGCGGGTAACGCGAAATGCATGAATGTGCCGCGAATACTATAACGTCATAGACTAAAACATTTGCAATGAACGCCATAGAAGCAAAGATGGAATTTTACTTAGAATTGTTATAGATCGTCGTTTTTTACACTTGATAAAGGCTAAGGGGCCGAAAATTTGTGTATTTGAGTGTTTGTGTTTTTATTTGTTATCAATTCTTATATACACCATGATAGATTAATTCATCAAAATATAAAAACTGTTGCTTTCATAATCAAAGAAGGACTAGGGGGGGGGGATCATTGTTTTACAAACATGACATTTAACTTAACTTTTCAATATTTTTTTATCAAGGGGAGATGCATGTATCTTCTAAACATGACCCTATTCAGAATATTTCTTATTTCGATCTACTTGCCTAATACAAACATAAAGTTTTAAGAATATTTCATATCATATGGCTCAGAAAAATATCAATGGTGAATTCACCTAATTTTATTTTTTTGGCATAATTTCTTTCATTGCCCATTGAATACCTTTTACCGTCTCCGTTGGTGTATTACCCGCTACTTTTTATGGCAATTTGCTCAAAAAATTCTTGAATGCGGTCAATACACTGGTTTAGAATATCGAGACCTTTTTTTTCTGAACGGAGAATTCATCAATAGATCAATTGTGTAAGTATATTTGACTTTAATTCACGCTACCAGTCCGTGCGTAAGTAAATATTCGTGTTTCAACAACATTTGTCCAAGTATTTACGGTACCTGGTCATCTAAGGTCAGATCGTACAAGTGCTTGTAAGTTAAATACCTGTATAAGTGCAAACACCTGTCTACCCTGAGGGGTGTTGAACGGGGTGTCTTCCCGGAATGCCCACATTTTAAATAAAATATATTCCCGGAACGCCCACATGCTAAAGACAATGGGTGTTGTTTTAATCAATTAAGAAGGTTCAATTACCGTATATGATCAGATAAATCAGGTAAAAAGATTTTCAAATCTCAACAGTATTTTCCGTTGTATTGATGAATCTGACGACGATTTTTAAATGAATTTGATAAGAGAAGGATTGACGTTCATTTAAATATATTTGAAAAGAAAGAAAAAAAAAACCCCGCACATATAAAGTATTTGGATTGAATTTAGAAGGGATAAGCCGCGCATGATTAAGTCCATGTCAGTAACGATAATAAGTATATTTTCAAACTTTTCGACATTTTCTGATGCTGTATTTTTTTTTTCACGGCATGCAGAAGTCAACATATTCAGGATTTTCTAAGGAAAGGGCGGATCAAGGAAAGTTTAAAAGGACAGGGAGGTCAGCCGATGGGAGATTCCAGCCGTAAATTCACGTAAAAGCTAGGGAAAACCCCCAGCAATTTTTGCAAATTCCCGGCGGGACCTGACCCCTACCCTTCACTCTAGATTCATTTTTTTGCTCATATCAAAAAAGTTATCATGACCTCAAATTTAAAACGATCTTTAAAAATGTCAATTGTATAGAAGGTTATATCGAAATTGTGGTAAAGAAATATGTGTTTTATGACTTGCATAGGACTGTTATTCCCGATTCATTCCTCAGATCACGAAAATCCAATATGAACATGATTCAATGTAGGTTGTTTCCGAAACGTGTACATGTATTTTAAGGTGCAGACAATAGAGTGAATAGACTTTGTAATAGATCTATCCCCGATAAAATTTCGGAAAATTTGTTCAAGTCTGTGGTTTCTGGGGATGATTTGGGGGCTATTTCTGACTAATTTCATAGATTAATCTAAGAAACAGTAGTTTAAGGCTTCCAAAAAGCATGTCATAAGTGTCCCTGCGTTGGGCACTACCGGGGATGGAGAGGGGGAGGGGAGAGGCACGTGTCCCCGGCTGAATCCGCCAGTGACAGTATTATCGTGTAATGTGAAACATGCATGTTCTTGAAGTGCTTACAATTATTATATATGTATTTATTATTAAATACCTTGCATTTGTTTTGTAAATATCATTGACACAAATGCAGAAACTTACAATAAGCATAGTGAAATTAAACATTTCTGTATAATTTCTTTACCATTTTGCATTCACATTTATGACATTGAAAAGTTTTACGGTAATAGAATTAATTGCCACATAGTGTTGTTTTAGTAATTTCATGTATTCCCGGAATGCCCACAAAATAATTCAACTCTACCTGTCGGTACATCAAAGAATGTGGGCATTCCAGGAATAAACCGTTGAACGGAGACAATAGCCTTCACTGGTAGCGGTGCGGTCAAGCATGAAATTGATCTGTCACTTTTGACAGGTGAAGGGGGAAGTAAAATCTTCTCAAATAGGTTTATTCTAACGGTAAATTTCAATGGTCAGTTCAGTTAATTGATACATAATACGGCTGTCAATCCTAAATATTTCAATCGTACTATGGATTATTTTGTAATCGGTATCTAATTCAAGTCATTACGTTAATATAAATGTTATTAATTTCGGTCCATCAAAGCGATAGCCGGCCATCAAAGCGATCACAAAAACATCTAGTAATTGCTTCATTATTTATTTTTAATTACGGGTACTTTAATAATTCAACTTAAAGGTTACTTATCTAATTAAACTATTTTCAAAAACGGGTACGTTTATATCTATAATTATAATTACCGAGCGGGCCGTTTCTCTGGTATTTTTAATGTTGATATAGATTAATTAGGGAGAAAACTTCGGCGAAATTCCGATTCTTTTTAATGCGTATTATTTACTAGATTATAGTTTTTTCCACGATTTTCAGGGCAATTTTTTGCCTGCGTGGTATCTGCTCTTGCGGACTTTTTTCGGACGATTACGGTATATACTGTATTAAAACGTGGAAATTTTCACGTTTTTCGCGAATTTATGGACATTGCGAAAATTTTCCCCATGCGAAAATATTCACACTGCATTCTTATACATGTAATGGGAAATGCATTTTTATCACGAAAATTTAGCCCACGCGTAATGTCTTTATGTTATATTCGCGAAATTTTCCCCTAGTGAAAATAACTACGTTTTCAGTAGCTTTTTACAAGAATGTGAAACAACTTGACTTTATTTCAATATTTTACAGGCTCAGTGCAATATATAGTGGAACATTTATGTTGGACAGACCAGGTACAACAATCGAGTTTGAAGAAGGTCGTGTAGTAGGAGTAAAAGATAATGAAGGGAATCTGGCAAAGTGCAAACAGGTCATTTGTGATCCGTCATATTCTCCCGAAAAGTGCAAACCTGTTGGCAAGGTACGTAAGAGACGTTTTACAATTCTTTGTCAAGAAAACCCCCCTTACATGTTCAAAAGTATTATGGGAATAATTAAAGGGATAAAATGTGCACTGCCATCCATAAATTAGTGTTCTGTTCATGTTGCTGTTAGAAAATATACAGTTTCGAATTTATTGCTGTATACCTTATAGAAATCATTAGAAACAAAGTTGACCCAAATATCTGCATTTTTTAAAATTCTTAATCTTTTTTAAAAATTGCTGATGAAAAAAGTTCTATTCACATTTTCGTTATCACAATTCATAATTTTGAGTAATGTGAAGCCAATTATTATGAATCTTTCAAGTTCAGAATGGAAAACTAGGAAAAACTTCTTAAGAATTTAGAATTGTGTCCTTGTTTGTATAGTTATTTATGGATGGCAGTGTATATCCTATGTGTCAGGAAAGCCAGATTTACAGTGAGAATATTCCTTATATTCGCCCCCTGAACCGAGAACTCCCTACTGGGGCGTTGCCCTTGGAGCCCAAGAGACCCATCGACTCATATCCTCACCTTTTTGCGATTTAAGATTTATTTTGATGCTCAAATGCATGTTCCACAAGCATATACACTGCTCCACAATTAATAATCACCCCTTGTTAAACTGTCAACTTCGGCTATCGCCACTTTTTCTTGATGTACAGATTTCCTTACATTATAAACCCCCGTTGTAATGCAAACCCCCCCCCCCCCCCCCCTACGGCCATAGGTCACTGACTTGTTAATTATCACACTTCGGTTTATTTTCGTTTACATGATTTGTATATTAAGGAGGTATTGAACACTTGGACGCCAAATTCAATTTTTCTAAAAATTTCTGAAATTATATATATCTTGTCTGTCCTTGACTATACAAACTTACATTTGATTCTATCCACAGGAAAATTTTCTACGAGACTTTGAAATATGCATTAGTCAACGTTTTCGTGAATTTCTTAATGACGTCATAATATTGAAAGTGTCATTCCAGTTCTCGTAAACCTATAGGAAATTAATTTTGATTTAACTTCCAAAATAACCATAAATATATTGCACTTACGTATGGAAAAGATAAAATTAATTGTGTTTTAAACATAGGCAGGATACTTGAATAAAAGATGACACTGTCGCTAAAAAAAAAATTTCGGGCCAATTATAGTAGTTGCTAGTTAATTATTAGGAATCCTGTGGATGAATCTTTGTCAAAAACTATCAAAATTATCAAGAATGTCCAGAGATGATTTCATGATTAAATGGGAAAAATTGAATTCAGGATTAAAATATTACAAGGCTTTATATTTTCCAATTTTTTCTTCCAAAATCGTCCATTTTCAATGAAGTGACATCCGCTTTCCAGTAAAGTAAATTTGTCAATGAATACACTGTAATGAAGCTTTAATTTTCTATTTAATACATGCTAAGTTTCAATACAATACGTTTATTAATAATGTTTTTATTGCATTTTGAATGCGAAGGTTTGTGACGCCATTTTCCCCGATTACGTCGAAATGACGTCGTGGTTTGCTCATGGATAAAACTTCCAAAGTCCTAACTTTCGAAAATCGCCATAATTTCTTCAAATGACGCCGGAAATTATTCAAACTTCATCAGGATACTCTAATGCGTATATCAATCAAAGTATCAAATGTTTTAAGGGAGTTAAGACTGTACTTTTCCTAGGAAGCGAGAAAGCAAATTGTACCGCCGCCATCTTGGTGTTCAAACCCTCCTTAATTAATGAAGGTTTTGATAACCAATCAATATGTGCATTTACTTGGATAGTGCAGTTTGAACTTTGATTTATAAAAATGGTGAGTCCAGTTAGGATGCAGATAATAGTTGATGACATTTTAAAAAGAAAGCAGCATGTAGCCCAGCTTCATTGAATCGACGAAAAAGTAAAAGATGGGTTGTGCACGTATCTCGGGGCTACTGAACTGCTGAATGTGCTTATCAGTGCTGAGTACTGCCTACATGTTCTAAAATATGAATAAACATGTATCACGTATTTCATGTTACTGTTACACTGATTTCAATAAGGGGCGGCACCCTGTGAAATATCCCCGACTCAGATGACAAAAATTGCCGGTTTGAATTTCCTCTGATTGTTTATTTGCTCACAAATTTCAAAATCGCCGCCTCAGATAAATCGTATTGAATACCCTGCATGTACATGCATTTTACTTCGACCCAGCACATTTTTGAAATGCAAAACTAAGAAGTTTTTATGGTGTAGCTGTCTATCATCCTTTTATTTTACTCCCTTGATGTAACACCACCCTCATTTTAACGCCAATTTTTTCTCTGGACGGATGTTGGCATTATATCGGGGAGCACTGAACATGTACATACAGTACCTATGCAAAGAAAGATCATCTCATTGAAATTCCTCTTTTAACCTTGTACATTGACTTGGTACATAAATTTGATGACCCTATTTACTCAAGAAATAGCCTAATTGCTTATTCGAGTATTTGTATAATTGACTTGATTTGACTTCACAAATGGCCAACTCCAATAAGCAAATTCCACTGTAATTATTACTACATGTATAAATAATCACACTTATATAAATTCTTTTATTGTAATAAGTTTGCATTCTTTATTGCAAGAAATTATTTGAACTGTTAATGGACATGCCCTCTAAAAAGAGCTTTTTACACAATCCATTAAATATTATTTATACATGTATGTATATGTACTTCCAAAGAACTTGAAAGAATTGTTGACTCTGATTATGATTGTTCAAAAATTACTTTCTGCCTATGCAGGGGGGTGGACAGGGGGGTACCTCTCTTCCCCCTCCCACCCCTTACCTCCCTCCTCCCACCCCTCCTCCCCCTCCTTTTCACCCTTCCCTTACCTCCCCCCTCTTGCCCCCCTCTTTCCACCCCCTTTCCTCCCTCCTCCCACCCTCTTCCTCCCCCTCCCTCCCCCATTCCCCCTTCATTCCCTCCTCCCTCCCCCTCTCTCCCTTCTCCCGCCCCCTTCCTCCCCCTCCCTTTCACCCTGTCCACCCCCTCATGCAGGTTCAGTTACGACAAATGAGCTTTCTGTTCTAGGTTGTCAGAGCGATTTGTATATTGGATCACCCAATTCCAAACACAAAAGATGCACAATCTGTTCAAATTATTATTCCTGCAAATCAAGTTAACAGAAAAAAAGGTAAGTACATGTATTATAAAAGCTACAGTTATTCTTGTGTGTAAAGGAACCTTTGATCCTCTCAGCATTGTAGAATAATGATATAATCATTCACCTGAATATGTGGTATATCTTAGGCCATGTAAAATAAAATCTATGTTTCTCAGACACCGCCGTGCGCTATAATTTGCCGCCGACGAGACCTTTTTTATTGCAACTACAGAAAAAAATATCCGCCGTGTCTCATCCTTGATTAAAAACGAAATATCCATTTATTTCATTGAACGTATATTGTCCTGTAAAATCGTCTAAACGGTACCCGATGAATACATACTTTAATAAGTCCGTATCATTCACGGCGCGTTTCGTATTTACGTTACGGGTAAAGACTATTGTTTAGGATATACTAACAATGTGACAACACGTGTCGCGGACACTTGGACGGCCGGCTATTCATGTGGTTAATACATCGAGTATTACATGTATTAAAACGTTCGTGTAGTTTTCTTTATTGATTTCTACAGCATATGTTAATACCCATGCCGAACAATAGCAAGTGTCCATTGTAATACTTCCGAATCTGTTAATAATGACGTTCACGTTGTAAAAAGTATAAGCAAGGACCTCCGACGAGCGTAAGAGAAAGGTAGTTAAATCCTTAAATATATGAACAAAAGAATGTATATTGTACCCGGGCTGTGTACATTATTTTACTAGACCGTGGTTAATGCTGAACACTTCATTCGATTTCTAAAGATTCCGCTTCATCCAAACTTGACAAATTTTTGACCATATGAACGGATCCATCGGAGGAAGTGAGGGGATGTATTTAATTTGAAATGGGTTTAAACAAGGTGTGAGCAAATAACACCCGTCGAGTCTCTTCGCGATTCTACTAAATGTACTCACGGCAATCAAAACACCTCATTCTTCATATAATCGTATATTAAATTTTGTATCTATTTAAGCTTCTTCCATTCAGACAGATGAGCTACATGTACCATTATTTTGACTAATGGTTGAAAGACAGTTTTCAATGAAGAAAAACGGGGGGGGGGGGGGGGGGGAGGGGGTTAGACAGGAGAGACGATTTTTTTGCCTTACATGAATAATAAGAGTACTCTTGATGAAAAAAAAACAAAAAATAAAAACCCTACCTACCTTGTCACTTTTTTTAGACCCAATTATCTGAGAAACATAGAATTTATTTTACATGGCCTTATACATGTACCTGGTGCCTGAGCTTTTTATACCCTCGCAATTCTGTTTAGGAGTGCATATGGCATCGCTGCCATGTGTTTGTGTGTGTCCGGATTTACCCTCTTTGGATGTCGAGCTGTTATGTAACTAACCTGTAGAGAACACTTGATGCAATATACTTTCTGCTTGAAAATATCTTGCATCTATCGTTTATTGTGCTCAAGTCAATAAATGCTAGATATTTTCAAGTAGAACATATATATTGAATTTTTTATCTCAATCTTTATCTGTTTTGTATACGGTATAACCGGAATTTTTTGTAAGTATCAAATTTGGAGATTTAGATGCAAATAGAGATGTCTTTATTTTCGTGAGTACAAATGTTTGCAATTTGAAAAGATGATAAGCGAATTAACAAATAGTGTCTCACATAATCTTCTGCTAACACGGTATTCTGCCTTTCAGCCAGTAGGAATGCAAATGTTTGTTGAAAAATGAATTATGCCACTGATACTGTAGGTCAAAAGCAAGGGTAGAAGGCAGTCTGAAAGTCACCAGACTTACCAGACAAATCTGGTAAAATTTGCTTCGATCTGGTAAAATATTTAAACTTTTTCTTAATAAACATGTTTGAATTTCTACAAAAATTAAAAAATGTCTGGTAAGTTTAAAAACTTTTGCAATGTGTGGGGGTAGACATTATTATTGTTTTTAAGTAAAGGCGGAAAGAACGTCTGGCCCACTGTACCTTACCTTTGTACAAATAGTACAAAGGTAAGGTACAGTGGGATGGACTTTCTTTCCGCCTTTGTTTTTAAGTTCTTGTCTGTCTCTTTTTCAAGTAATATGCCGGCACCGTGGTCTAGTGGTTAAGGTGTCAGGCCAGTGACTGAACGGTTGCTCATGGTTCGAACCGCACTAGAACCAAGGGTTACTTACGTGTAACATGTTATATATGAAAAATGTCCTTCACTGTGTTGTGTCCAAGTGTCTGTGGTGAAAAAAAAAATAATAATAAAATAGAAAAAAAAAGACTCCAGTAATATAATTTTGTCTTATTTTGTATTTTTTACAGATATTTATATAAGTGTGGTTAGTTATGCCCATAACGTAGCAGCCAAAGGATGGTACTTGGCCATTGTCAGTACAACGGCAGAGACCCCAGACCCTGAAAAGGAATTAGATGTTGGTCTTCAACTCCTTGGACCAATTCATGAAAAGTAATACCACTTATTGTTTATGTATAACCAGAAATTTATAGTTTAAAGTTATAAGTATCAAATCTCGTTGCATTACAGTAAGAAAGGGTGTGTTTGTTCTCATACATACAAATTTTTGCAATTTCAAATAAAAACTGTGTTTGTGAAACAGGAAAGTCCACATTGGCATCATTGTCAGCATGATGTTGTCCTTGGACTTTGACCTACTTTTAGAAAACATTACCTTTTGGGCTATGTCTCTTCAACTAAAGAGTATGAGTCTGTTATTGTCTGTGTAGATTCCACAAGTTTTCATTTGATACCATGACCTTGGACGTAGTGACCTTGATCTTAAACTTTGACTTACTTTTTCAAAAGAAGATCTTAAACTTTGACCTACTTTTGCTAGATCTATAAAAGATTGGACTTTGATATTTCACATGTAGTTTCCTTTGGATATGAGCTTTCACATGATGCAATGACCTTTAACTTAGTTACCTTGACCTAGTGACCATCGAAAGTTTGTTTATATACCCAAATCCATTAACACAGTGTTAGTGGTACACTAAAATAAGCATAGTAATAAGATATACAAGGCTCATTGTACCTCATTTAAAAATTTGAGCAATATAGGTCTAAATATATGGAAATTCTTACTTTCTAAAGACAAAAACTTAATTTGCAATCCAGCCATACCGTCTGTAGTGGTGTTTCATGTTAAACAGCTTGAAAAAATGTATAAAAATGCCCCCTCTTCCTTTTTAGCTCACCTGAGTATTATTATGTCCAGAAGTATTGTCACACTGAAAATACAGGATGATTGTTAAAATATGGTCTTGTACTATGGGGCGATTATTTGCTTCTGTTTTTGCTACATACATATGCTGAGAGTGTAATAGGGGTTTTATAACAAATTCACTTACCAGCGGGTAAGTAGCATAAGTTTTCATGTTACCCGAACTCAATTTTCACTTATCGTACCCCGGGTTACAGGTAATGGAATCCTAGAACACTGAAATATCAGGGAATCATAATATGCATGGAGGGGGGATGCTTAAGCAGACTTGATTGTAAAACAGTTTAAAGAGGGAATACTTTTATTACATGGCCTAGATATAGAAAGGTGATACATATGACTTTCTCTCTTTAACAGATTTGTGTCAGTATCAGAATTATATGAGCCAGTGGATGATGGAAAAACTTCACAGGTAAGATACTGTTTTTGTTCTCTTAAATGTACTTACATACACTGCCATCCATGAATAACTATACAAACAAGAAAATCATTCTAAATTCCTTATAACTTTTTCTCTTTTTGTACATTCTGAACTTCAAGACCTCATAATAATTGGCTTCACATAATTCAAAATTATGAACTGTGATCACAAAAATGTCTATAGAATTTTTTTCATCAGCATAATTTTCTTTCAAAAATTCAATGCATGACAAGTATTCTACATCTGACCAATATTTCACACTTGACCATCCAATTTAAGTAAAGTGGAAATGGTATTTCCAGACTTCTATAAGTCCTAGATCAACTGAATTTGTATGCTGTACCGTGATGAATGATTCTGATGCTGCGTTTGTCCCATTTTTAGCTCACCTCGACAAAATTGAGTGAGCTTACGCTATTCATGTCGGGTTAAGAAGTTTGTGGTAGCTCAGTATTTGACAAAGAACTGATGCTTCAGTAACCAAACTTAAACAAGTGATTCATTATAAGATGCTGTGGTGAATCCATGCATCAGATGCTGCATGTTTGACCTACATTTTCTGTTTGATTGATTCAGTTTGAAAGTTTGGGTAGCTGATCAGTATCTTACAAAGTAAAGATGCTACAGTTAGCAATCTTTATCTTATATAATACTTCATACCATGATGCTGTTTTATTTTAAAGAATGAAGTAGTGTCCTCCGGTAGGAAAGTTTGATATAATAAATAACAATGAATACTCTATATCCACAAATTTTCGGCCACTCGGCCTTTATAAAGTGGAAAAGCACAAATACAAAAGACTTCATTTCTTTTGTAATCATGCTTTTCCACTTGATAGAGGCCATGTGGCCTGAAAATTTTTGGATATAGAGTGTTCATTGTTATTTATTGTTTTATTTTAATTCTTAACAATCATATGAAGTGAAAAAGAGATACCAGGAGGCCAATATTCTCTCCATTACCTTTTCAACCCCCGCCTTAAATGTATGAAATGTCCTATAATTATCCTATTTTTCTCGAAAGATTCCTATATTTGTCCTATATTTCCATACACAATATACCTATATTTCCATACACAACCCTATATTTCCATACACAATGTACCTATGTTTCCATACACAATATACCTATGTTTCCATACACAACCCTATATTTACATACACAATATACCTATATTTCCATACACAATATACCTATGTTTCCATACACAACCCTATATTTCCATACACAATATACCTATGTTTCCATACACAATATACCTATATTTCCATACACAGTATACCTATATGTCCATACACAATATACCTATATGTCCATACACAATATACCTATATTTCCATACACAATATACCTATATTTCCATACACAATATACCTATATTTCCATACACAATATACCTATATTTCCATACACAATATACCTATATGTCCATACACAATATACCTATATGTCCATACACAATATACCTATATTTCCATACACAATATACCTATGTTTCCATACACAATATACCTATATGTCCATACACAATATACCTATATTTCCATACACAATATACCTATATGTCCATACACAATATACCTATATGTCCATACACAATATACCTATATTTCCATACACAATATACCTATGTTTCCATACACAATATACCTATATGTCCATACACAATAGACCTATATGTCCATACACAATATACCTATAGTTCCATACACAATACTCTATGTTCCTACACAATATCCTATATGTCCATACACAATATACCTATATTTCCATACACAACCCTATATTTCCATAACAATATACCTATGTTTTCCATACACAATATACCTATTTTCCATACACAATATACCTATATGTCCATACACAATATACCTATATTTCCATACACAATATACCTATGTTTCCATACATAATATATCTACATGTATATGTCCATACACAATATACATATGTACCTATATTTCCATACACAATATACCTATATTTCCATACACAATATACCTATATGTCCATACACAATATACCTATATTTCCATACACAATATACCTATATGTCCATACACAATATACCTATATTTCCATACACAATATACCTATATTACCATACACAATATACCTATATTTCCATACACAATATACCTATATTTCCATACACAATATACCTATATGTCCATACACAATATACCTATATTTCCATACACAATATACCTATATGTCCATACACAATATACCTATATTTCCATACACAATATACCTATATTTCCATACACAATATACCTATATTTCCATACACAACCCTATATTTCCATACACAATATACCTATGTTTCCATACACAATATACCTATATTTCCATACACAATATACCTATATTTCCATACACAATATACCTATATGTCCATACACAATATACCTATATTTCCATACACAATATACCTATATTTCAATACACAACCCTATATTTCCATACACAATATACCTATGTTTCCATACACAATATACCTATATTTCCATACACAACCCTATATTTCCATACACAATATACCTATATTTCCATACACAACCCTATATTTCCATACACAATATACCTATGTTTCCATACACAATATACCTATATTTCCATACACAATATACCTATATTTCCATACACAATATACCTATATGTCCATACACAATATACCTATATTTCCATACACAATATACCTATATTTCCATACACAACCCTATATTTCCATACACAATATACCTATGTTTCCATACACAATATACCTATATTTCCATACACAACCCTATATTTCCATACACAATATACCTATATTTCCATACACAACCCTATATTTCCATACACAATATACCTATATTTCCATACACAACCCTATATTTCCATACACAATATACCTATATTTCCATACACAATATACCTATATTCCTATATTTTGAGTAGAAGAAGTCGCTATGACCCATGCAATAAAAGCCCTTCTTCATCCAAACTTGTGTTGGTGTTGAATCTGGAGATACTTGGTGAAATGCATGGTACAAGTAATGTGTTACCATAGAGGTAACTTCCTTCATCTTTGATAATACCATGTTTAGACCATTATCCCAAACTGAAATATCATCCAGTATATTGAATTTATTTATAGGTATATATTTCCAAGTCGTATGATGCCACTTCCCACTTTGAGACCACGTGCACGGACATCTTGGAAATGTATGAGAGAATAACAGGTGAACCATTTGACTTTTCATCACTCAAAACGGCTCAGTTAGAGAGCGAGGATTAACAGACCACCCCAATAGAAGTACTACATGAATACCTTTTTTCACTCTAGCTCCATCTGGCTTAAACATGTGACAATTGACCTTAATGTCATTGGTACGAATGTGTCATGTGACTTGCTACAGCTTAGTTTTGGTGGTGATTGAGAACTTCTTTACCCCTAGTCACATTACCTGTGTAATTCATCCTGCAACAAGATGCAGCTTTGAGTTGCCATTTTCTTTCATATTTCAATTACTGTGACGATATTTTTTTTTTTCTGAAATAAAACTGACTTTTCGTTATCTGTACATTATGTTTGTTAGTGAAAAAGATCAATTATTTAAATTCATGAAGTTTGTCATCAATATTGTACGATGTTTGATTTCCCATAGGAGAAATCCACACATCTTTTAAATTGTTACATTGTATTTGAGATGAACTAGGATGCTTAAAGACTTGATTTACTTCACTATACAAACTGTATTACATTATATAAAAAATATCATAAAAGGCCAATTTATTTCCTTATCTACATTGTACATGAATACCTACATTTTTTTATGCCATATAGTGAAAGTATACACTGTTTTCATATCTTGTTATAGATTACGATTGCAACACTATTTAGTAATACATGACAAAAAAAAGTCATTAGGGCTGCATCAATTCACGGTAGTTCTGACTGAATTAACTTAATTTCTTCTTGACAATTCAATTCACGATTTGGCATTGCCTCTGTATCAATTTCGTTTTATTGTTACAGTAGATACAGTTGCTAAATGGATGTCGATTAAGTATAATGGTGTCTACATAAAGTCTTTCTAGATGAATGACAACACAAAGTATTGCTCTATCACCATAAAACACAATTGTAAAGAGTACTCAAGACTCCGGCCATTTAGAATCTTAATTGTCTCTTTTTTCAAAGTATCAAAGACATGTTTTGAAATATCAAGACTGATGTATGTGCAACCAATGTAATTCCCTGAGATGAAGCTATTCAGAGGAAAGTGTTTCATTGTACATGTACATGCTCTTGACATCAAAATACATAAACTGTACAGATACATGCCGCAATGACTGTTCTAATCTGCAAATTAAAGAACCTGCAGTGACCTAAATTTTAATGTCACCTTTTTACTTGCAAAACGGCTATTATAGAAAACAAGTACAAAACTGACAAGTGTGGTGCATACATGTACGTAATTATATATAGAATAAGTGTCATAATTTGTGTTTTGCTATGGGTATGCAACACACAGCAAGTGCATTTTTCGCATGAAATGAGCAAACGCGCATTACATGTACGATAAATGCACTTGCGTTGTGTTGAATACCTGTAACAAAATATAAATTTTAAAGACACTTATTCTACAAGTAATACAATTTGCATTATGAATTATTGCAGCCCTAGAAACTATTAGAGCTATACTGTGAAATAAATGTACGCATGCCTTAGAAAGAAAGTTTTCTTCATTTCATACGGTTATTAGTAGCTAGAGTTTCAAATTGTGGTGCCAATATAGTTAGTATTAAAGTGTAGTCTATAATTCTACACAAAGAGATCACATTGTCAGTCATCTGTGTCTGTGACTGTCCCATTGTTCCATTGAAGAGTGCCCTTTGTCTGTCTGCCCCTCCACTCCACAATTTAGGCAAAATGTAATTACCTCATTTCAAAAAGTAAATATCTATTAACATAAAACTTTTTTGAAATTGATTTACCGACAACTTCAAAAAATTTGGAAAATTCCCACGCTTGTCTTACATCTAAGTACTTCTTTACCAAGGGGCATTTGGTTTTCAGTTTCAAGACTATGCCAAAAGATATCATTAGAAATCACGAAACAAATCAAACCAATTGTGCAGGCCGCATATGTCTTCTCAGACATTAGACTTTTTCATGTACGCATTTGAACTCAATGCTCAATATCTCTTTCATAGCACTTACAATAAGGTCCTCCATGTAAAAAACTCATGTATATTTGTTGATGTCTGTGTTATTTATAGAATGGTCAAATGGAACGATAACCGATTTACATCATAAATTCAGCACTCTTTTCTCAACTCTTGTCGTGATGTTCGACGACAATGAATTGGAGCATTTTCTGTTATCTTTGTGTCTTATTTGACAAAAACATTTCAAAGAATCAATATATTAATATATTCAATATCCTATTTGAAATATATTTACAGTACTGAATTATTATTTGCTCGAATGTTAAATGTATTTTTCTTTTTCTAGCTAAAGAATGAGTTGAAAAAAGATTGAAAAAAAAAATTCAAATGCATGAGGAAAATATATTAAATACTACTTAAATAAGTTATATGGATACCTTTTAGACAATTTTCAGCTAAAACCCTTGCCTTCTTTATGAATTGCATCTCGATATAATAGAGGAAATACCTTTTACCAAATTACATGATTGTACATTTGTATTTTAACGTTATCTGTAGGTTGTTTTAAAGTATTCAACAATGTAATAATGTGTACTGTAAACTACTTTATCGATTGCTCTATTTGTACTATATACATGTATATACATGTACTTTCAATTTCTATCACAGAAGCTACTGCATCTTTGAAAAATATATTCTCGCTTTAAATATTTGTATTGAGGAAATTGATACATGAAGACTTCATTTACCAGCAATCTTAAAGGAGTATCCTCTTTTGAAAATAAGAAATATAAAGCTTGATTGGAAACTGTAGCTGGAATTGTACTGATGTTTTATTTTACAGTTGTTAAACATACCATCGGCTTGGAAAAATGGGAGAAATGAGTTTGTATGGGTAGATACAAATACATGCATGTAGCATGGAAATTTACAAAATCGTATTTCATATTTTGGATATACAGAATTACTTCCCTTGGGGATGATATCTGACATAAATGTATTATGATGTAATGGAATTTCCATAGGAACTACTTTGTATTTGAAGCTGGTTTTCCCTTCTGTCGATCTCAATTCGGTATTTTCGAAAACCAGAGTTATATACATGTACCTCCTGTTTTGGATGGTTTCTGATGTAGACGAATTGTGATGTCATCAAATTCTATGGAAACGGTCCTAAACTCTGGAAAATGACGATATAAAATCAACATAATCATACCATTTTCATGACGTCATAATGGTTTAAGGTCGGGTACTGTCTAAAATGGGAAATAACTCAGTTTTCCACAAAGACTCTTATAGAACTTGATAACATCTCAATTTAGCTTTTGTCAGATACCGTCCTAATATGAAGTAACCGTACACAAAAAAAGACCTAATATTTTTCGAACAGGGAATACTAGTCAAGGAAAATATATGTAATTCTTCATTCTTCCTTTTTTTTTTTTTCTATTTTTTGCATTGTAAAGTCAGAATTGAATGAAATTCGGGTGTATTGCGTTATGGTACATGTACATTTACTGTATGTCTGCAATATTGTACCATTTTACCACCCATTGTATGTATTACTGATGAATTTGAATTCCATATATTTCAATTATGTGTATGAGACTTATTGCACTAACAAATGGATTAACTTAATTATGCTTCACTGTATATGAATATATTGGGGGAAAATCAGTGTCTTCGAAAAAAAATTCGACGACTGTAGCGGGAATTCAATGACAGCGGTCAAGAGCTTGTAGAGAAGGAGAATTCCCTGCTTTGCTGGGATAAATGTTGTGAGCAATACATTGTAAAGCTTATTATTTGTCCTCTTTTAACATCCATCTTGTAAACATAAAATGTAGCATTATCATGTGGACTATGATAGCCGATCATGAATAAACTACTTGTACATGTGTTATTTATTTTCATACAGTCATTAATAATGAGTATATATATTGCTAAAGCAATTGGCCCTTCCGAACGCAGGAAAAATTTGAAATTCCATGACATCACAATGCAATTTCGATGTTTGACCGAGGTTCGAAGCTTGTTTGTCCGAGGTAAAAGCATTGTGACGTCACAGAATTTTGCATTTTTTTTCCCGCAATCATATAGGTCAATTAATACAAGTCCCTCGTCTGGGAGAACCAAACTTGAACATTTCAGTATTTTAGGCTTCACTTGTATCAAACTTCTCAAGTTGAGATTTTTCCTCAATGACAAATTTTGATGAGGATTTTCGTTGGTGGACCTAGAATTTTTTCCAGGGAGGTCCAGCCCATCAAGTAGGTGGCCCAAACCACAATTTTGAAAAAAAAAAAGTATAATACTTAAACACAGGAAAATCGGCATTTTTGGACAATATGACAATAAAACAAGACACCGCTAAAGATGGTATCAATGGCCAGATTACTTGCAGCAGATATTTTTTGAAACACCAAGTCCATTTAAAGCAACAGAATGCAATATGTATCTCCATTCAAAGTTTCAATGTGAGATTCTTTATAGTTTTGACACACTTTTAAAGTCAAATTCAAAATTATATCTTCAAGGTCAGTGCTCAAGGTTAACTTTTAAAAGTACCACTAACCATGTTCTACCTCTATGGCAAGTTCTAAAGTGGTACTTCATTGAGTAATGACATATGTCCAGTTCATAATAAAACTGTCAAGGACAAGGACAGTACCTGAAGTCAAGTCCAGTTATCCTGCTCTACCTACATGTAAAATGTTATGTGCTATTTAATATAGGATAATAAAGTCTTGCTCATGGTTTCATATACAGGTAATATCGGTACAACATAGTCTAATTCAAAATCTTATTTTCAAGTTTGAGGTCAAGGTTAGTACATGTACCTGCATATGATATCAGTTTCACTTGCTTAGCTTGATCTCCATTCAAAGTTTAAATGTGATACATGATATATTATTGGTACCTTACGATGTGGTAAAGTCAAATTCAAAATCGTATGTTCAAAGTCAAATGTCCAAGTCAAGGTCAAACCTTGAAATAAAGTCAACTCATTATTACCTATCTCTATGCAAAGTTTCAATGTAAAATCCCATATAGTACTTGTACAATAGAGAATAACTCTAAATTACATTTGTCAAGGTCAAAGACAATACCTGCATTCGATCCTCTCACCGTGCTCTATCTTTGTATCAAGTTTGAAGATTGTACCCCTTATAGTTCTCACAACTAATCTACAAAGTTACAATTGTCAAGCCTTAAGGTAACCAGAAGTCTCTGACGAGACTGTAGCTCTCCTGGTTGTTTTTTTTCTAAAACATCAATTTCTTTTCTTTTTTTTAAACCAATACCATAGGGAGCAGGAGCTCTAACAAATTATAAGTAGCATGACAAAACAACATATCCATTAGACTGCAACTATAATAGCACTCATATAATTCATAATATCCGATATAAAGTATTTCAAAAAAGAATGCCACACCCATTTTTCAAGATCCTAGGGGTCAAGGGCTCCTAGCTCAAATGAACTATCAATGACAAATCAAGACTACAGGTCCTTAATATTGGATAAAGAATTAACTCCCCATCATTAAAAGCTTTAAACGAGTAGAGAGCACAACTACATAGGAAAAAATTACCACACCCATTTTCAAAGACCCTGGGGATATATATAGGCTAAAACAAAATATCAGGTGCACAACTAAACAAAAGACCAATCATTGCAAAAAGAATTAATTCTACATCATTTATAGTGTCAGAGGAGTTGCAAGCACAAGATTACATTGACTTACATAGGAGAAAATGACCACACCCATTTCTAAGACCCTGAGGGTCAGGGGCTAAAACATAATATCAGATGCACAACTAGACCACAGACCCATCATATTGCAATAAGAATTTAGTCTCTATCATTTATAGTGTCAGAGGAGTTGCGAGCACAAGATTACATAGAATTATATAGGAGAAAATGACCACACCCATTTCTAAGACCCATGGGGTCAGGGGCTCAAAAAAATATCAGGTGAACAACTAGACCACAAACCCATCAAATAGTATAAAGAATTAAGTCTCAATGATTTATAGTGTCAGAGGAGTTGAAAGCACAAGATTACATAGAGTTATATAGGAGAAAATGACCACACCCATTTATAAGACCCTGGGGGTCAGGGGCTCAAACAAATTATCAGGTGAACAACTAGATCACAGACCCATCAAATTGCAAAAAGAATTAAGTCTCCATGATTTATAGTGTCAGAAGAGTTGCGAGCACAAGATTACATAGAGTTATATAGGAGAAAATGACCACACCCAATTCTAAGACCCTGGGGGTCAGGGGCTCAAACAAAATATCAGGTGCGCAACAAGACCACACACCCATCATGCGAACAGAATTATGTCTCTATCATTTATAGTGTCAGAACAGTTGTCCGGACAAGATTACATAGAATTTTAATGACCACGCCCATTTTCTAAGACCCCGGGGTCAGGGACTGAAACTAAATGTCAGGTGCACAACTAGACCATGGACCAAGTAAAATGCAAAAAGAATTAACTTTCTATCTCTAACAGTTTCAGAGGAGTTGTCCGGACAAGATAACATAGAATTTTAATGACCACGCCCATTTTCTGAGACCCTGGGGTCAGGGACTGAAACTAAATGTCAGGTGCACAACTAGACCAT
This sequence comes from Pinctada imbricata, assembly GCA_033119305.1. Classification (NCBI taxonomy): domain Eukaryota; kingdom Metazoa; phylum Mollusca; class Bivalvia; order Pterioida; family Pteriidae; genus Pinctada; species Pinctada imbricata. Next base: position 64,674,472 of record VSWD01000005.1, on the reverse strand, counting down.
GCACCAAGTAAAATGCAAAAAGAATTAACTTTCTATCTCTAACAGTTTTAGAGGAGTTGTCCGGACAAGAATTGTTTACGGACAGACAGACAGACGGCCAGACGAAGGGTGATCGCATAAACTCGACTGGTCTGAGACCAGTAGAGCTAAAAAAACAACACCTGCGTTTAGATCCTTTCACCATGCTTTATCTTTGTTCCAAGTTTGAAGATTGTACCACTTATAGTGCTTTCACAGCAAGGTCAAGTGTTATGGGTCAGAATACCCCAAAACGCCAGCAAAAATCAGACAAAGACAGAATATAAATTTACAAGTTTAATTATGTACAAAATATATATATTTAAAATGATTACAACTCACAATACAATGTCCGGATCAAAGTGTCCGTTACGGTCCACAAAGTCTATCGAATGTTTGGTTTCCGGTAATCACAAACGTTCTCGAAAGCTCGGTGTCCAAACGTTGTTAAATGGATTAAAGTCTCAACAAATAAAGTGTCCCAGTATATCAGAATAGATGAATGAATCGTGTCTACGAATGTGTACGAATGCCCTTAACACAGTTCCTCAGAGGTATTTATACTTAATACAAATGAATTTACCAGAAGCTTCTAGAACAATGACTCACTACAAATGATTAACAATAGAGTAAATTCTAGAAATCACAGTCATGTGATGATAATGATGTAACAAAGAACATACTGGAATATTCTATAATGAGATAAACATGACATAGTAAAATCTAGAAAGAATTATTATGAAATCATTAAATAACATGACTAAGTACATGTGTACCTACACATAAAGTAAAACTAAAATAATACATGACCCACAACACCTCCCCCCTTAAAAAAAGTTTGAATGTCAATGAAAACTTAGGTGGTAAATTCTGCAAAAATCACTCATGAAACTCTCGATAGTGCATCTGCAATCACATTGTCTTTGCCCTTGATATGGTTAATAATGATATTGTACTCTTGCAACAATAAACTCCACCTTGTAAGTCTTTGATTCTTGTTTGACATTTTGTGCAAAAATGTGAGAGGGTTGTGGTCAGTATACACAAGAATGGGATGTAGAGTAACATTCAAATAAACATCAAAATGTTGTAAAGCTAACAATAATGCAAGACACTCTTTTTCAATAGTAGAGTAATTCTTTTGACATTTTGTCAATTTCTTTGAAAAATAACAAACAACTCTATCTACACCATCATCATTTTCTTGAAACAAAGCAGCCCCGATTCCTACGTCACTGGCATCAACAGTAAGCTTAAATTGCTTATCAAAATTTGGAGCTGACAGGACAGGACTATTCATAAGAACACATTTGATTTTCTTAAAAGATTCGTCACAGTCATTGGTCCATGCAAAATTCACTCTCTTTTGTAACAGATTGGTAAGTGGACCAACAACTGACGAGAAATTTGGACAAAATTTTCTGTAAAATCCTGCCATTCCCAAAAATCTCATTATCTCTTTCTTATTGGTAGGAATCGGGAACTTTGAAATAGCTTCCACCTTGGCCATGATAGGAGTAACAAAACCTTGACCTACTTTGTGACCCAAATATTCTACAGTCGCATGACAAAATTCACTTTTCGCAAGGTTCACTGTGAGGTTTGCTTTCGCCAGTATGTCGAAGAAGGTACGCATGATTCGGAGATGGTCATTCCAGGTGTCGCTGTAGATGATGACGTCATCGATGTACGCCTCGCATCCTTTGAGATGATTTAGGAGCGAATGAATCATCCTCTGGAATGTGGCTGGTGCGTTTTTCATACCAAAGGGCATTACTTTATATTGGTATAGCCCATCTGGAGTCGCAAATGCCGATATTTCTCTGGCTCTCTCGGTAAGCGGGACCTGCCAATAGCCTTTAAGCAAGTCAAATTTGCTGACAAATTTTGCACTGCCAATTTTATCGATACAGTCATCGATTCTTGGGATCGGATAAGAGTCAGTTTTGGTGACTGAATTGACTTTTCTAAAGTCCGTACACAATCGGTAAGTTCCGTCTGGCTTCGGAACCAGAATACATGGGGAACTCCAATCACTATTGCTGGGTTCAATAATGTCATTTTCGAGCATGTATTGAATTTCTTTCTGCATGTATTGAAGTTTTATCGGGTTTAACCGATAGGGATGCTGTTTGATAGGTGACGCATCACCCACAATGACGTCATGATGAGATGCATTCGTCTTTTTTGGAACGTCCGGAAAGATGGTCGTATATTCCCGCATTAATTGATGCTCTTCCTCTTTTTGATGCACGGTCAGATGTCCGAGTTTCACTTCCGGATTTGTCAGAATTTCAGAATTCTTCAAACGGACACTTTGAGCGAAGTCTTTTTCGACAGTCTCTTCATTACATTCAGGTTCAACACAATTTTCTAATGTATTTACATTGGCCAAAGTGGAAACTGGTTTTACAAAATTTCGGTCACTTCTATCAAAATACTCTTTCAACATGTTAACATGACACACTCTTTTTTCTTTTCGCCGACCTGGTGTCTTAACCACATAGTTAACATCACTAATTTTACTCTCAATCTCATAAGGACCGAAATATCTAGCTTGCAAAGGATGACCAGGGATAGGCAAAAATACAAGAACTTTATCGCCTGGTTTAAAAACTCTGTTTCTAGCATCTTTGTCATACCATGTTTTCATTTTCATTTGAGATGTTTTGAGATTTTCTTGAGCCAATTTGCAAGCATTATATAATTTCTCTTTGAAATTAGACACGTAGTCTAAGAGATTCAAATCGCTAGTCTCAGTCAACCATTTTTCCTTCAATAACTTCAATGGCCCCCTGACCGTATGCCCAAAAACTAGCTCAAAGGGACTGAACCCCAGGGACTCCTGAACCGCTTCTCGTGCCGCAAACAACACGAGATGAACCCCTTCATCCCAGTCTTTTCCATACTGGTGACAATATGTTTTCATCATAGTTTTAAGGGTTTGATGAAAGCGTTCAAGTGCCCACTGGGACTCAGGATGGTACGCAGAAGACTTACACTGCCTGATACCTAGCTCATGCATAACCTGCTGAAACAATCCTGACATAAAATTGGAACCCTGATCTGACTGAATAGCCTTGGGAGCACCTACGAAACTGAAAAATTTTGTAAGGGCCTTAACTATGGTCTTTGCCTTAATATTCCTAAGAGGTATGGCCTCAGGAAACCTAGTCGAAGTACACATAATCGTCAGTAAGTACTGATTCCCTGACCTAGTCCTAGGCAAAGGACCTACACAATCAACTAACACCCTACTAAAAGGTTCCTCAAAGGCTGGAATGGGTTGGAGGGGAGCAGGTGGTATAACTTGATTGGGTTTACCTACCATCTGACAACTATGACAAGACTTACAAAACTCAGACACATCTTTTCTCAACTTAGGCCAGTAAAAGTGACTTAAAATCCTATTATAAGTCTTATTGACACCTAAATGACCTGCCATGGGTGTGTCGTGAGCTAAACTCATGATGTCCCCGCGATACGCTACTGGAACCACTATCTGGTGAACGACCCGCCACACGTCATTAGGGGGTGCATCGGGTGGTCTCCATTTCCGCATGAGGATGCCATCTTGTATGTAGAAGCACTCTCCGACTTTGTCCGCTTCTTCTCGGGGAAGGGCCCTCTTGCTTAGTCGGATAATCTCCGGATCTTTAGTTTGCTCAGAGAGGAGCTGCTCACGGCTTAAGGCATCTGTATCTCTTTCTAATGGCGGATGGGAATCATCACCAGGTACTGTCGGAGACTTGTCTTCATGAAGTGGTACTGACGTCTCAGGTACGTTGTCATCAATGGTAGACATGAATGTGTCAGAAAGGTCTATATTTTCGGAGGGATGGTCCTCGTTAAGTGCAGAAGTACTCTCAGCCTCTTTCAGTCTGTTCCTGGCCATCGCCCTGGTAACTGCGCAGGCTGGGTACAAGTCGTCGTCTTCATCATCAGACACGACATCGGACGTGATTTTCTCACAAACAATCGGATCGGCTACAACTTTGCCGCCAGCTAAATCGTTGCCAAGCAACAAGGAAACGCCTTGAACGGGAAGAGTAGGTCGAACACCTACGATAACAGGTCCAGTAATTAAGTCTGACTTCAAATAAATTTTATGAAGGGGAACATCAATGACGCCTAGCTCCACACCCTGTAATAAAACTGACCTACCAGTAAAAGTGTGCTCAGACAAAGGCAATGAACCCTCTAATAATAAAGTCTGGGCAGCACCAGTATCTCTCAAAATCTGAACAGGCAACGCTTCGCCAGAATCACTGAGTGAAACAAATCCCTGTGACAAAAAGGGCTTATAATGATCCTCCACAAAATCATCAGAACTGGACTTAGAACCCTGAATCTCAGGAGTGTCAGAACAAATCGAATCTAAGGCTTTCCTATCATTTCTAACAGACGCACAGGCCTGTGACTTAAGTTCTTTTTTCTTCTTAAGCTTCAAACACTCACCAATAACATGACCTTTTTTCTTACAATAATTGCATGTAGGAAGCGACCCCACCCCTGGGGATGCCTCAGAACGCTCGGACCTAGGACCGGACGTAGAACCACCTTGAGATGGTGACTGGGAACTAATGGACGACTGAGACTCTTGTAAATTTTTCTTTGGAACATCTGACGTTTTTGCGCTATCGCTAGATTGAGTTTTTGACACAAAATTTTTCTTATGAGTGAGAGCATACGTATCAGACAAAACAGCGGCTTCTTCAAGAGTTTTAACATTTTTGTCTTCCAAATGAGTTCTTAAATCTTGATGTACACACTCTTTGAACTCTTCTATCAGAATTATTTGACGCAAATTGTCAAATGAATTGGGAATTTTCTTAGATCGAAACCACTGGTCAAATAAATCTTCTTTTTCTCGAGCAAATTCAACATATGTTTGATTTTCAAACTTTTTGTACTTTCTAAACTTTTGTCTGTACGCCTCAGGTACTAACTGATATGCTCTCAAAATCGTGTCCTTGACCTTGTCATAGTCTGAACTCTCAGCAATACTGAGCGCCGAGTACACTTCAGCCGCTTTGCCAATAAGTACGCTTTGTAATAAAGTTGGCCAAAAATCGCGTGGCCACTTCAGATTGGCCGCGATTTTCTCAAAATGTGGAAAATATTTGTCCACGGACTTTTCTTGAAATTTTGGTACTAATCTGATGTTTTTGGCGGCGTCGAATTCAGACTTGACAGGCGAAGGAACAGGATTTTCCTTAGCGCTTTTCTCTAATTTTAACTTTTCTAACTCAAACTGGAGTTCTTTCTCGTGCATACGTTCCTGTTTCTCCCTTTCTTCCTTTTCTCTTTCAAATTGTCTTATTTTTTCTTCTTTTTCAAATTGTCTTTCTTTTTCTTCTCTTTCAATTTGAAATTGTCTTTCTTTTTCTTCTTTTTCAATTTGAAATTGTCTTTCTTTTTCTTCTTTTTCAAATTGTAATTGTATTTTCATTTTCTCTAATTCAAACTCAAATTTTGACATTTTGGTTTCGCTTGAAACAGGTTCAACAGGAAAATCGTATGACGAAAAGATTTCCTTAGCTAAAAGCTCTTTAGCCACAATATTTCTAATTTCTTGTTTTCTCATAGAAGATTTTACATCTAACTTCAAGTGAAGACCTAAACCAGTCAAATCATCTTTTTTCAATGATTCGAACTCATCTACAGTCGGCGATTTCAAAAATTCAGTGACCGAAAATACCATGATTGATTTCTGCTGGCAAAAGTTTGGAGAATTTTCCTTTTTTCAAAAAACGAACTTTACGTAAAGTGCAAATATGCAGAGATTACGATCCCGGACGAGCCCCCAATTCTGTTATGGGTCAGAATACCCCAAAACGCCAGCAAAAATCAGACAAAGACAGAATATAAATTTACAAGTTTAATTATGTACAAAATATATATATTTAAAATGATTATAACTCACAATACAATGTCCGGATCAAAGTGTCCGTTACGGTCCACAAAGTCTATCGAATGTTTGGTTTCCGGTAATCACAAACGTTCTCGAAAGCTCGGTGTCCAAACGTTGTTAAATGGATTAAAGTCTCAACAAATAAAGTGTCCCAGTATATCAGAATAGATGAATGAATCGTGTCTACGAATGTGTACGAATGCCCTTAACACAGTTCCTCAGAGGTATTTATACTTAATACAAATGAATTTACCAGAAGCTTCTAGAACAATGACTCACTACAAATGATTAACAATAGAGTAAATTCTAGAAATCACAGTCATGTGATGATAATGATGTAACAAAGAACATACTGGAATATTCTATAATGAGATAAACATGACATAGTAAAATCTAGAAAGAATTATTATGAAATCATTAAATAACATGACTAAGTACATGTGTACCTACACATAAAGTAAAACTAAAATAATACATGACCCACAACACAAGGTAAAAAGCAATACCTGCATTCAGATCCTCTCACCATGCTTTATCTTTTTATTTCATAGTTTGAGGAATGTACCCCTTATACCGGTAGTTCTTTCACAACTAGCCTAAACACAAAATAACATTTTTTAAGGTCATGGTCCAAGGTCAAGGTCAAAATAAATCCTCTCACCATGCTTTATCTTTGTACAAAGTTTGAAGATTGTACCCCTTATAGATCTTTCACTACTAACCTAAGCGCAACAGCTAAACCAAATTGTTGATGCAGATGGACGGACATCGCCTTTTCATAAGTTGGATTTTGCTTCGCAATCTGGCCAAAAAGTCACCTTGTTTTCAAAAGTCTTGCTTCCTGAATTAATCAGTCACTCAACAAACGTGAGTGCTACTGTAAAATTTCAGCTTGATGGGGAAAAAACCAGAAAATGCCTCCAAAAAGTGTGTCATGACCTCGAACCAATCTTTTATATGCAAGGTCAATGTCACAATGAAATCGTTTTTAAAAATCTTGTCCAGACCGTAACTTTTTAACTTCAGTATCAATTTGAATAATACTTTAACAGACTTGGTGCCAAGGTCACGAGGCCAGTAGGATGTCTCAAGACCTTGACCAATTAAGGTCATATCTGTAAGGTCACAATGACATGGAATGGTAACATAGTGACTGTTTCCTACCAACAAGCATATTCAAACAGGTGAACAACAAGACAGATGAACAGACAGACAGCCCTATTGAGTCTTTGCATAATACAGAATTACTCCAAATTCAAGACAGTATCTGATGAATGGAATGGTATCGTCAATCTTATATCGTCTTTTCCCAGATTTTGAGGATCCTTTAAAGTTTAAGGAATGTTTCCATAGAGTTTGATGATATCACAATTAATCTATGCAAAATATCATCCCATCGGGAAGTTACTCGACTGGTTTTCGAAAATTCCAAATTTATGTATGTTCAAATATGTTGTACACCTTGTCTCTGGACAAGTATAATAAGTAGTGTAACCGAACCATATTTATTTCTGTCTGACTGGAGTCTAAGTTGTAAATACGTAAAGACAAACAAAAATTTGCAAAATCAGCAAATTTTCCACAAGTATTGACTATAGTGAGTAGATATAAAGCTTAACAATATATTTGTCTAGATCTTTTATATTATTTTAAAAGGACAAGCATATCGAAGAAGTGATAAATATTGGGAAGACAATATTCTTGATGTAACATAGTCAAACTTACAAGAGTCTGCTTAATACGGTATGGCAAGATTGCAAATCTAGGCTTCTAGAAATATCATTAAGGTATTGAGCACCTACATAATACTTGAACAAACATATTCTAAAAAGTTCTCAAATATTTATATCAATAATCGCATGCACATATGATTGACTGTTTTACAATCCTGTACTAAAGATAAACTTTTAAATAGATTTTGCCAAAAACTTTGTATTAATTCCATACAACTATCACATATCTAATGGATTAACTAACATTAGTAACCCTTAAAGAAATGGTATAGCATTGGCAGAGCCAGTGCTAGGGTTCCAAATAATGTCACAGATGTCAGGGTATAAATTTTCTGTTTGAATTCCATATTTTTCCCCGTTTCGTCCAACAATTCTTTGATTTCGGGTCCTACATACACCACAGTGCCAGATGAATCCTTTGCGGAACCGACTGCTAAAATTTTACGGATTTCCTTCACGTCTTTATCTAGATTGCTTCCATTCTCCTTCACTGCGGTTAATATATCTTTGATATTTTCTTTCATTTCTGTATCAACAACTGACACATTATCGTAAATTTTCTTTTGACTAGAAACTGACGACATTTGTTGAGTAGCATCCTGGTCTGTGTTTGACGATCCTGCAGTATTTAGATACTGCCTAACATTGGTAATTAAAGTTTGCATATCTCTTTGCTGGGATTGCATATCGGTCAGTATCACTCTACATTCCTGGACAGTGTCATCCGAGGATTCCATGGCCTTATTAACGCTCCTCAACCTCCCATACGCCATTACTGCCCCTATGATAGCACCTATTAGCGACGCTATGATCGAGTAATATTTTGTGTGCTCTCGAGATCTCTGTTCATTTTCTTTCTCATGGGCTAAATAAATAGCATGTGTTAACAATTCAAAACTCTGTCTCTCTCCTTCCTCCACATCTACAATCTTTTCCGCGATTAAATTATCCTCTTGGAATATTTTACTCTCTTCTCTGACTAGATCTACATACTGATAGGTTCCTCTTGGGGTCTTTTCCACTTTCAGAGCAACTTCCTTCAGCCGTGTTTGAACACCTGTACGTTGCTGCTGGAGAACTCTTCTCTCCTCTCGAGCATTTCTCAGCATTTCATTGGTCTGCAAAGATTAAGATATTAATTCATACAAACATGATTATTTTTAATAATTTCCGTAGTGTCTGTATAATGCCCATACAAACGTACGGAGCGAAATTTATCTATAGCTGTATAGACAATGTCGCCCTATTATTTCGAAAAATTATCTTGGGATCAAGGTCAATTTTCAATTGTGACCTTGACCTTTGACTTGGTTCAAGGTCAGGACACATCCTTTTTTCCCAAGGAAATCCATATACAGGGAAAGGAGTTATACTCCAGACAAGGTTTCAAGATTTTACTAATCTAATTACATGTACATATGTATGTCCATTGTGACCTTGACCCTTAAGTCCTAAGGAACATCTCTGTGAAATATTATTGAAATCCATCTACAGGGGAAGGAGTTATGCTCTGGACAAGGTTTTACTAATGATGTCTATTGTGACCTTGACCTTTGACCTTGGTTTGCCTAGCACTACATTGATAGACAGAAAAATTATTACCGTCGATCTGTTGATAATTTCTTAAATAAAAAATAATACCGGTATATTTTTTGTTTAAAAATCTTTGTTTTAGTATATCCCTTAATTTGTGAGCAAAATTAATCTCATGAAGTGTGCCGTTTTATAAATGTCAAAGGTCAAGGCAAAGTCAGGCAACAATAGAGAACCCAGTGTACACAATCTGAAAGCAACTGCTTGATTATACTCCTTTGATCATTAAACTGAAAGTCTTCAGAGGATGTTTTAAAGTTCTGGGTTTAAAGGTCAATGTCACACCAGTTTATAATAGGAACCTTTTTAGATGCTAGATATGCATTGCATGTAAAAATTTGGTACTTTGGATGGTAATTTAATAAATGTATTAATTACATGCGTAGCATGCAGAGAAGTATAATAATAATCAATTTAAGTTAAAGTAGTAATTATACAACAATTAACTGGCATGTTTTAAAATTTCAATAAAATTATCGCATAAAATACATGTTTTTTATTAGCAGAAAACTCCTGAAGTTAGTAGGAAAAATGATATAGTGTTCTACAGAGCAATTTTAAGATTTGTTAAATTTAATGCACAATATTGTTAATGTTGGAATAAATCTTATAAATTAAAGTTAGTCAAGTTGTTGTTATGATATGATATGATTTATTCAGTTAAAACCAAGTCACAGGGCAATATATCAAGATTACAGCAAAATAAAGCATAACAAAATAATGAAATTTAAAATAAACAAAAAATGGTAATGGAATAAAGAGCAGTATATTTGCTACAAATACAATGAATGAAATATAAAACTGAGGTAGTTTGTATATATACTAGGAATTTATAATAAAAAAAACCCCCAAGAAAATCAGATATAAGAATTTGGAGAGATATGATTTCATCTTGTAATTATATATTTATAATAAAGCCTACGCTCACGCAGCAAGATACGCCCTTTGGGATTTTTTTCACAACACCAAAATATCTAAAGTCCCATAACTCCATAAGGTCAAATCGAATGAACCTGAAAATCGAAAGGCGGCTTCCTCTTCAAAGTCTGATCACAATACACAAATATCATGAAAATCTGTTGACGCATATTCAAGTTATTGTGTTCCATGCACCTATATTTTGCCCTTAGCTTAACATGTATGTGCATATATCCCCCCCCCCTTTACACATAATTTCTGGATAATGTGACAAAAAAATTTAAGAACCTGTTATGTGTGTGAAAGAACATCCTTTCTACTTGAAGTATACAAAATTTCAAAACATTTTGACCAGAAATAGATTTTCAAAGAATTTTTAACTATTTTAGTATATTTTTACCATGTATCTAAAATATCTAAGTTCCATAACTCCGTAACGAAAAATCAGATGAACCTGAAAATCGAAAGGCGGCTTCTTCTTCAAAGTCTAATCACAATGTAGAAATATCATATAAATTCGTTGACGCATATTGAAGTTATTGCGTTCCATGCGCCTATATTTTGCCCTTAGATTAACATGTATGTGCATATAACCCCCCCCCCCCCCTCTCCCATTACAAATATCTCGATTATGCGAGCAAAAAAAATAAAAACCCGTTACATATGTTAAAGTAAACGTCTTCAAATTGAATAGCATCATTTAAGTACAGATAAATTGGCAACGTGGACCAGACATGCACGTTTCGGGTACTAAACCCTCGTCAGTGATCCTCAGTCTAAACAAAGTAATATGCCAAAAAAGTATGAAAGTTACTTTGTCGAAACCGAAAGACGTAGCAAGCTGGGTGGAATATGATGCTACAGGACAAAGAACATCCTTTCTACTTTAAGTATACAAAATTTCAAAACATTTCGACCAGAAATAGATTTTTAAATAATATTTAATTATTTTAGTATATTTTCACTATATTTTAAAATATCTAAGTCCCATAACTCTGTAACAACAAATCGAATGATACTGAAAAAAGAAAGGCGGCTTCCTCTCTACAGTCCAATCATAATGTATGAATATTATGAAAATCTGTTGACGCATATTCAAGTTATTGCGTTCCATGCGCCTATATTTTGCCCTTATCTTATGTATGTGCATATAAACCACCCCCCACCCCCTTCCCATTACACACAATATCTCGGTTATGCGACAAAAAATGAAAAACCCGTTACATATGTCAAAGAACATCCTTTCTACTTGAAGTATACAAAATTTCAAAACATTTCGACCAGAAATAGATTTTTAAATAATGATTAACTATTTTAGTATATTTTCACTGTATTTTAAAAATCTAAGTCCCATTACTCTGTAACGACAAATTGGATGAACCTGAAAATCGAAAGGCGGCTTCCTCTCCACAGTCTTATTATAATGTATGAATTTCGTGAAAATCCGTTGACGCATATTCAAGTAATTGCGTTCCATAGGCGGACGGACAGACGGACAGACGGACGGACGGACAGACGGACGGACTTCGCCATACCATAATACGACCCGTCAAATGACGGGCGTATAAAAACTGAAATAACTATCACAGGAGCTTTAAGATATATATTAAACTATCACAGAAACTCTAAGTAAGATATTGCATCTTAATAACTATGATTTAAACCCAAGGATAACCAATGGAAGCTTATAAGCTTATTTCCAATGGGGTCCTAATTTGTTCTGGACTCTTCAATCTCTGTTGGGATTCTGAAACAGGACCATTTATTATGGGACTTTTATAATAATAATAATAATAATAAATTCTTTATTTTAGGAAGGTTACTCAATTAGTACAAGACTACTCTCCCTTGAGGCCTTCTCAAGCACAAATCAACATTAACATATCAGCACTATATATACATGTATATAAGTAAAGATATTTGTCATTGCATCATGAAAAAGGGAGAAAAACAATTCAATTTAAAAGAATTTACAGAATTTGAGCATCTGACCATTTGGGGAATTGCATTCCATAGAGTAGAACCCGAGTATTGCAAGGACTTTTTAAAAATTTCTTTGCTTGGTTTTGGAACTTTAAGAAGAGTTTGTGTTTCAGAACGTAGTTGGTAAAAGTCACTTGAAGCTGGATGAAATAGATCTTGAAGATATGAGGGCGAAATGCCGTTTATACATTTATACATCAAAACACTTTTCTGGTAATTGACTCTATTTTCAAATTTTAGCCAATTTAGTTCTTAAAAAAGAGGTTCACTTGGAGAGTCATAGGGCTAGTCTAATATGATTCTTGCAATTTTTTTTGTAACTTTGTTAGACGTTCGATATTTTGTTTTGAACAATTTTCCCATACAGTCAAACAGTAATCAAATAATGGCTGTATATATGCATTGAAGTATAAAATTCGAGTTTCTTTTGGAATGTACTTCTTTATTGTTGAAAATAAGTTAGCTTTGGAGTTTATCCTTTTAACAATATACTCAATTTGATCATTCCATGAAAGTGAGCTATCAATATGGACGCCTAGAACTTTGTGAAAATTTACATTTTCAAATTTTTCATTGTTTATGAATAAATTAATATCTTTATCCGGAAGTTTAGAGAGTTTCTGGGAGTTACCTACTAACATACATTTTGTTTTGGAGACATTAAGGAGCATGTCATTATCTTCACACCATTCTGATATTTTACGTAAATCTGAGTTTAAGTTTTCTTCAATAGTAGCTGCATTTTTGGAATAAGAACGAAGTGTTGCATCATCTGCAAATAGGTCTGTTTCTGATTTTTCCGAAACAAGAGGAAGGTCATTTATAAAAAATAACTGATGTTCCTAACAGCAAAGGCTCAATGTCAGCATAATAAAATAGCCCCATTCCAGAATTCCAAATATGGGCAAAATTTAAGTGGGGAACTTGTTCGTATCCAGCTGGTATTGACGGTCAGGTGAAACATCTTGTGGCAACATTATACAGCATTATAGAACTCCACCGACAGGACGTATCGTGCAAAATTCATTGAAAAGAACACGAGGGTTCAAAGTAAAAAATCATTTTGGTTTGATGAGCGGGAATACAAAATCACTGCCTCCAACTTTGGAACCTTCTGTCGTCTAAGAGATTCAACTGACCCCGTCAAAACCTTTCACCAGAAGAAAAAATTCTTCACTACAAAAAGTGTTCGCCATGGAATTAACTATGAAGCAGAGGCATTTGCTAAGTATCAAAACTTGAGACAATGCACAAGATGTCCTGTTGGGCTTGTTGTCAACCCAAGTGTACCTCATATTGCAGTAACACCGGACAGACTCGTTAAAGTTGACAACTCAATTCGTCTGGTTGAAATCAAGTGCCCTTACTCCATATTCAAAAGGAAAACCAGCATAACAAGTCAAGCAAAGGATAGGAGTTTTTATTTGCAACCAACAGATGACAAATTCGAACTTTAATCTACACACGATTATCCAAGGACAGCTTAATCTGTGCGGAATAGATACATGTGATTTTATTGTTTATGTTCCCCCAGATGGCATTGTGTTAATTGAAGTCAAGAGGGATGAAGACTTCTTCAGGACAGTTATGTTACCAAAATTGAATGACATCTACTTCAACCATCTTTTACCACATTTTGTAACCAGCCTGTATAGCTGTTGTAATTAAGAAGAACTTGGTGTTTGTGTTCTCAAAGAAAATATACAGCACAAATAAATGACTTCATGTCAATTTTATTCATCAAAATTAATTCATATATCTCACATACATGTCAATAGAATACTATCATGCTGAAAGACTGTTAAATCAATGCATTTATCACATATTGCTTTTGAATAATTTAGTATCACATTATTATCATGATAATGACTATACAAATTACGATTATTATTTTCCCAATAAACTTCAGAAATCATGAGCATACGGTATACATATTCTAAGACATATTTAGAATTTATAATAATCATGTATTATTTTAAAATCCCCATTATATTATTTCGTAATACCAGTAATAGGAATATTTCCTTGCAATATATATATCAGCAAAGCACTAGTACAAAATGTATACTTTTTTCGACATAGTAACTTTCATACTTTTTGGCACATTACATTGTTTAGATTTAGGATCACTGATGAGGGTTAAGTACCCGAAACGTGCATGTCTGGTCCACGCTGGCTGCCAATTTATCTGTTCTTAAATGATGCTATTCAATTTGAAGACGTTTACTTTTATACCACTTGGTGAGTGTCACTGCTGGTGGACCAGGAGTCCCCGAGGGCACATGTAGCCAAGATCGATCAATTTCGGTTGATCGTTACTTCAACGCATTCTAAATTTCTGGTATCAAAATTTCTTGAAATTTCTAAAAAAAATGGGTCCTTTATCATCATATCCCATCAATCCTACTACGACTTTAGGGATACTTTTTCGACAAAGTAACTTTCATACTTTTTGGCACATTACATTGTTTTGATTTAGGATCACTGATGAGGGTTAAGTACCCTAAAACGTGCATGTCTGGTCCACGCTGGCTGCCAATTTATCTGTTCTTAAATGATGCTATTCAATTTGAAGACGTTTACTTTTATACCACTTGCTGAGTGTCACTGCTGGTGGACCAGGAGTCCCCGAGGGCACATGTAGCCAAGTTCGATCAATTTCGGTTGATCGTTACTTCCATAGAGTAGAACCCAAGTATTGCAAGGACTTTTTAAAAATTTCTTTGCTTGGTTTTGGAACTTTAAGAAGAGTTTGTGTTTCAGAACGTAGTTGGTAAAAGTCACTTGAAGCTGGATGAAATAGATCTTGAAGATATGAGGCGAAATGCCGTTTATACATTTATACATCAAAACACTTTTCTGGTAATTGACTCTATTTTCAAATTTTAGCCAATTTAGTTCTTAAAAAAGAGGTTCACTTGGAGAGTCATAGGGCTAGTCTAATATGATTCTTGCAATTTTTTTTGTAACTTTGTTAGACGTTCGATATTTTGTTTTGAACAATTTCCCCATACAGTCAAACAGTAATCAAATAATGGCTGTATATATGCATTGAAGTATAAAGTTCGAGTTTCTTTTGGAATGTACTTCTTTATTGTTGAAAATAAGTTAGCTTTGGAGTTTATCCTTTTAACAATATACTCAATTTGATCATTCCATGAAAGTGAGCTATCAATATGGACGCCTAGAACTTTGTGAAAATTTACATTTTCAAATTTTTCATTGTTTATGAATAAATTAATATCTTTATCCGGAAGTTTAGAGAGTTTCTGGGAGTTACCTACTAACATACATTTTGTTTTGGAGACATTAAGGAGCATGTTATTATCTTCACACCATTCTGATATTCTACGTAAATCTGAGTTTAAGTTTTCTTCAATAGTAGCTGCATTTTTGGAATAAGAACGAAGTGTTGCATCATCTGCAAATAGGTCTGTTTCTGATTTTTCCGAAACAAGAGGAAGGTCATTTATAAAAAATAACTGATGTTCCTAACAGCAAAGGCTCAATGTCAGCATAATAAAATAGCCCCATTCCAGAATTCCAAATATGGGCAAAATTTAAGTGGGGAACTTGTTCGTGTCCAGCTGGTATTGACGGTCAGGTGAAACATCTTGTGGCAACATTATACAGCATTAAAGAACTCCACCGACAGGACGTATCGTGCAAAATTCATTGAAAAGAACACGAGGGTTCAAAGTAAAAAATCATTTTGGTTTGATGAGCGGGAATACAAAATCACTGCCTCCAACTTTGGAACCTTCTGTCGTCTAAGAGATTCAACTGACCCCGTCAAAACCTTTCACCAGAAGAAAAAATTCTTCACTACAAAAAGTGTTCGCCATGGAATTAACTATGAAGCAGAGGCATTTGCTAAGTATCAAAACTTGAGACAATGCACAAGATGTCCTGTTGGGCTTGTTGTCAACCCAAGTGTACCTCATATTGCAGTAACACCGGACAGACTCGTTAAAGTTGACAACTCAATTCGTCTGGTTGAAATCAAGTGCCCTTACTCCATATTCAAAAGGAAAACCAGCATAACAAGTCAAGCAAAGGATAGGAGTTTTTATTTGCAACCAACAGATGACAAATTCGAACTTTAATCTACACACGATTATCCAAGGACAGCTTAATCTGTGCGGAATAGATACATGTGATTTTATTGTTTATGTTCCCCCAGATGGCATTGTGTTAATTGAAGTCAAGAGGGATGAAGACTTCTTCAGGACAGTTATGTTACCAAAATTGAATGACATCTACTTCAACCATCTTTTGCCACATTTTGTAACCAGCCTGTATAGCTGTTGTAATTAAGAAGAACTTGGTGTTTGTGTTCTCAAAGAAAATATACAGCACAAATAAATGACTTCATGTCAATTTTATTCATCAAAATTAATTCATATATCTCACATACATGTCAATAGAATACTATCATGCTGAAAGACTGTTAAATCAATGCATTTATCACATATTGCTTTTGAATAATTTAGTATGACACTATCATCATGATAATGACTATACAAATTACGATTATTACTTTCCCAATAAACTTCAGAAATCATGAGCATACGTTATACATATTCTAAGACATATTTAGAATTTATAATAATCATGTATTATTTTAAAATCCCCATTATATTATTTCGTAATACCAGTAATAGGAATATTTTCTTGCAATATATATATCAGCAAAGCACTAGTACAAAATGTATACTTTTTTCGACAAAGTAACTTTCATACTTTTTGGCACATTACATTGTTAAGATTTAGGATCACTGATGAGGGTTAAGTACCCGAAACGTGCATGTCTGGTCCACGCTGGCTGCCAATTTATCTGTTCTTAAATGATGCTATTCAATTTGAAGACGTTTACTTTTATACCACTTGGTGAGTGTCACTGCTGGTGGACCAAGAGTCCCCGAGGGCACATGTAGCCAAGTTCGATCAATTTCGGTTGATCGTTACTTCAATTTTTGTGTTTAACAGTGGGTGTTTTGGGAGGTTGCTGTTGATGCTGCAACTAGGTGTTGTTGGAGATCCCCTCCTTTCTTCAACGCATTCTAAATTTCTGGTATCAAAATTTCTTGAAATTTCAAAAAAAATGTGTCCTTTATCATCATATCCCATCAATCCTACTACGACTTTAGGTATACTTTTTCGACAAAGTAACTTTCATACTTTTTGGCACATTACATTGTTTAGATTTAGGATCACTGATGAGGGTTAAGTACCCGAAACGTGCATGTCTGGTCCACGCTGCCCATTTATCTGTTCTTAAATGATGCTATTCAATTTGAAGACGTTTACTTTTATACCACTTGGTGAGTGTCACTGCTGGTGGACCAGGAGTCCCCGAGGGCACATGTAGCCAAGTTCGATCAATTTCGGTTGATCGTTACTTCAACGCATTCTTAATTTCTGGTATCAAAATTTCTTGAATTTTTTAAAAAGTGGGTCCTGTAGCATCATATCCCACCCATCCTACTACGACTTTAGGTACACTTTTTCGACATAGTAACTTTCATACTTTTTTGACGTTTTACATTCTTTAGATTTAGGATCACTGATGAGGGTTAAGTACCCGAAACGTGCATGTCTGGTCAACGCTGCCAATTTATCTGTTCTTAAGGTCGTTCGGTAGAGGCGTCATATCGAAGTTACGTTTTCCGTAAATCGAGTACATTTCGGTATGATTTATACATATTCTAAAAGCTTACTTTAAATACATTATGTTGTGCTAATTAAACCCATTTATGAAGTCGGTTTTCCTTAGTAATAACCTCACAAAGTAGGTATAGAACGCTACCTACATGGCATATATTTGCGCGGTTCGTATGCGCTAAACTGCATAATAACAACGTCAAATTAGACAAAATATACAACGGATGCTGACAAAATGCCCTAATATGGATTTCTGAGTGATTAATCTCTTTAATCATGAGTTCATAATAACGTATGCTTGTAATGTGTAAAATAAACGGTGCAATTCATATTCTAACGGCTTTTTTCGACTTTTGATTTTTTATTTTCATATACTTTTAACAAATATTCAAAATCTAGTCGACAAATCTCCTTATAAAAATTAACATCCTATGCACTAGATGAACTCTTCATGTTGATATAATAAAATCATCCAAAAAATCCTCTAGTTTCTGCTATTCTCACTTCTATTTGCGTCGGTTCTTCTATAAACGTTAACAAAAATGGGACATTTATCTTGCCGTTGTAATAATAAAGATACACTATGCACTTGTACATTTGGCAAGATAATTTTCTTAAAAGCATGTCATCCAAAGAAAATAATACATTGATTAGGTTGATATATAAATTCTGTGCATAAATCCACAAAATATTGCCAATAACATGGATATTCTGCATGTTTTTGCTTATTATTCTCCGTCATTTTGTCGCATTTAGGTTAGAAAAAAATTACCTTTTTATCCTTTATAGTTATTTTTAGAAAACGAGTCGAGAAAGATTCATTATATTCTAGTACATTTTTCTTGAAATCGTTTTGAAAATACTGATATCAAAAAATTAATCAAAACATGGACCCAATTTTTTGTTACAGGCGATAGAAATTTGGTTTTTGACACCTTTTTCGGTCATTTTGGCGAACGTCATGCGGCGACGTCATACATACTGTAACGACGCCTGGGCAGTTTTCACGCCGTCATCTCGGATTTCTTAATTTATTCAAATTACATTCCTCATGCAGTTTTCATTTTAATGATTTCTAAATTTGAAGCGATGTGCTTTATAAGTGTGCTGGAATATAACCCATTAAAAGGTGAACATGAAAAAATTTATAAGTAGGGAAGTTTAAAAAAATCTGAATAAAATGAGACGATGTATTGAAGTCGTCAGAGGTGCTGGCGATTGGGAGGGGGGTTCACTCCCATCCCTGCAACGGCCAGTTAAGTGAAGGGATGGTGCGCTTGCTTCTAACCTCTGCAGCCACGATTCTTAAAGGATTTAATGCGGTAATGGGAGTCGCCTTCCCGGTCTCAAAATGTTTTTATCCGGGTACCTCGGATTACTTCTGCTCTAGATAAGGGACTTCCCAAGAAAAAAAAAAGAAGCTTCTGAGCCAACTTCATACTTTATTATAAATGATTGTGTAATTTTGTTATAATGTAACAAATAATTGAAGTTCATTTTTAAAAATCTTGTTTTTTTTCCTGCGCTGTAGTTAATCTTTTCACGGGTATAATAAATCGGTTCGGAGCATTAAATGCTCTTCCAAATAACATTTTTGTCTTGTTTCGATGTTGTTTTTGGTGGTTTTTTTTTTTTTTTTTTTTTTTTTTTTTGGTTCTTGCAAAAACTATTTTCTTATTTTGATGTGAAATTTTAGGGGAGTAAAGAGACATGTTTTATAGAAATATGTAATATATACAATGTGATTGCACAAATGTACAAAAATCTCACTTTTCTGTCAGAATTGCAGATTTTTAGCTCTATTGATAAAAGATGTCCGAAAATTCGTGTATTTTTCTTTTCTTTTCAGTCCTCTCCTACAAACAAATAAATATTTTCCTGTTTTCATAGTATTCTGCGTACATTTTTTTGCAAGCTATATACTTAATTACTATTGTTTGCTTTTATCAAGGGATCTAATTCCATTTGTTGGATCTTTCTAATACGTAATTTTGAGATAGCGTAAATTCACTCCGCTTTTACACAGAGATACCGCCGTCTGTCCGAGCAGCTTCTTTTTTTTTTCAATTTTTTTGTATTCTTTTAATCTGCAAGAAAAAGCCTATGTCATTATTTTGTAATTCAACCTTTTTTTATTGTCATTTTTGCGTAATGAGCCATGGAGCAAATGAGAGTGACGTTGTCAAAACACATTCGTTTTCTTAGCGAACGTAAAGCTGACGTTGCGAAATGTTATAGCTAATTTTTTTTAACTCACTCGATTTCAGAAATAAATAAAGCTTATGTTGATATAGAAACATTTTTAGATTAAGGAGAGCTTACTCTCTAACTCATTCGCTCATACATTTTTCTCCGATTAGCTTTTCTCGATAACATTTACCGTTAAATTCAGATGTATCATAGATTTTCGATATGATTTGCGTTTTTCTTGAAACGAAACTACAGATAAAAAGTTGTAAGTTGAAAATAATATCATTATAATCATTGTGAAATTTACACTTTTATTGTAAAAGCGAAGTACTAGTGCTTATTGAACTTTTTGTGGGATGCCCAATGAAATGCATGTTAGTAACGCCGCTTCGCGCAAAAATAAGCCGTTTTACAAGTCTGACTGTTTTTTAAAATTATTACGCCCATAATCAAACGCAAATTTTGGTATAAACATTTAGAAAAGATTTTTTTGATTCCATAGATACCAATTTCATTTCAATCTGTTCAGAAATAAGCGAATAACTTGACGTTGAATTTTGGAAACCTCTGAGGGATATATATGCTGGCTAGAGTTACGTTCCTTGTGTGAACCGAACTTCTTTAAATGATGATATTCAATTTGAAGACGTTTACATTTATACAACTTGGTGAGTGTCACTGCTGGTGGACCAGGAGTCCCCTAGGGCACATGTAGCCAAGTTCGATCAATTTCGGTTGATCGTTACTTCAACGCATTCTAAATTTCTGGTATATTTAATTTCTTGAATATTTCAAAAAGTGGGTCCTGTAGCATCATATCCCACCCATCCTACTACGACTTTAGGTACACTTTTTTGACATAGTAACTTTCATACTTTTTTGACATATTACATTGTTTAGATTTATGATTACTGATGAGGGTTATGTACCCGAAACGTGCATGTCTGGTCAACGTTGCCAATTTATCTGTTCTTAAATGATGCTATTCAATTTGAAGGCGTTTACATTTATACCACTTGGTGAGTGTCACTGCTGGTGGACCAGGAGTCCCCGAGGGCACATGTAGCCAAGTTCGATCAATTTCGGTTGATCGTTTCTTCAACGCATTCTAAATTTCTGTTATCAAGATATCTTGAAATTTCTAAAAATTGGGTACTGTAGCATCATATCCCACCCATCCTGCTACGTCTTTCGGTACACTTTTTCGACATAGTAACTTTCATACTTTTTTGACATATTACATTGTTTAGATTTAGGATTACTAATGAGAGTTATGTACCCGAAACGTGCATGTCTTGTCCACGTTGCCAATTTATCTGTTCTTAAATTATGCTATTCAATTTGAAGACGTTTACATTTATACCACTTGGTGAGTGTCACTGCTGGTGGACCAGGAGTCCCCGAGGGCACATGTAGCCAAGTTCGATCAATTTCGGTTGATCGTTTCTTCAACGCATACTAAATTTCTGTCATCAAAATTTCTTGAAATTTCTAAAAAGTGGGTACTGTAGCATCATATCCCACCCATCCTGCTACGTCTTTCGGTACACTTTTTCGACATAGTAGCTTTCATATTTTTTGACATATTACATTGTTTAGATTTAGGATCACTGATGAGGGTTATGTACCCGAAACGTGCATGTCTGGTCCATGTTGCCAATTTATCTATTCTAAAATGATGCTATTCAATTTGAAGACGTTTACTTTCATACTTTTTGGCACATTACATTGTTTAGATTTAGGTTTACTGATGAGGGTTAAGTACCCGAAACGTGCATGTCTGGTCCACGCTGCCAATTTATCTGTTCTTAAATGATGCTGTTCAATTTGAAGACGATTACTTTTATACCACTTTGTGAGTGTCACTGCTGGTGGACCAGGAGTCCCCGAGGGCACATGTAGCCAAGTTCGATCAATTTCGGTTGATCGTTACTTCAACGCATTCTAAATTTCTGGTATATTTAATTTCTTGAATATTTCAAAAAGTGGGTCCTGTAGCATCATATCCCACCCATCCTACTGCGACTTTAGGTACACTTTTTCGACATAGTAACTTTCATACTTTTTTGACATATATTACATTGTTTAGATATAGGATCACTGATGAGGGTTATGTACCCGAAACTTGCATGTCTGGTCCACGTTGCCAATTTATCTGTTCTTAAATTATGCTATTCAATTTGAAGACGTTTACATTTATACCACTTGATGAGTGTCACTGCTGGTGGACCAGGAGTCCCCGAGGGCACATGTAGCCAAGTTCGATCAATTTCGGTTGATCGTTACTTCAACGCATTCTTAATTTCTGGTATCAAAATTTCTTGAAATTTTTAAAAAAATGGGTCGTGTAATGTCATATCCTACCCATCCTACTACGACTTTAGGTATACTTTTTCGACAAAGTAACTTTCATACTTTTTGGCACATTACATTGAGCTATTGTCAAAGCGTGCCGTCCTGCCGTCCGTCGTCCAGTCGTCCGTCGTCTAGCGTACACTTTTAACATTTTCGACATCTCCTCTGCAACCGCTGCACAGAGTTTCACGAAACCTTACAGGAAGCAAGTACTCAAGGTCCTCTACCAAGTTTGTGTTTTGTTATTGCTGTGGTCTAGGGGAAAGGACATCGGGCTTGTAATCTTATAATTGTTCGATCTTTGCTAGGACCATGGGTCGGCTGACATGTACTCTTCGATGTTCTATGTTTATATACAAAAATGTCCTCGTCTATGTATTGTCTACATGTCTGCGGTTTTTGTAAAAATAATGATTAAAAACCCCACAAAGTTTGTTTTTCGTGCCGATCAGTCAACAAATATGATGGCTGATTGGCTGACTTTTGACATCTCAAAAACTGATGCTCATAATTTCACGAAACCACTAAGAAAGCGTCCATTTCTATTCTTCTGTTTGCAACACAGGTGAGCGATGTGGCCCGTTGGGCCTCTTGTTTGGGTTTTTTTTTTTTTGGGTCAAAGTTGATTGTTACAACGCCGTGAAAGGGCGCCCAATATGTGGCTTTGAAAAACATTATACTAGTACGTGAAGAACGCGATAATTCAGTTTTTTTTAATTCCAGGAGGAATGAGGCCCTGACAATTTCTATACAAGAAGCCAAGGATAGAAATAAAAACTACGCTCACTATTCAAAAAAAAAAAAGGTCGGATCGGCCTAATTCGACCAAAGAGCTAAAGCACATCACTTTTATAAAAAACAAAGAAAATGAGGTATATAGTGACAACGACAGGATTTATAATCAAATTTTCAAAGCTCTTGTGCTTTACAGAGACTAATCCTTACTATTTTTTTTTATCAAAGTTTTATATCAGTGTGAGTGCTTGTATGTTGGGGGGGGGGGGGGCGGAATTTTCTTAGCCAATCATGTAAAAAAAAAAAAACTAAAAAGCGCCAAATTATACAGAATTAGCGCCAAATTATACAGAATTATAAAGTAAAGAAATTACGATCCATGAATGAAAATTATCATTTCTTTTTTTTTTTTTTTTTAATTATCGAGATATATTGTACAGGCCGATTAACACTCTTGTCCGTGGCGTGTATTTCGTTTTTTGTACGATTTTATTCTAAAAATAAGTCTTCAGTTTACGTCTACTAATTTTCAGCTGAAGATATTTTCATTTATATTATAATTGAGTGCGGTTCTTTTCGATATACAATGAATAGAACGTTTCTTTTAATTTGGCGGCAAAGTAATGCAGACAACGTCGCGTTGTAAGCGTTATGACGTCACAAATAAAATGTGCACCACTAATCCTTTGAACCACGAAACTTGCGTACTAAAAGTCCAATGACGACACAAACCCACTAGCTACGTTAAAACGTTGAAAGACTGTACATTGTTGAAAGACTGTTGTTTAATACTATCATCATGATCACATATGTTACATTTGAGAACATGAGCATATATTATATATGTGTGTGTCAAAAAACACAAATATTGATATCAATGCCACTTTTAGTTTCACATATTCTGTATATTTTAATAAGACTGAATTTGAACTGTCATATTTTCGTAAGTAATTTGTATTATTATAATAAACAGCAAAATAAATAACAAGAAGTAATGTCAAATGTAAGTTAAAGAAAAACACTAGATACCATCAAGTTGAATCAAAGTCTGACAAAGATCAATTGCTCATTGTGATTAAAATAACCATACACTCTTTATATGTCATTTATATTGTAATATATTATACTTGTTTCAACAAATACAAGCAAAATCTACATGAAAGACTTGACTCTCATTGTTAAAAAATGATACATATGTTGCATAAATTGATATCATTGTATCTGAATAAAAAAACATTAAATTATATTGCACCTAAATGATTGAACTGTTATATTTTAAATTATATGATTCACTGATGTACCCTTTTCCTCATGTCCTTCAGCATGTACTGTTTGGATTGTTGAACAGAGTACCGGTAAAGTTGGCTAAATGCCCACACACATTCCAAATCTTTTCTAACATAGGGCAAAGAGTGATGGGCACACTTATTCCTTTACTTTGCGTACGACCCTCTCTACATGCACTCGCACAGTAGCTATGTTCCTCGAGTCTACAAGTTGTGTTGTTGTAAACTGATTTTGGCCACTCAAAAAGGACGGCATTATGAGTTTCGCTCCTCGAGTCTCCAAATCTGGTGAAATGTCGAAACCCCGGTCAACCATCAGTCCATCACCCTCTTCAATTAAGTCCAATATCCCACAGTGTCTGACGATCTTTTTGTCCGAACATCTCCAAGCATACAATGACGAAATGAATGAGATCCGACCACTGGGTGCAATTCCTATGAGTCCCTTCGCTGTATTGTGATGTTTGTACGTCGAGAAGGTCTTTCGTTGGCATTCAGCTGCTGAGGGGTGGCCAATGAAAATCTCTGTACAGTCAACTATAACCCTTGTAGTTGGATAGTACTGTCTAAATATCTGTGGCATTGTTTTCTGTACTTGGTCTCTATTTGGCCAGATGGGCAGGCTATCGAGTCGGTCGGACAGAAATATGATCTAAGTATTAAGTATCTTGGACATATGTCTCTCAGATAAGTTATACAGGTCACCAATAAGCTTCTCTTGAATTTTTTTTCGCAGTCTGACTACGGTGACGAAAAAGCTCTTCCATCGGTGACAATGATCTTGTCGGACCACGTTTGTAACAATGATCATGGCATAGGGAGTTCCTTGTGAAGTATTCTCGGTACCAATATAGTAGAGAAAATTGCAAGCTGGTTGTAGAAATGTGAAGAAGTTATGAAGGCCAGAATATGATGAAATCCTGTGTAAAATTTTATGTCAGCATCAGAGTTACAAAAGCGAAGTATGGGAACTTTTCCTTGCTTCTGAGATGGAGAAGACTCAAGTTCTTTTGTTTTAGCTCGGCTTTTGAAGGTGACTCTGCATCCTCTAATTGTGTGAGGCTGTCATCACTACTGTTACTTTCAGGCATTTCATCTAGAGACAAAGCAGGTTCACATTCAGGTGAGCGACTTGTAGCGCTGAGGGTTTCGACCTTCAGACTTGCAGTGTCAACTTTTCTTTTCTTTGGTACCACACGGCATAATGCTCTCCGTGCTGATGTCTGTTTGGTCCAATAAAAGATGGATGGACATGAACCACCACGTTAAACTTTCCTTGTGTGTAGCTCAGTAGTTAAGGGAAATAGTCGCAAAGTGCAGGGAACACACTCGGGTCTCCTTATTGACACGGAAATCCTTCCCCACATCACGACGTATGGCAACTATTCATTTCTTTGAAATGACTGGATCCCGGGGAAATGTATGGAAAGACACATCATTACCAGTTTTGGCGGAATTGTTTGTACAATGAGGAACGCAACAATGATGAGACATTTTCATACTGAAATAAAAAAAATCATATGATCAGAAAATTTATCATATCAATCAAATTTATATATATATTATCATTTATATAAATGTTAAATTAACATGCACATGATACACAAGGCATACATACGTAATTACTAATATTAGTCCATTTATATAAATCATGACTGCTATACTCGTAGAAAAGAACAGACACTAACAGCCAATAAGATAATGACTAAAATAGCACCCCCCCCCCCCTCATTTTTTCCCTCCTATGTTTCACATTGTTCCCTTTTCAATCATAATGAGTCAATGACAGATAAATAAAACTATTCACAACAAAGACAGTTATAAAAAAAATATTGGACCCATAAACATTAACATTATCATATATAATCAGATTATGTAACCGGGCTTAACCCCCCCCCCCTCCACTTCTCCCTTCAACAATAAAATTTATCACATATAAATTTGACAATTAACAAAAAATATGAAATTAGCCTATTTATCACTTGACCACATCAAAGTAACAAATGACCTATCTGGCAAAATGTAACATACCATAACACCCCTCCCCCCCCCCCCCCCCCTGCGCGCCTTTGTCCCTCTCTATAGAGTGTGATGTACATCCCCACTTCTTTATTAAACCAATCGATCTAGTTGAAAACACCTGTAAAATAAGCAAGGAATAACGTCACGTGACTGTCACTTGACACTATACCTATATAAAGGTAAATCGCGTGGGTTTAAAATAAACTCAGATTTCAACCAAATTTATTACTTCTTTTATGATTTTTACTTAAACTGACATTAAAACAAACATTGAAAAATAAATGCATGAAATAAATCGCCAAATACGCCCGCTGAGCTACTCCAATAATTACACCTGTTTACATTACGGCGATTCAACACCTTTGCGATAAAATTACTTTAAATTGCCTCTCAGGAGCACAGGCTGCCGATGTTTATCTATTAAAAAATATAAACCAACCTTTTTTATTGTTTTTTATCATACGTACAGGGAAAGAGGAAAAGGTAAGTTACAGAAATCGGGGCGAAAAATTTAACCTAAAAATGTTGACATGTTTTTTTACCTGCTGAATCGTTTATCTTAGTTTTCATATGGAAATCCAGGCATCCTTCGATTCGTTTACACTTCAGCTATTTGCTTCTATAACGCACAAGTCGAAATAATGTCACTAGAAGACACAGCACGGCCGTTTTCCTGCTCCCTTACCGAACCTCGACCTACTTCACCTCTGCCATTGTCGTTTAAATCACGTGATCGCTAATAACAGAAATATGTGCGTGACGTCATAAGACACACCTCCAAACCTTACGATGTATTCAAAGCTTATAAATGCGTTAAAAAATAATGAAGTAGCATAAGTCTAATCTAAAAAATAAGGCAAACACAATTTTGCAAAATGTTCCATTTTATTTTGACGTTTTTTTATTTATTTTATTTTATTTCTGTTTCTTCAGCCCGGAGTTGCACACGTCATTAGCGATCACGTGATTTAAACGACAATGGCAGAGGTGAAGTAGGTCGAGGTTCGGTAAGGGAGCAGGAAAACGGCCGTGCTGTGTCTTCTAGTGACATTATTTCGACTTGTGCGTTATAGAAGCAAATAGCTGAAGTGTAAACGAATCGAAGGATGCCTGGATTTCCATATGAAAACTAAGATAAACGATTCAGCAGGTAAAAAAACATGTCAACATTTTTAGGTTAAATTTTTCGCCCCGATTTCTGTAACTTACCTTTTCCTCTTTCCCTGTACGTATGATAAAAAAACAATAAAAAGGTTGGTTTATATTTTTTAATAGATAAACATCGGCAGCCTGTGCTCAGGAGTGGGATTACATATAAAATCAATAAAGAATAAAAGATATTTTAAAAGACTTACCATAGATTGAGAATAAATCCAAAATAAGCACAATAATTCGTCGATAACGATGGAAAAGATAAAAATTCGCTACGAACACATCGTGCGGCTCAACACACCCTGGTTGGCCATTGAAGCTGCCTTGGCCGCTAGGGGGCGCGCAACTGGAAAATGGCCGATTTTACCCCTCCCCCTTTCCCCCGTGACAAACAGGAAACTTTCACAATCAAAAGGCCGTCCCATTATTCTATCCCCATTAAAATGAACAGTTCACAGAGATCGTTTTACTTATTTCCAGATAAATTAAACATTGAAAACTATTGAGACCTGTATGACAACAGCTTGAGCTTCCTTGACCGGTGTCAGACCGATGAAATTTTCCCATAACTTGATCCACTGATCAATCCTTCCACCTGTTGCCTTCTCAAGTTCTTTATCTGCTTGTGGATGACCAGTTTTTATAAATCTTTGGATTTGTTTGGGCAGCCATTGACGGCAAAAAGGCTTTGAAATCGTAGATATCAACTTTAGCATGTTTTCTACTTTCGTTTTCATGACCGAAGCGTCGTTTCAACGACTATCTTTTCACGATGAATCGCATAGCTCAGTCAGTTGAGCGCCGGATTTTCAATCTGAAGATCCCAGGTTCGAATCCCGTTGAGGGCGGACTTTTTCAGAGGTGATTTATCATCTCGCCCCCACCTGTTCTCTGACTCGGAGGGAACTAAAACGGTCTGAGTGGCCCCTCGGCAGCTGCGGCTGAGGAGGCTGCCTCGTGTGATGGCACGTTAAAGGCCGTTGGAAATACGGACCACCTACTGTAGTACATAAATCACACCTTCCCCGCATACACCGCATACACTTGCATACATAGTGGAAGGTATCTTGTATATAGCATGGTGAACGAGTGGAGAGTTGTGAGTGTTGAGGAGTAATGAGAGGAATTTGAAATATTATTTATATATATAATGTCATGTTTAATAATATGTGATCCGCCAATATGTATATTATTCTGTATTGTATATGTGATCCGCCAATATGTATATAATTCTGTATTGCGAGTTCTGCTCTCGAACTCGCAATCGCAACTGCTCGCTTGAACTCTCGTATAAGAGGTCATGGATTATCGTCTAGGGAAATGTTCACCCAAAGGGACCAATTTTCTCAGAAACAGCTACCCTTAGAAGATCTACAACTTATCTTGCAGCAGCATGACGCGAAGTTGATAAATCACTCTTATAGCGAGGAATCAAAAAACCCATCTGGCCGTGTCGCGATACCACCGAATTCTTCCATTGGTGACCTTGTGTACCTTGAATGTGATCGCAATATTTAAGTTAAAAGGGAGGGACCGATATCTAGTTGTTGCGTGTGATGGACCTTCCAAAATTTACTGGGTCCCAATTACGTCGCACCTCATATTGCATGAAGGACTCTGAGTGTTACATTTTACCATCTACTATCAAAAAGCCAGACCGTCCGTCTGCACACATCTCTTCCTATTCCACGGAGTCCGAGGAAGAAAGTGATGAGGATCACCAAGAGGTAACGAACATTATACCTCAACCGCCGACACTTCCGCCTGCACATCCGCCAACACTTCCGCCTGCACATCCGCCGACACTTCCGCTTGCACATCTGCCGACACTTCCGCCTGCACATCCGTCAACACTTACGCCTGCACATCCGCCGACACTTCCGCCACCTCCACCTTCTCTGCCTTAGATCCCGTCTGTCATTGGGAATCCTCTTTCGGAAAGTGAGTGTACGTTCAATGATCATCATCCCGATCAGAGTGAGGAAACTAGACAGTCCTATCGAAACCGTAAACCACCCAAATGGTTGAATGACTATGTGTTAGATTATTAAGTGACCTAAAGTTTAGTTCATTATCCTCACAAAGTTAGAACTCATTATTGTTACCTTTGAGTGTTGCATTTTGGTGTTGTTTTTTATTATTAATGTGGTAAAAATGGGCAGAATAATCCCATTATAAACACCGGAGGGCAGTCTACCCTGTGAGGGTGGCATGCATGCAATCTTTTCATGTTAATAATCATCCATAATTTAGTCAAAGAGATTGATATAAAGTTTTCTTTGGAAACATCATCCTCATTATATTGTAAAAGGGCAGAATAACCCCTTCCACTTGAGGGCAGTCTACCCAGTGATAGTGGCTAGATCATGTATAAAAGAAAGAAAAAGTGGTAGCGCCAATTAATATGTATATGATTCCGGATGTAGCATTTATCCGTTATGGGTTTTGGTTGTTCTATATATGTCTGATTATTCCTTCAGCATGTTCAGTAAAAGTTTGGACAGTTGCTTGCGTTGTGATTAATATATCTACCTTAATACTGGCGATCCCCTCTGGGGAGTGCTCCGATAAGCGGAGGGTCATACCAAGGAAGAAGAAGAAGAAGAAGTTTCGCACAAAATACGAATAGTATCCTATGGTATCATATATTTTTGCCTGACCTCGTGAGGTCAGGCACACCTAGATTTGAAATGCATGAAACAAAACAAGACGTCAATGCGGCTTTTGCATGTAATAATGATGAAAGCGCCGTTTACAAACATTCACAAGATCAGAAAAAAAAAAACAGCATTCTCTTTGAAAGAGTTATCGCTCTACATGTACGCTTATAAAAATACTCGAAGATTTTTTTTTGAAGGAATATATTCATGTGGCTGTGTGGTCAAGGAGTTAATTTCTCACGCAGACGACCGGTGTTCGAGTCCCGGTGCGGTCGTTAAAGGAACGCTTCCTGGAAAATTGTATTTCGTTTATATTACACACGGTCACTAATTCATTCTAATTTTCAGCTCGAAAATGTGGAAGAACATGTACAAAATCGTTGCAAGTTGCAAACATGAGAAAGTATTGTGTCTGATGGTAGATGTAGTACATACTTATTGCACACGATAGCGTACCACTTGACAAATCAGAAGCCCTCATTTTGTTTACATCAGATACACGTGTTTTTGTTTTTACTTGGGGGAGGGGGGGGGGGGCCTTCTGTATATTACTACAGAGTTATCAGGAATGTATATTATACTGAGTTATAGTTCATTTCAACGTGTTCCTGTTTATTTTATTTTCCCAAGGGCACATTGATCAAGTCAAGACTACGGGGTGAGGAGGGTCGCTGTTATTTTGTTAAGGTCAGGCAAGCTTTTTTGAAAAGCTAATACTTGTTTTATATCTATATTTTCCTTTGTACGAGCTGTACATGTGTAAATTCATATAATTTGTATGCATCAAATTATTTCTCAGGATCCTAAGTGAGGTAATTAAGGAGGGGGGGGGGGGGGTCAAAGTCATATCCATTAAGTCAAATGAATGCTACATGGGCATATTTCATTAGTATTTTGAAAATAGCCCTGCATAAAATGAAAGGTGTTTCACAAAAATTTGCTGACTGTTTTTGTTTCATGCAAATACTGAGAAAAGAAGAGATGCCGGGGCCCTTATATGGTAACTTAACAATGTCATAGCAGCTAGTATATTGCAGAAACAAATTGATTTTCATTTGAGTGACTGTAATTTTTAGTCTGGATAGATGCATGGATAAGAACGTTTTCTATAATTTTAACGTGTCCTTGTACGTAGATGTACGTATCTGTTATGTCTGGAGAAAATACCCTTCCCCAGTTTTGTTGTGGAAGAATAATTAAGTATGCATCTCTGTCGTGGATGCAATTGAAATTGTGCCTTTGCATACATACATGAATTTGTGTGTTGGGAATCTTGTGAACAGCATAAATGACAGAGCAAGAACAATTAGGGGCTATAGAATTTTTTTGTTCATTTCCATGAAATCTGACTGTAATCAAATTCCAGCTCTCCCCCTCTCCCTCTTTCATTTCGTCAGTTACAATGATTCCCCGCACATTCTCTATATTTTTCCCTGTCAGTGAACACGTAGTATAAGTAGAATTCGCAGGGAACCGTTGTAGCTGACGTAATGGGAAGAGAAAAGGGGGATGGGCTGATATTTGGATTGCAGTATGATATCATGGTTATAAAAAAATTCTGTCTACGGCCCCCAGTGAGCAAAAGATAAAAAAGGTAGGAGTTTATAGTCTCATTCGCCCAAGCCTCACACGACTTCTACAATAACCTCCCCGGTGAGACCTGTACAATCCAGTGCATTCTCAACTCCTTTTAGTAGTATAAAAGCACTGAGCCTCCGTTTAGGCACTAATATGCTTTTCATTCACATTACAATTAATTAAGCTTGTCTCATGTGCCAGGTACCCGGTTTACTCCTGGATGGAGAGGGTGCAACATAAAGTAACTTGCCCGAGGTTACAATGGTTTTGCAATGACTGGTGACAATGAGATTTGAATCCACAACCTATGGGTTCATAGTCCACCAACCTAACCACTACAGAAACAGCACTACCAAAGATAGTAAGAACCATAGAATCTTCATTCCATTACCAAATCTTCCACAAATGTTCCCTACACTACAGCGAGAGGATAAAGTCTAATAATTGATTTCAGGGTCTGGGATGAAAGGTCAAGGTCAGTCACAAGGCTTAGACTTGCGGACAGTATATAAGATGATGTAATCATGGTAGGATCATCAAAACTCACACATGATTAGAATAGTGAGAGAATGAAACCAATGGATTTTCAACGATCAAAGTCATTGTGGACTTGGGCTTAAAATCTGAAGTCGCAGCAATCATTGCAGCATCATCAAACATTCACAAATATTCCCTAAAGTGAGAGGATGAACGTTCAAGGTCAAGTGTCAAAGTGTTCAAAGTCACTGGGTATTTGAGTTTAAGAAACCTTGTGAACAGTAGAGAAGACAAAGCAATCATTGTAAGATCATCAATCTTTCGGGTGTTCCCTGTAGGGATACAACTACTTAACCCTCTGATTTTCAAGGTCAAGTGTAAAATGTCAAGGTCAAGCTTGTGTCTTAAGCTTGTAAAATTTAATAGCAATTCTCTGTAAGGACCAAAAGAATTTTGATAGCACGTGGAAACAGCATGTCTCCAATTTCGGAGATTTTTGGTATGGAAGGTGTATATGATGTACTGAGAAGAAAATAAACTTCCTTTTTACAAATTAAGTTTTCGTTGCCATGGAAACCATGTTTGAAATTTTACGCATCGGTAGAATACTTGTGACATGGCATTTTCATAAGGCTCGTTTCCATGGTAACAGCTATTTTAGTCAACTGAAATTTCCTTAATTTTTCTCTTTGTATCTTTCATTGTATAAATATTACACAAGAAGTATGCTTCCGCCCGCTATTCTTTTTGTCAATATGCTCAAAATGTAGGCAAAAAACCTGTTTTGAAGAGGCCCTTTTTAAGCTCCTAATTTAACATGATTTTGCCCAGTTTTAAGGGCTAATGTTCAGAAATGTCGGGCTAACTTGATTTCTACTGCCAATTATCTTTTAAGTTTAATCCTCGATCTTTAAGAAAATGTTGAAATTTGAGTGGAACCTCCTCACAATTTTATTTAAAAAGGTATAAAAAATGGTTACCATGGTGACATTCTGTTCAGTGCTATTACACATAGAGTAATTTACTGGTAAATTTTTAGCTGTCCGCTATACATTCTTAAGCAATTTTTATCAGTGCATATAAAAGAGCATTATTGATTAAAAAAATCACCTTAAAAATTTTCAAGGTCACAGGACAAAATGTCAAGGTCGTCTTGAATGCAATTCACAAAATTTGGCAAAATTCTGTGATTTTTCAAAAGTATGAGAGGCAGTTACTCAAAAATCATGTGGTATTGAATAAAACAAACACATGCATGGTAATTTTGTATATATCTTCTATTTATTGACCAAAGTTGCAAAAATCTCAAAATCAATGACATCCTTGAATTGTAGCTAGTATTTCATTCATACATATAAAAAAATGTGAGATTATCATAATTTTTGTCTTGGGCTTATTTTTTTAGGAGAAATGTTCTTTACTAAAAATTGTAATGTTTTTCCACCTATTGGTCCTAATTTTAGAAAGAAGTATTTTTGATACAAATATATAACAGTCAAGCCTAAAATAAGTAACAATAAATAACAACAAAAATGCAAATTTAATTGAAATTGGAACCTATATTTGGAATTGACCTTGAGCTTAGAGTCAATGACCTTGACAATTTTTTGAAGTGCTCAAACAAAGAATAATTTCTTCTGTTGTCCTTACATAAAGCTCAAGCAATATGAGTTGTTTAAACCATGCTAAAAATCAATTTGAAAAGATATAGTCATCATGTGTCATATGAAAAGTTGCCATGGCAACCATTTTT
Source organism: Pinctada imbricata (assembly GCA_033119305.1). NCBI lineage: Eukaryota > Metazoa > Mollusca > Bivalvia > Pterioida > Pteriidae > Pinctada > Pinctada imbricata. The sequence goes on along the minus strand of VSWD01000005.1, from coordinate 64,640,441 downwards.
GACCTCAAAATGTAGGAAAACAAAACAAGGTCCCACTTATTTTTTTCAGTGATTATATTTATCACATTAAGTATATATTGTTCTGACAACAGTGATGGTGTTATCAGCCTGAGATTTTGTGTTATTTTTGCTTAAAAATGGTAAAAATCGGATGAAAAATAGGCCTTAATTTTGACCTTATTTTATGGCAATTTTTGACTGATTTTGATTTGATAGGATTCGGCTAATTAAAAGAAATTTCAAAAAAATTGTTAATTTTTCGAAAAATAGAGGTTTTAAAGATTATAAGTTGTTAATACCAGTAAGCTCTAACAATGGTTTCTATAGCAACATTATAACCAAAGATGGCTTATTTGACCATTGTTTTAGTGCTATGAATGGAGAGACCTCGTTTCCATGGCAACCGGAATATTTATTTTCAAAAAATTGTTATTTTTGTATTCAGGGCATTATACATACCATTTATAGAAAAAATCATAGAAATCCATGACATGCTGTTTCCAAAATATTTTGGTCCTTACAGATAATTGATATTAAGAACAACACAGAAGACATTTGTTGTAAGAGGATGCTACTCTTGCATTGCCTTTTTTTCTCGTATTTAGAATGCCTTTTTCTCCTATTGAGAATCCTTTGCACATAAGTGAAGGAAACTTTTTTGATTCAGTGTCACAAAAGTAGGTCAATGTTGCCTTTCCAGAGGATGCAAACTTTGCATACTTTTTTTTAAATGAAACATTCTGTATTTGGTTATAAAAATAATTTATTTGAATAAAACATTAGAAAAAAAGTATGGAACAATAATAATACAATGTACATGTATGTGTATTTGCATAATATCAAATAAATGTTTTTACTTTGCACTTACATGTAGATTGGAAAAGGGCTAAAAGAATTTATTTAAAACTGTTTCTTTTAAGCCCTATTCTTTTGGATGAATTGACACAAATGCAACTAAACTACTGTCTGTGTGGCTCACTTCGTAAACTGAATAAACAAGTTTTTGACTACATTATCATGCCATAATTTAAATGAAATTGATACTGTTCAATAGATCTCGTTCAGTCGTAAAGGGGTAGGGTCACTAAGCCCGATATTGGCCCTAATTTTGATAAATTTTGAACATTGTACTTCATAGAATTTTTAACTATTATTTGACATTTTGAAACTTTCTCTACTGAATCACGAATCTACTTTTTGTAAACATTGCTTTTATCAACACCTTTTAGCCCTTTGGAAACACCAAAATAGGTCATATTCGGCGAAATTGATGCAAAAACTCAATATTTCTATTAAATTAGCAATGGCCGCATGCATTAACTATGATGGAAAATTTATATGTGAAAGATTATCATTATATCCTTTTGTCATAAACGTTTTATCTCAGTTAACGCATGCGGTCACATTGAATACTACGACAAAAGACAAAATTCCCAGCATTTTTCGCCATATTTTGACGTCATTACAGTTAAATGGCAGATTGTTTGGTGATATTATTCTTTCCATGAAAAGCGGCTAACATTCGTGTATTTTCATGAGAGATATCAAGTATTCCTCATGAAATTTATTTTCAGAGAAAAATCAAGGGCCGATTTAGGGGTTTCGTGGCCCTACCCCTTTTGGTATAAGTTATACATGTATGATAGTCAGTGCAAGCAATATAACCTATGGGCCATTTCCCATGCTAATTTTCCCACAAGACGCTCTCCAAATGTTCAATGTTAAACTTGGTGACGTCATGCTGAAATTTAACATTGAAAACGTCCATCTAAATTTTATTTTGTCTGTATAATATGATTAAGTAAACCCTCGACCATGTAGCACATACCAAAATTTACGACTAAGCAAAATCTATTTTTTATGATATAGATCTTAGTTTAATTTTTCCATGACAAAGTTATCAAAATTGCGTTTATCCAGTTTCTGAAGTGATCCTTGCAGACAGTTATACAAAATTTGAGTTCATAGGTAAAACATTTTCTGTCTTTCAAGCATAACAAGCTTGGTAATATTGATTTATACATTGCTCATAGTTGCATCTGTCAATAGATTTAAAAATAATTGCAATTTGTGTCTTTTAAACCAAACAGAACTATAATATACCGTATAACCAGAAATTTTCGCGGGTATAAAATTTTGCGATTTTATGGTAAAATAGGGTGTCTTTATTTTCGCGAGTAATGTTATCTCAACTCTTGTATTGATGTTCGGAGACAATGACTTGGAGCATTTTCTGTTATCTTTGTGTCTTATTTGACGAAAACATTTCAAGAATCAATATATTAATATTTTCAATATCCTATTTGAAATATATTTACAGTACTGAATTATTATTTGCTCGAATGTTAAATGTATATTTCTTTTTCTAGCTAAAGAAAAAGTTGAAAAAAAATTGAAAAAAAAAATTCAAATGCATGAGGAAAATATTTAAATACTACTTAAATAAATTATATGGATACCTTTTAGACAATTTTCAGCTAAAATTTGCCTTCTTAAAGAATTGCATCTCGATTTAATAGAGGGAATGCCTTTAACCAAATTACATGATTGTACATTTGTATTTTAAAGTTATCCGTAAGTTGTTTTAAAGTATTCAACAATGTAATAATGTGTACCGTAAACCTAACTTTATTGACTGCTCTACTTGTACTATATTTACTTTCAATTTCTCACTCACTGACGTCGTGAGACAAAAGAAAAAACGTAGACGTAGCAGTTTGAGATTTCCTTGTCTCGCACTCCACGTGACTCCTATTATGACGTCATAAAAAGTAACGTCACGCCATCGTTAGATTTGTGTAGGTTTTGGTATTGATTCTAGCTTTAAAAAAACATTAAAGTGATGATAAAATGAGGTGAGTGAGAAAAATAATCAATCACGACGTTACGACTGAGACAGGGGAATCTCATCCTCGTGCAAAAGATTTGCTACATCCACGACTCGGCAAGCCTTGTCGTAGATTGCAAATCTTTAGCACTCGGATGAGATTCCCCTGTCTCAGTCTCAACGACGTGATAGATTCTATTATTCTATCACAGAAGCTACTGCATCTTTGCAAAATATATTTGTATTGAGGAAATTTTTACATGAAGACTTCCTTTATCAGCAATCTTAAAGTAGTATTCTGTTTTGAAAATCAGAAATATAAAGCTTGATTGGAAACTGTAGCTGGAATTGTACTGACGTTTTATTTTACACTTGTTCACCATGCCATTGACTTGGAAAAATGGGAGAAATGAGTTTGTATGGGTAGATACAAATATGTAGCATGGAAATTTACAAAATCGTATTTCATATTTTGGATATACAGAATTACTTCCCTTGGGGATGATATCCGACATAAATGTATTATGATGTAATGAAATTTCTATAGGAACTACTTTGTATTTGAAGCTGGTTTTCCCTTCTGTCGGTCTCAATTCGGTATTTTCGAAAACCAGAGTTATATACCTCCTGTTTTGGATGGTTTCTGATGTAGACAAATTGTGATGTCATCAAATTCTATGGAAACAGTCCTAAAACTCCGGGAAATGACGGTATAAAATCAACATAATCATACCATTTTCATGACATCATAATGTTTTAATGTCAGGTACTGTCTAAAATGGGAAATAACTCGGTTTTCTGCAAAGACTCAATAGAACTTTATAACATCTCAATTAGCTTTTATCAGATACTGTCCTAATATAAAGTAACTGTACACAAAAAAGACCTAATATTCTTCGGACAGGGAATACTAGTCAAGGAAATTACATGTAATTCTTCATTCTTCCTTATTTTTTTCCTATTTTTTGCATTGTAAAGTCAGAATTGAATGAAATTCGGGTATATTGCGTTATGGTACATGTACATTTACTGTATGTCTGCAATATTGTACCATTTTACCACCCATTGTATGTATTACTGATGAATTTGAATTCCATGTATTTCAATTATGTGTATGAGACTTATTGCACTAACAAATGGATGAACTTAATTATGCTTCACCGTATATGAATATATTGGGGGAAATCAGTGTCTTCGAAAAAAAAATTGACGACTGTAGCGGGAATTCAATGACAGTGGTCAAGAGCTTGTAGAGAAGGATAATTCCCTGCTTTGCTGGGATAAATGTTGTGAGCAATACATTGTAAAGCTTATTATTTGTTCTCTTTTAACATCCATCTTGTAAACATAAAATGTAGCATTATCATGTGGACTATGATAGCCGATCATGAATAAACTACTTGTACATGTGTATATTTGTTTTCATACAGTCATTAATAATGAGTATATATATTGCTAAAGCAATTGACCCTTCAGAACGCGGGAAAAAATTGAGAAATTCCATGACGTCACAATGCAATTTCGATGTTTGACCGAGGTTCGAAGCTTGTTTGTCCGAGGTAAAAGCATTGTGACGTCACGAAATTTTGCATTTTTTTTTTTCCCACAATTAGAAAGGTAAATTAATATAAGTCCCTTGTCTGGGAGAACCAAACTTAAACGTTTCAGTATTTTAGGCCTCACTTCTATCAAACTTCTCAAATTTTGATGAGGGTTTTCATTGATGGACCTAGAATTTTTTTCCAGGGAGGTCCAGCCCATCAAGTAGGTGGCCCAAACCACAATTTTGAAAAAAAAAAGTATAATACGTAAACACAGGAAAATCGGCATTTTTGGCCAAAATGACAATAAAACAAGACACCGCTAAAGACGGTATCATTTAATGGCCGCATTATTTGCAGCAGATATGTTTTGAAACACTATGTCCATTGAAAGCAACAGAGTGCAGTATTAATATCTCCAAAGTTTCAATTTGAGATTCTGTATAGTTATGCTTCACCGTATATGAATATATTGGGGGAAATCAGTGTCTTCGAAAAAAAAATTGACGACTGTAGCGGGAATTCAATGACAGTGGTCAAGAGCTTGTAGAGAAGGATAATTCCCTGCTTTGCTGGGATAAATGTTGTGAGCAATACATTGTAAAGCTTATTATTTGTTCTCTTTTAACATCCATCTTGTAAACATAAAATGTAGCATTATCATGTGGACTATGATAGCCGATCATGAATAAACTACTTGTACATGTGTATATTTGTTTTCATACAGTCATTAATAATGAGTATATATATTGCTAAAGCAATTGACCCTTCAGAACGCGGGAAAAAATTGAGAAATTCCATGACGTCACAATGCAATTTCGATGTTTGACCGAGGTTCGAAGCTTGTTTGTCCGAGGTAAAAGCATTGTGACGTCACGAAATTTTGCATTTTTTTTTTTCCCACAATTAGAAAGGTAAATTAATATAAGTCCCTTGTCTGGGAGAACCAAACTTAAACGTTTCAGTATTTTAGGCCTCACTTCTATCAAACTTCTCAAATTTTGATGAGGGTTTTCATTGATGGACCTAGAATTTTTTTCCAGGGAGGTCCAGCCCATCAAGTAGGTGGCCCAAACCACAATTTTGAAAAAAAAAGTATAATACGTAAACACAGGAAAATCGGCATTTTTGGCCAAAATGACAATAAAACAAGACACCGCTAAAGACGGTATCATTTAATGGCCGCATTATTTGCAGCAGATATGTTTTGAAACACTATGTCCATTGAAAGCAACAGAGTGCAGTATTAATATCTCCAAAGTTTCAATTTGAGATTCTGTATAGTTTTGACACACTTTGGTCTAATTCAAAATCATATCTTCAAGGTCAGTCCTCAAGGTTAACTTTTAAAAGTACCATAAGTCAGTTCCGCTAACCATGTTCTACCTCTATGGCAAGTTCTAAAGTGATACATTGAGTAATGGCACATGTCCAGTTCATAATAAAACTGTCAAGGACAAGGACAGCACCTGAAGTCAAGTCCAGTTATCATACTCTACCTACATGTAAAATGTTAATGTGCTATTTAATATAGGATAATAAAGTCTTGCTCATGGTTTCATATATGTACACATAATATCGGTACAACATAGTCTAATTCAAGATCTTATTTTCAAGTTTGAGGTCAAATCTCGAGGTCAAGGTTAATACCTGAAATCAGGTCCACTTGCTTAGCTTTATCTCCATGCAAAGTTTAAATGTGATATGTGATATATTATTGTTACCTTTCTATGGTAAAGTCAAATTCAAATTAAAAATTGCATCTTCAAGGTCAAATGGCAAAGTCAAGGTCAATCCTGAAATAAAGTCAACTCATTACTTCCTATCTCAATGCAAAGTTTGAATGTAAAATTCCATATAGTATTTGTACCATAGAGAATAACTCTACATTTGTCAAGGTCAAGCCGCAAGGTCAATGTCAAAGACAATACTTGCATTCAGATCCTCTCACCATGCTCTATCTTTGTGATAAGTTTAAATTTTGTACACGTTATAGTTTTCACAACTAATCTACAAAATTACAATATTTAAGGTCAAGGTCATACCTCATGGTCGAGGTCAAAAACAACACCTGCATTGAGTTCCTCTCACCATACTTTATCTTTGTACCAAGTTTGAATATTGTACCTCACAAGTAGCCTAAATGTAAAATTACATTTTTCAATTTGTCAAGGTCAAACATCAAGGTCATTGTCAAAAATAATACCTGCATTCAGATCCTCTCACCGTGCCTTATCATCGTATTTAGTTTGAAGATTGTACCCCTTATACTTCTTTCACAACTAGCCTAAACGTAAAATTACATTTTTCAAGGTCATGGTCAAATCTCCAGGTCAAGGTCAATATGCTTAATCTTTGTATGAAGTTTGTAGATTGTACCCCTTATAGTTCTTTCACATCTCATCAGAACGCAACAACTAAACCAAATTGTTGATGCAGACGGACGGACATTACGCCATTTCATAAGTCAGATTTTGCAATCTGCCAAAAAGTCAAGTTTTAGAGAAGTGCTACATGAATGAAAGTTGTATATGTTATATCCATCTCAATGTGCAGAGATGATTAGATTGCCATGTTTTTGATGCGTTGGACTTGCATTATTACACTTTTAAAAGTATAGTCAAGGTCAAGTTTGAGCATGGTTCATGATGGCAGAACTGATATTTTTTATTTTTTTGATATTTATATATTATATTCATATGTTTAGAGTTCTGATAATCCGGACTACTTTGAGTGAAGATTTTACATTGTACATAAACAAATGGAAGTTGGTGTGAATGTTCACACTGACTTACCAAGATGATGTCTTTCTTTGAGTGCTAAAGTTTAAAGGTGCGTTTGACCTGGTTATTTAGTTTGAAAGTATTTTAATAGTCACATATTTGTGCCGCCTGTGAAGCTTAGTGACACCTAGGGATCACTTTTGTCTGTTGTCCGTCTGTCTGTCACACTTTGAGTGTCACAGCCCATAACTTTTGATTGGTAAGTAATGGGGCTTTGATAATTCACATGTGTATTCCTTGTGGTAAGATTTTTCTACAAATACTATAGTTTTTGACCTAGTGACCTAAACCTAGATATTTGACCTACTTTCAAAAAAATCAAGATTGGCTGTATCTTTTATTGGTAAGTGATAGGGCTTTGATATTTCACATTCATATTCCTTGTGATTAGACCTTTTCTACACATATCATATTTTTGACCTATATATTTGACATACTTTTCAAAAAAAAAGATCAGATTGACTTCATCTTTTGATTGGTAAGTGATAGGGCTTTGAAATTTCACACGTTTATTCCTTATTACTAAACCTTTCTAAACATACCATAATTTTTCAACCTCTTGACCTTGACCTAGATATTTGAACTTCTTATCAAAAAAGTTAAGAATGGCTCTTTTGATTGGCAAGTGATAGGGCTTTGAAATTTCACATGTGTATTCCGTGTGACTAGACCTTTCTACACATACCATGATTTTTTTACCTTTTGACATTGACCTAGATATTTGACCTTATTTTTGTGAAAGTTAAGATTGTGCTATATCTTTTGATTTGTAAGTGATAGGGCTTTGGAATTTCACACGTGTATTCCTTATTACTAGACCCTTCTAAACATACCATAATTTTTCAACCTCTTGACCTTGACCTAGATATTTGACCTTCTTTTAAAAAAAGTTAAGAATGGCTATCTTTTGATTGGCAAGTGATAGGGCTTTGAAATTTCACGTGTATTCCGTGTGACTAGACCTTTCTACACATACCATGATTTTTTTTACCTATTGACATTGACCTAGATATTTGACCTTATTTTTGTGAAAGTTAAGATTTGACTATATCTTTTGATTTGTAAGTGATAGGGCTTTGGAATTTTACACGTGTATTCCTTATTACTAGACCCTTCTAAACATACCATAATTTTTCAACCTCTTGACCTTGACCTAGATATTTGACCTTCTTATCAAAAAAGTTAAGAATAGATATCTTTTGATTGGCAAGTGATAGGGCTTTGAAATTTCAAGTGTGTATTTCTTGTAACAAGACATTTCTAAACATACCATATTTTTTTTACTAAGTGACCTTGACCTAGATATTTGACATTTGACTTGATATTTTTTTCAAAGAAATTAAGACTAGCTTAATCATTTGATCGGTAAGTGATACGACTTTAATATTTTACACATGTATTTCTTATGATGAGACCTTTGCTTTGTTACTAAATTTTTTTACGTAGTGACCTTGACATAGATGATTGACCCTCTTTTCTTAAATCTGAGACTTATCATATCTTTTAATTGGTATCTGATTTTCTTTCCAACTGATACCAATAGTTTTAAACAAAGTGACCTTGACCTACATCTTTATCTTTTTTTAAAATCAAAGCACTAAAGGTACTGAGTGCGAATAGCCAGAATAATATCACTTATAATGTATGACAAAATATTGTGTTTTCAAAGTTATATTTGTTCGTGAACACCTTCGTAGGCCAGTTTATGGACGTATAAAGACAGAACTAAAATGCAAATGCATAATGTTGTCGTAATGAATTGAAAGATGATGTCTGATAGTGAACATGAAAATTAAATAACATCACATTAAATCTACCCCCTCCCCCCCCCCTCCTAAAAATACAACAATCCAATATGACTATCGATTGATGATTCCCTATACAAGGAAAGATTTCTAATTTGATCCCCACTCTCTCTTTAACCTTTCATGTTCAATGTTAGGTGTGTGCTAAAAAATTGAAGGAAAATTCACTTCTTTTTAGTATATAAAAACATGATATATCCTAAACGGGAATGTTTTGATCTTTTATTTTTCATAATTGTTAATATCATATTTCATGATGGAAGTTCCTAATTTTTCCGTCGTATACAGAGTTTATTTCGTGAAGCGGGGCAAAATGAGCCTACTTGAAGTTATAGTTCTACGTTTCAATGATTCAACTTAATATCTTTATCGATCGCACCGTTTCATTTATATATTGTCCACTAAAACAGATAATCACCTGGTAATGGAAAGGGGTTTCCAACACACTGTCTGTGTTCATCTCAGTACATACAGATGCAATTTTTCATTAGGTCATGCATGTACATAACACGACAGCTCGATTCAGTATAGATATAATTCATTGATTCAGACAGTGATCAGACTTTATACCGATCATGACGCTGACACAGTTTCAAGGTACATGTAAACAGAGTAACATCGTTTATACATACTCAGTAGACGGGGCTCCCATGAGTGAAGAAATCAGGCAATCACTATGTGCTATTCGCACAAAAATAAGCCTCTTTGCAGGCAACACAAGCATTCCTTGGATTGCTATTTTTTCTAGGTAACCCTGAATTTTGGTTTTATATGAAAGATGCATTTGGAGTGGGCTTTGTAATACATGTGGCAGATTGCACTTTGTTTTCAAAAGTCTTGCCTCCGGAATTTATCAGTCACTCACCAAAATTGAGTGCTGCTGTAAAATTATAGCTCTAAGTGGAAAAAAAATCCCAGAAAAATGCCTCCAAAAGGTGTGTCATGACCTTGAACCAATCTTTCATATGCAAGGTCAATGTCAAAATGGAATCACTTTTAAAAATCTTGTCCAGACCGTAACTTTTTAACCTCATTATATATTTGAATAAAACTTAACAGAATTGGTGCCAAGGTTACAAGGCCAGTAGACCAAGGTCATATCTCTAAGGTCACAATGAAATGAAACGGTAACATCTTGACTGTATCCTGCCAACAAGCACATATAAAGACAAGTGAACAACCAGATGGATGAACAGACAGACAGTCCTGTTGAATCTTTAAGGAATACAGAATTGTTCCCCATTAGGGACAGTATCTGATGCAAAACCATTATGATTCTGACATGAAAATAGAATGGTATCTCTATTTTATACTGTCATTTCTTAGAGTTTAAGGATCCTTTACAGTTATAAGGGATGTTTCAACAGAATTTGATGACATCACAATTAGTTTACATCAGCCTGATCAGATACCGTCCCAACTGGGAAGTAACTCTGGTTTTCGAAAATTCCAAATACATGTACATGTATCTCAATATGCCCTTCTCTGGATGAGTATAACAAGTTAATTATTACTGAACAAAAATTTACTTCTAGTCTTTGTAAATACGTGAAGACAAACTACAAATAGCAAAACCAACAAATCTTCCACTTAAAAATTACATTTTGTATGTACAAAGCTCAACAATATATTTTTAGGTCTTTTATTTTTAAAAAGGACAGTGAAGAAGTGATAAACATTAGGAAGACAATATTCTTTATGTAATATTGTCAATGTTACCAGAAATTGCTTTATAATACGTACAGTAATCTATATCCTTCTAGAAATATCATTAAGGTATTTTAATAGTACCTATGGTAATATGTGAACAAACATATTATAAGACGTTCATAAATATACTATATCAACATTTCAATAATGCATGCATCAATAATTCTACGTAATTGCAATCCTGTACTGAAGGTGTACTTGTTTTTGCTACAGCTTTGTAAAATAAACATCAAAGAAGTACATATCAGTTATTCATTCTCAAAGTCGAGAAATACACAATGTACATATTATATTATTCCATAAAACTATCACATACAAGTTACCCATATCTAATAGATTAACTAGCATTAGCTACCCTTAAAGAAATGGTATAGTATTGGCAGAGTCAGTGCTAGGGTTCCATAGATAAATGTCACAGATGCCAGGGTATAGATTTTCAGTTTGGATTCCATATTGTTCCCCGTTTCGTCCAACAATTCTTTGATTTCGTGTCCTACATACACCACAGTGCCAGAGGAATCCTTTGCGGAACCGACTTCTAAAATTTTACGGATTTCCTTCATGTCTTTATCTAGATTGCTTCCATTCTCCTTCACTGTGGTTAATATATCTTTAATATTTTCTTTCATTTCTTTATCGACAACTGACACATTATCATAATTTTCCTTTTGACTAGAAACTGACAAAACTTGTTGAGTAGCATCCTGGTCTGTGTTTGACGACCCTGCAGTATTTAGATACTGCCTAACATTGGTAATTAAAGATTGCATATCTCTTTGCTGAGATTGCATATCGGTCAGTATCACTCTACATTCCTGGACAGTGTCATCCGAGGATTCCATGGCCTTATTAACGCTCCTTAACCTCCCGTACGCCATTACTGCCCCTATGATTGCCCCTATCAGCGATGCTATGATCGAGTAATATTTTGTGTGCTCTCTCTGTTCATTTTCTTTCTCATGAGCTAAGTAAATAGCGTGTGTTAACGATTCAAAACTCTGTCTCTCTCTTTCCTCCACATCTATGACCTTTTCCGCGATTAAATTATCCTCTTGGAATATTTTACTCTCTTCTCTGACTAGATCTACATATTGATCGGTTCCTCTTGGGGTCTTTTCCACTTTCAGAGCAACTTCCTTAAGCCGTTTTTGAACACCTGTACGTTGCTGCTGGAGAACTCTTCTCTCCTCTCGAGCATTTCTCAGCATTTCATTGGTCTGCAAAGATTAAGATATTCATACATTCATGATTATTTTTAATAATCTAATAATTTCCTTAGTGTCCGTACAACGCCTAAACAAACGTGCGGAGCGAAATTTTATCTATAGCTGTATAGACAATGTCGCCAATTATGACATCACTAACGTTGAGCGCCGCTATGTTAGGCCCGGTTTTCAAATATTACATCGCCAGTTTTGAACTTAAAAATCAACAATGCAAAAATGACATCGATTGCAAAATAAACTAGATAATTAAATTGTGATTTAAATTTTAAGAAATGAAAATTTGCCCCTAACGGGATGAAAATATCCCCCCGCAGCAATATGTTTCTGAAAGTAATCTTGGGATGAAGGTCAAGCATCAATTGAGACCTTGACCTTTGACCTTTGTTTAAGGTCATGACACATCCTTAGATCCTAAGGAACATCTTTGTGAAATATTATTGAAATCCATCCACAGGGAAAGAAGTTATGCTCCAGAAATGTTTTACTAATGATGTCTATTGTGACCTTGACCCTTGACCTATGACATTGGTTCAAGGACATGGCACATCCTTAGATCCTAAGGAACATTTCTGTGAAATATTATTGAAATCCATAAGGAGGAGTAATGCTGCAGACAAAGTTTTACTAATGATGTCTATTGCAACCTTGACGTTTGACCAATGACCTTGTTTAAAGGTCATGACACACCCTTAGGTCCTAAGGAACATGAAATATCATTGAAATCCATACACAGGGGAAGGAGTTATGCACCAGACAAGGTTTTACTAATGATATCTATTGTGACCTTGACCTTTGACCTTAATTCAAGGTCATGACACACCCTAAGGTCCTAAGGAACATTTCTGTGAAATATTATTGAAATCCATCCACAGGGGAGTTATGCTCCGGATAAGGTTTTACTAATGATGTCTTTTCTGACCTTGACCTTTGACCAATGAACTTGATTCAAGGTCTTGACACACCCTTAGGTCCTATGGCACATTTTTGTGAAACGTTATTGAAATTCATTCACAGGGAAAGGAGGTTTCCTCGGGACAAGGTTTTACTAATGATGTCTTTTGTGACCTTGACCTTTTACCTTGATTCAAGGTCATGTCACATCCTTATGTCCTGAGGTACATTTCCCCAACCCCCCCAAAAAACTTTGTTTATGGGGGGTATACTAGAAATGATTAATTTTGTTGTCTATCTATATATAGACAAAAACCGATGCACAAACAAAATATAATCCATTTTGCCTAGTTTTACATCGATAGACAGAACTTTATTACAATCGATCATTTCTTCAATAAAGAATATATTCTTAGTTTTAAGCAATCTTTGTGTTAGTATATCCCTTAATTTGTGTGACCTTGACGTTTGACCTATGACTTTGTTTAAAGGTCATGACACACCCTTAGGTCCTAAGGAACATTTCTGTGATATATTATTGAAATCCATCCACAGGGGAAGGAGTTATGCTCCAGACAAGGTTTTACTAATATCTATTGTGACCTTGACCTTTGACCTTAATTCAAGGTTGTGACGCACCCTTAGGTCTAAAGGAACATTTCTGTGAAATATTATTGAATTCCATCCACAGGGGGAGGAGTTATGCTTTTTGATCGGGCTAATGTACCTCGATCGGGCTAATCAGTCTGACTTTTTTATTAAGAAAAAAAAACTTTTTTCCTCCAAATTATATTTGGGTGCAAAATCGCACAAGCTTAAATTATATCAAAACAATATTTAAAAAGCAACTATGACTGAAAACTTTCTAGATTTATAGAAATCTCACCCAGTATATTCAGGAAAATGGAGGTTTTTTTTTTCAGGAACCATTTTCTTTTCAGGTATGTTTCTTTTGTAAACATTACTTCTATTATATCATGTTATATTAAGGAACTAATGCGATTTTGCACAAAAAAAATAATTTTGAGAATGTTTGGATTTTTTACTTCAGAAAATATTCACCTTTATTAGCCCAATCGAGGTATATTATTACTGTCCGCGCAGCTCACTTCAGAAATCGGAAAATTGAAGTTTTTTCTACTTTGTCAGCAATTTTTGAGATTAAAATGTATATTGAGGGATAGATCTCGAAGTCTCATAACTAATTGTGTATGATCTATGTCTGTACCACAAATATTACGCTCACAGTGAAAGAAAATAGTTTTAGATGGGGAGTTTTTTATGTTAATTTTAGCGCAACGTTGCTGATGTTTAACACTGAGTCTATGGAGAACGTCAACGACGTCATGCTGAAATTAACATAGAAAACTCCCTATCTAAAATTATTTTCTTTCAGTGAGCATACTATTGGTCGTACAGACATATATCATACACTGTTAGTTATGAGAGTTCGAGATCTATTCCCCTATATAAATTTAAATCAGAAAATATGCCAACAAATTAGAGAAAACTTTAATTTTCCAATTTCTGAAGTGAGCTGCGCGGACAGTAGTTCGATCGGTATTTCCCCAACCTGTCCATATTATATTGATGCTATTAGTCCGACTCCTGCAGACTTATGACGGTGTTATTTGTTTTTTTTTTTGCCTTCGAAAAAAAACAGATAACACTGTCGTAGGTCTGCATGAGTCGGACTTATTAATGATGCTATATATCTGATGCAGTTTTTGCAAGGATTCCAATTTATTTTAAAAATCCCCCTTTGAGTAGTTTGCATGCATACTTTACCCCATGCATCGACCCTGACTCCCTTCCCCAAAAAGTGAGAAAAACACTGAATTAAACATTGAAAACTATTGAGACCTGTATGACAACAGCTTGTGCTTCCTTGACCGGTGTGAGACCGATGAAATTTTCCCAAAGCTTGATCCAGTGATCAATCCTTCCACCTGTTGCCTTCTCAAGTACTTTATCTGCTTGTGGATAACCAGTCTTTATAAATCTATGGATTTGTTTGGGCAGACATCGACGGCAAAAAGGCTTTAACATCGTAGATGTCAACTTCAACATTTTTTCTACTTTCGTTTTCATGACCGAAGCGTCGTTTCAACGACTATCTTTTCACGCTGAATCGTTTCGCGTCATTTTGTATCATTTTTAGCTCACCTCGACGAAGTTGAGTGAGCTTATGCTATCGGGATGTTCGAGTGACGAAAAAGTGACGTCACACTGCGCATGCGCATGAAAATTGGTTGGCAAAAAGTGGTTCTCTTCTATATGTGTATAGCCATGTCCACTGCTATTCACGTTAATAATCTTTATTGATATAGTTTATCGACAGATACAATTCAGTTAAGATTACTTCAAAGTTGTTATAATATTAATCGATCGTTTTAATTGCTTGTGATATTTTTTTTTAATTTAATTTGTTCTGCTAATCACTAGTATGTATAAATAGCATTTACGGTCTCTCTTTGGGTTGATTTAATTTTTAAGTCGTGAATGTGAACATCTTATACCATTCATCAATTTATCAAGTCCAACCTATACAGTGTATCTCGTATACACAAGACAATGATCTGACACCTGCCATTTACCTTGATTTTTGTCGGCTGTCCAGGTAGATTTTTCACCCAGGCGCCGCGGCGGAACCAATGGATCCGCAAAGGAGAGAAAGCCACTGCATGTGATCTATCCATTTCATATTTCAATTTTTGATATTTTGACACCGATGAAACATCTAAACCATTTTTTTTTTTTTGGTCAATACTTACATTACATTTTTCTTCTAGTTGAAAGAAGCAAAAAGGAAATACAACCCATTTATATATCGATCATGATCATATTGAAGTTAGAACAGTGGATCATTATTCAATATTTCTCATATATATCTCAAGATTTATTTATTTATTTATTTATTTATTTATTTATTTATTTATTTATTTATTTATTTATTTATTTATTTATTTATTTATTTATTTATTTCAACTGGATAATTGTTGAAATAATTCCGAAAATTAGATAGATAGAAGTCCGAACATCTATTCTTGAAATTCTTTTCAAATATTTGATGTTTTAACAGTCGAGATGCAAAAGATGGAAATAGAATGCTAGGATTTTATATGGTCCGAGATCCCTCTCTTTAATTCATATTAACATTTATCATTTATTTTCATTGTGTATTTTAATCTTATCTTTCATCTTAAATTCATGAATGTCTCTTTTTATCCCAACGATTTTCAATCCTAAGGGGTGAGGCTGCCCAAACTTACATGGAAGTTGATAAGTAAATGCTTCTTTACGCATTCTAAAATTCTAATGTTGAGCCCCCCCCCCCCCCCCCCCCTTTCTAGCAAGCAAAAAGTTAGATAAGGGGCATGTCAATTAAAAAAAATCCATTTCCAAAGTCAGAAAATTACTGAAGGAATAATAAAAGAGAAAAAGAGAATTTGTGCTTGTTTCATTGTAATTACTATGACCGGCTTTATCTATAGATTGGAGACAGTCTTGAGAAAAAAACAAAAACAAAAACAAAACAAAACGAAAAACAAACAAACAAACAAACAAAAACTTAGAAAATTAGTACTCTTTATTTCATTTTGCGTTTTCAAACAGTTCGACATTAAATTTGGTCAAACCATTTCACTCTTTCAATTAATCCCGTTCAAATGCTCCGCCTTAATTAAATCACAACTCATGCCCTGTTCACACGAGTGCGCATTAAATCTAATTCGCATTAGATTTGATGCGCTTTATTCTAATGCGAATTAGATTCGCATTGCGTTCACACGACACATTCTAATGCGCATTAGATTTTGGTACATTTGCACTGAGAGCCGTATACTTTAGATAGTACAAGAGTCGAATGCATGCCTGTATGTTGTTTTGCTCATAATAATTTACCTCTTCGTAAGTTGGGCTTATGCATGCATTTCATGACGTCATTGTGAGATAAAATGACGTCATAATATAATGTTACTCTACGTAAGTTAAGAGACGCAGTACAGTTACTTAGAGGGTTCATCGTGAATGAAATCAAGTATTTTTACCTCTTTTTCTATGTTTCGAGGTCCAAGCATGATTAAAAGTGCCCAGTTATGATGGAATTCTTATTCATTCTGTTTGTTTCACGCATTCTGATTGGTTCACAGGATTTCTACAAGCATGTATAACGACGATATACATGCGGCAAACCGACTCACTTGACCTACTTCAAAATGTATCCCTACGTAAATTTGCACGTTACAAGCTTTAGCGCACTTTTTGCGTATGACGTCATGCATCCCTTTGTTCTTCGCTTCTGTGACGTCATACTGTGACGTAAAACTACAAAGTATGAGCTTGTAAATGGCGTTATCCACATGTAAACAAGCGAGCAAGTAAGTTTGTTATTGATAACACTTTGATGTTTCGCCATTGTAATAAATACGAAGCAGTTGTATTTCATATTTTGCAGCGCAATTATTTCTGTTAGTCGTTGTTAGTCCTCCGTAGCAACGACACCTCTAAAACGATGCGTGAGACCATCTGAGGGGTATATAAGGTTAAAATATGTCACATGAATTAGAATAGGGATAAACGTACTGTGTTTTGTGGTTCCGACAGGTATATGTTGGATATACTGTTGGAAACATACGTTATACCGTCGGGGACAAGCCCCGACGCTATAACTGCGTTTCCAACAGTATATCCAACATATACCTGTCGGAACCACAAAACACAGTACGTTTATCCCCTAAATGTTCTGTAGAATTCTAGTAAATCATATACGCGCATGCGCCAGATTTAATGCGAATTAGATTCGCTTTGCGTTCACACGACAAAATCTAATGCGCATTAAATCTAATGCGAATTAAACTAATGCGCATAAGATTCCTCGTGTGAACGCAGCTAAAATCTAATGCGCATTAAATTCGATTTAATGCGCATTAAACCCGTCGTGTAAACAGGGCATCAGTAATATGCATGTGTGTACTTGTCAAAACAACTGGTAATTAGTCGGGTATGTTACACCTAATACAGGAGCATAACAATGGGACACCGGCTTCTTTGAAAAGCAAAATTTGAAGAGAAAAAAAAATCGGCAGTTTATTGTTTCTTGCCCCCCCCCCCCCCGAATCGAACGGCAGTCTGATATACTAACAAACTCAGCGGGATTTCTTTATTGTTGTGATTAGAATGGTCAGTGTCACAGCAGGACTTATCAATAAAATAATAATAGGAAAGTACCGCATATTAGAGCATCAATTGTCGATTTATCCCCGGGTATCACATATATTTCCCTTCATTGCCAACCGTTTTTGCCAACCAGCCTCGCTTTCGCTAGACCCGTGACGTCACGGCGAACATCCCTATACCCCCGCACGTCCGCGTCCGTGTACGCATCCCCGTCCGCGTCCTGTTAAAGAAGTTTGGGGTAGCTCAGTATTTGGCAAAGAACTGATGCTACAGTAACCAAACTTGCACAAGTGATTCATCTTTGGATGCTGAGGTCAACCCATGCATCTGATGCTGCACCTGACCTACATTTTCCGCTTGATTGACTTGGTTAAGAAGTTTGGGGTAGCTCAAAGTGGCTTGGTTAAGAAGTTTGGGGTAGCTCAGTATCTGACAAAGAACTGATGTTACAGTAATCAAACTTGCACAAGTGATTCATCTTTTAATACCGAGATTGACCCATACATCGGATGCAGCATCTGACCTACATTTTCCACTTGAGTGACTTGGTTAAGAAGTTTGGGGTAGTTCAGTATGTACTGATGCTACAATAACCAGACTTGCACAAGTGATTCATATTTGGATGCCGAGATGGACCCATGCATCGGATGCAGCATCTGACTTACTTTTTCCACTTGAGTGATTTTGCTTTTAAATGCCAATATTGAGCAAAGTATAAGTGCTACATGTACCAAACTTGCATATTGGATGTATCTTTGATCAAACTTTCATAAAATGACCTTGATCTACTTTTTCCGCTTGAGTGATTTTGTCTTTAAAAGCCAATATTGAGCAAAGTATAAGTGCTACATGTACCAAACTTGCATATTGGATGTATCTTTGATCAGACTTTCATAAAATGACTTTGACCTACTTTTTCCGCTTGAGTGATTTTGCCTTTAAAAGCCAATATTGAGCAAAGTATAAGTGCTACATGTACCAAACTTGCATATAGGATGTATCTTTGATCAGACTTTCATAAAATTAGACTAAATAATCCAGTCTCTCCGCTGCCGCTAACAGAGACTGAACCCCACTATGGTTGTTACAGAACGAAGTCGGACGAAACTGTTGCCCAACGATTTTTCCAAATTACAGACCTTTAATATTGATTTTCTTGCTGGTGACACTTAAGTAAACATTAAACTAACTTTCTATACCCACCTCGCGTTTTTCTCTCGCTTCGTTGTTGCATTTGGTTGGTCGTTTCTCCGAACTTTCGCTTTGCTTGTTCGGTTTGGTAGGGAGTAAAAAATTGGCAAAAATGCAACAACTGTGCAAAAAAAAAAGCGAGGTGGGTAGAGATAGTTAGTTTGATATTTACTTAGATGTCACCTGCAAGAAAATAAATATTAAAAGTCTGTACTTGGAAAAATCTTTGGGCAACAGTTTCGTCCGACTTCGTTCAGTAACAACCATAGTGGGGTTCAGTCTCTGTTAGCGGCAGCGGAGAGACTGGATTATTTAGTCTATCATAAAATGACCTATTTTTTCCGCTTGAGTGATTTTGCTTTTAAAAGCCAATATTGAGCAAAGTTTAATTAAGTGCTATATGTACCAAACTTGCATATTGGATGGATCTTTGATCAAATTTTCATAAAATGACCTTGTCCTACTTTTTCCGCTTGAGTGATTTTGCCTTTAAAAGCCAATATTGAGCAAAGTATAAGTGCTACATGTACCAAACTTGCATATTGGATGTATCTTCGATCAAACTTTCATAAAATGACTTTGACCTACTTTTTCCACTTGAATAATTTTCCTTTAAAAGCCAATATACATGTACTAAGAAATATGTTTGAATTGAATTTTGCTGCCATGAGATGAGCTTCGTAATCTGTGATTACCTATATGTTTTATGATATTTTCCTTTTTACACTCACACTGTACATGAGTAAATTCATATATAACCAAAGTGAGGAAGAGGGGGGGGGGGCAAAGCCACATCCATGAAGTCAATTAAGGCTACATGGGCAAATTTTGTTACTAAGTATTTTAAAAATATAAGTCCCTGCATAAAATGAAAGATGTTTCACAAAAATTTGTTGACAGGTCGGTCGACTTTTCTTGTGTCATGCAAGTTCATTCTTTTCTTGTTTCATGCAACTTCATACTTTTCTTGTTTCATGCAACTTCATACTTTTCTTGTTTCATGCAACTTCATAAGTTTGCTTGTTTCATGCAAGTTACCAAATTAATGTATATTAGGGCGCCCCGGCATTTTCAGAAGAGATGCCAGCCGGGGCCCTAAGATGTTAACTGCTGATTGTCATAGAAGTATATTGCAGAAACAAATTGATTTTTATTCGAGTGACTCTAATTAGGGGATAAACATACTGTGTTTTGTGGTTCCGACAGGTATATGTTGGATATACTGTTGGAAACGCAGTTATACCGTCGGGGCTTGTCCCCGACGGTATAACGTATGTTTCCAACAGTATATCCAACATATACCTGTCGGAACCACAAATCACAGTACGTTTATCCCTATTCTAATTCATGTGACATATTTTAACTTTTTATACCCCTCAGAGGGTCTCACGTATCGCTTTAGAGGCGACGTTGCTACGGAGGACTAACAACAACCAACAGAAATTATTGCGCTGCAAAATATGAAATACTACTCCTTCGTATTTATTACAATAGCGAAAAATCAAAGTGTTATCAATAATTAACTTACTTGATCTGTTGTTTACATGTGGAGAACGCCATTTACAAGCTAATACCTAGTAGTTTTACGTCACAGTATGACGTCACAGGAGCGAAGAACAAAGGGAAGCATGACGTCATACGCAAAAAGTGCGCTAAAGCTTGTAACGTGCAAATTTACGTAGGAATACACTTTGAAGTATGTCAAGTGAGTCGGTTTGCGGCATGTATATCGTCATTATACATGCTTGTAGAAATCCTGTGAACCAATCAGAATGCGTCAAACAAACAGAATGAATTAGAATTTTAATTTTTAAGTCTGAATAGATGAATAGATAAGAACGTTTTCTATAATTTTACCCTACGTGTCCTCGTAGACGTACATAATCTGTTATGGATGGAGAAATATCCTTCTCCGTTGTAACTGACTAAATGGAAAGAGTAATAGAATCTAGCACCTCTTTGAGTTCCGGATAGAAAAATATCAGTCGAGGGTGGGATTGATCAAGTACCAACCGAGGCGTTAGCCGAGGTTGGGACGTTGATCATCCCACCCGAGATGTGGTGCTTGATTATTTTTCTCGCATATTGAAACCTTCAAAGTCCTCTTGTTTACGCAACAGAGTGACTGAACGTCATGCTAAATGTATGAGCACGTGAAATAACGTACGTCAGTTTATCTGTGACGTCATAAAGGAACAATCAACAGTGCCGGATCAGGGGTGCCGGATCGAATTCTCTAGCACCGCTGAAAAGGGGAATCAGCCTATCCAGTGTGCGAGAAAAAAGGGGATGAGCTGGAATTGGATTTCATGGTAATAAAAAAAAAAAATCTGGCAACGGTCCCTTCATTTGTGAGCAAAAGTTAAAGAAAAGGTATAGGGGTTATAGTCTCGTTCGCTCATTAAGCCTCATGCGACTTCTACAATTAACTTCCTGGCGAGACCTGTACAATCCAGTGCATTCTCAACTCCTTTTATTAGTACAAAGTGCAGCCTCCGTTCAGGCACTAATATGCTTTTCATTCACATTACAAGCTCGTCTCATGTGCCAGGTACCAGGTCTACTCCGGGTGGAGAGAGTGCAACATAAAGTAACTTGCCCAAGGTTACAATGGTTTGGCAATGACCGTTGACGATGAGATTCAAACCCACAACCTATGGGTTCATAGTCCACCACACTAACCACTACACAAACAGCACTACCAAAGATAGTAAGAACCATAGAATCTTCATTCCATTACCAAATCTTCCACAAACATTCCCTACAGCGAGAGGATAAAGTCTAATAATTGATTTCAGGGTCTGGGATTAAAGGTCAAGGTCAGTCACAAGGCTTAGACTTGCAGACAGTATAAAAGATGATGTAATCATTGTAGGATCATCAAAACTCACACATGTTTAGAATAGTGAGAGAATAAAACCAATGGATTTTCAAGGATCAAGGGTCAAGGTCATTGTGGACTTGGGCTTAAAATCTGAAGTCGGAGCAATCTTTGCAGCATAATCAAACATTCACAAATATTCCCTAAAGTAATAAGTATAAGAGGATGAACCCTGCTGACGTTTAAGGTCAAGTTTGACAAAGTGTTCAAAGTCACTAGGTACTTGAGTTTAAGAAACCTTGTGAACAGTAGAGAAGACAAAGCAATCATTGTAAGATCATCAAGCTACGGGTGTTCCCTGTAGGGAGACAACTACTTAACCCTCTGATTTTCAAGGTCAGTGGTCTTAACCTTGTAAAACTTGTGAACAACAAAGAAGACATTTGTTGCAAGAGGATGCTACTCATGCATTGTCTTTTTTCTCAAATTTAGAATACCTTGCACTGCCTTTTTCTCTGCACATATGTGAAGGCAATTTTTTTAATTCAGTGTCATAAAAGTAGGTCAATGTTGCCCTGCCAGAGGATGCAAACTTTGCACACTTTTTTAAATGAAATATTCGGTATTTGGTAAGTAAAATAATTTATTTGAATAATACATTAGAAAAAAGTATGGAACAATAATAGTACAATGTACATATATGTGTAATTTGCATAATATCAAATGAATGTTTTTACTTTGCACTTACATGTAGATTGGAAAAGGGCTCAAAGAACATTGATCCTACAATTCATTTAAAACTGTTTCTTTAGCCCTATTCTTTTGGATGAATAGACGATTTTCACATTACCGCAGTTGACTTGTATTTTACACATCCTAAGACCCCGACATGACAACATTTGACGTAACTTTTAACTGCGACGTCTTATCTGAATTTTGACGTCACAATTAGAAATAACGCCAAAAGTAGTGATGTCGGGTCTTGGAGTGTCTAAAATGCAAGTCTACTGGTAACATGAAGAAGGTCTATAGACCCTTTCACATTATCTGCAGTACTGAATTTGAAGGCCAGTTCCGGGGGACAAACAATAGATTGCGCATGCACCAGTGACGTTATTCGATTGTTCCAAGATGTTTTCCGCGGAACAAACGAATCATGATTCCGGGCTAAACGTCCTAGAACAATCGAATGGCGCCACTGGTGCATGCGCAATCTATTCGTTGTCCCCCGGAACTGGCATTCAAATTTAGTACCGCAGATAATGTGAAAGGGTCTATTGAAACAAATGCAACTAAACTACTGTCCGTGTGGCTCACTTCGTAAACTGAATAAACAATATTTTGACTACTTTATCATGCAAAAATTTGAATGAAATTGATACTGTTCAATAGATCTCGTTCAGTCGTAAATTTTGGTATAAGTTATACATGTATGATAGTCAGTGCAAGCAATATAACCTATGGGCCATTTCCTATGCTAATTTTTCCCCAAGACGTCGTGACGCTCTCCATAGGTTCAATGTTAAGCTTGGTAACGTCATGCTGAAATTTAACATTGAAAATGCCCATCTAAAATTTATTTTGTCTGTATAACATGATTAAGGTAGAGTATCCCTCAGAATTGCTGGTAATTTTTTGCCATGGATACTGTATTTTTTCTCTTCAGAATATTGTTCAGATTATCAAACTAATATGGTTTTGCAAAAAGAAACTTTCATAGTTACATTTTATCACCTCTAAAAAGGGATTTTACTTACTTTTCCCATAGGGTCCAATGTTAAAGTTCCAACGGCTTGAGATCTGCGTATAATCATCGAATTATATTTTGTTTGCATATCAGGTTTAACATAAGCATTGAATATCAATATACATGTATGGCAATGAAAATATTGTAAAAGTTGTTAGGCCAAAAAAAATTAAAGTTTCGTTTGACGGGCACCGCCGCATTGCCTAAAAACCCGCCGCATTTACGATTTTTATCGCGTGTTTTACCATAATTTTAAAGTAGTCAATTGAACATCGCCGTGCTAATACAAATTGTTTGTTTACATATTCTTAACTTCAATAAATATATAAATTGTAAAGCTGTAACTCAATACTTGTTTATATAAAATAGTATTATTAACCCAAGCTACCGTATTCAATTGTTGGTTGTACGGTAATCGCGACCACGCGTATATTCCATATCATGGACGAGGTAACGTAACGTAAAATGATACTGTACTCTGTTGTGATAATATGCAAGAGCATTATATACTTCTTTATTAGTTAAATTATTTAATTTATTAGAAATTTGAAAACGTTTTTGTTTAGAACTCACAGTTTACGTCAGATTGATCAGCCGGGAACGCCGGTAACGGGATCGAGTGGAGGGGCAGAAATACTACGCGATCCTAATTTCGTTACGAATAAACTGGCCAATTAAACCCTTAGCACATCGCAGAAACTTCAAAATTTCCACGGGATAGAAATTCAAATTTTCAGACCGACAGTGAAAAGGGATGACGTATCGATCAGGGTACCCTTGTGTAATCGTTGTTAAAATTCAAACTAAATTGTCATACATGCATGCAGTGATCGGGAAGGCAAACTTGCTCAATGGGACTATGGCACCTTCCATTTGGACTTCAATGGGTCATTCTCAAAAACAATTGGCCATCTTGCCTCACGAAAGGGCCATTCCAAAAATGATCAATTTTCGAAAAGCTTTGCATATGCATGTATGTATAATACATTAGACGTTAACACATTTTTTTGTCGCGAGATTCTCAATTTTACCGTTTCCAATGAGTAATTTACAGTACATTTTTTTACTTAAATTTGTACCCATTGACTGACCACTTGATAATTTTACGGACGAACGCACACACAAGTACCTTAACGTAGATAAGATACGTAAGTGGACGTTGGAGATTTAAATCTCAGGCGCAGAACGAGGATAAAAAAGAATGTCGGAGAAAAATCAATATTGTATCAAAATAGCAAAGAATCTTTCAATTGTCAGTGGACAGAAGAATTTTGTGCTTCTGACTGACTGGCCATGTACAAAAAGCTGCGATCTCTGTATTACTGCTCCTGGTGTAGATCTACGTTACAACGTAAATACGAGAACAGAACTTTTAGATTTAAAAACCAAAAATGGACGCCGTAGAATAATGGCACCAGGGCGCAGCGAGTTGCCGATTTTATGGGCCATTTTCTATCAGAATGGGCCTTCCCAATCCCTGGACATGTTTCTTTGTCTTTGCCGACGCCAAGGGTCAAATTGTCGGTCTAAGCACTGAGCAACAATTACGATTTTCACTCACTTAGTTGTACATAAAAGAAGTAGTTCACAAAATGTTAACGTCATTTGAAGTTTTAACCTTACACAGGGCAACAGTTAGAGATTGGTGTTCTTTTTTATGCATAATTTAGATGTACAACATACATGTATTAAGTCTATATCTTCATACTGGTCTTTCATAGGACATCGTCATATGATAATATAATAAGTGTGCCCAAATCACAGAATATCTAGCAAACTTCAGATTTGGAAATGCAATTACTATATTACAGGAAGAGGTTGGGTTATCTTGTTAATCAATGCACTAATCATCACCACTTCATACTATACCTAAGTTTTAATGTATTTTCAGCATCAAAACACTTGAATTAGAAATTTGGTTAAAAGATCAAATTTCACGTTTGCAAAAAAAAAAAAAAAAAATTTAAAAAAAAAAAAAAAAAACCTGCCTCCCTCACTTTTTTTTCTCAAAAAGTGCCCGTCAAACAAAACATTAATTTTGTATGGCCTTACTAAGGAAATATGAGCATCTGAGACCTGAGGGATGCTCTAGTACCTTAAGTAAACCCTCGACCATGTAACATATACTAAAATTAATGACTAAGCAAGATCTATTCAATGATATATACACATGTAGATCTTAGTTTAATTTTTCCATGACAAAGTTATCAAAATTGCGTTTAGCCAGTTTCTGTAGTGAGTAGTGCGGACAGTAATACAAATTTTGAGTTTATAGGTAAAACATTTTCTGTCTTTCAAGCATAACAAGCTTGGTAATATTGATTTACACATTGCTCATATTTCAATCTGCTCATACTTTTGTACTTGCATCTGTCAATAGATTTAAAAATAATTGCAATCTGTGTCATTTAAACCAAACAGAACTATGATATTTGAAACTAGGAAAAACACTATCATAGTATGACATGTATGACAATTGTTTAGGTTGGATCCATACAGTCATCATAGCTCCAATTAAATAAATTCAGAGATGCAGTAGCACAATCCATATTCTGTCAGTGCACGCTGAAATTCATCAACATTCATACTGGAAAGCCGCAAGAAACCAGACATACATGTATAAATGTGTGCTCACAAAATCATTCGTACTGGAAAGCTGTAAGACACCAGACATATAAATGTGTGACCACAATATCATTCATTCTTGAAGTTATAAGAACCAGAGAACACGTGAAATCTGCTCCAAATTTAACAATTCTTTTCTTCTTCATGTTCTCTACAAAATTGTCAATTCTCAGTCTCTTGGTATAAGTACATGTATGTCTCGGTGCCGGGGCCTTCGGTGCACTAGCTGGCCTTCGGTGCCTGTCAGTCTCCTTGACCTCCGGGCTGTTCCTCCTCTAGCACCATCTGCCACTGTGACTTCCACTGTTCTGGCTCTATTTCATACAACTAAAATGGATATAAAATGGACATAATTACAGGTTTGAATACATAAGCTCAGTATAGGCCCCATTTCAATTTAAAAGGTACATGTATTAAAGCTGTTTTTTATCCCTTTTCACTTTCATGAAAGCGCGGAACATTAAAACTGGTTCGTCCATCTCTCTGTATGTCAGTCACAAAAACTTAACCTTGGACATACATGTAGCTTTTGAATGTTAAGGGATAGGGCTTTCATATTTCAGATGTGTATTCCTTGTGACAAGTCCTTTCCATGGATACCAATTTTTTTTTTACATTGTGACCTTGACCTTGGCATTTGACCTGTTTTTAAACAAGAGGCCCAAGAGGGCCCGACCGCTCACATGAGTTGCAAACAAAATAATAACAAGAAAGAGCGTGGCAATGTCGGAGAAACAAATTTTACATGGACTTAAATATCTTGATTGAAAATCAAATATTGTACATGTATATGTGTAAAAGGAAATGCTGTGTTATTATCTTGGAACAAAAAATCATCGGACATTTTGTACGGCTAGGAACTAGAAACTAGAAACTGTCAGACATTTGGAAAATCGACTGGAGATCACTGGCAATCCAGCACTTTTTTGTAAACTCTGAGCATTTCTTTAAAGACCAACACCCAAAGCGGGGAACCCCAATTCCTTGAATTTGATTTTTTAAATTGTAATCTGGTCATTTTAAGTATAGATATATAACAAAGTATCTAACACTATACTGTTCAAGAACAGGTACCCTGAGGTAGTTAAAGTAAATGACTTTTACTTCAAATTGACGATAGTGACCTTGACCCTTATTTGGTGTTGAATCTCTTAATGCTTACTAACCATGGCAGTCTGATGTTAGTAAAATGCATATGAAGTAAGTAATGATTACCGTAACATATAGACAACATTGGAAAAAGCGATCCCCGTAATTTGCCCTTTGCTTTTTAAACATGATTAGAGGAGTTTACAATACAATCCTTGCACCATTCCTGATATGATTTTGCTACACATTTCTACATTACCTTTATTCATACCAATTTAACAAAACAAAAGCAGCTTATAACAGAAAATTCATCATATAGGCAGTTGCGTCAATGTTAAGGAGACAAGGATTTTGTAGAGACACTCATTTCCTACCCTAGGGGACACATCAAGATGTAAAACCCAGTATACCACTTTATGCCATGCTACCCATGCCACCACAAAATCTGTGAACCTTACTTTTAGAGGAGTGTGAAAAAGCAATCGTGGAAAAAAGCTCATCAACTATATTCCAATGTATACCCACATCTTTAAAGCAAGCCCATAAAAAAAAACATTGTATTAAGCATATGTAAAATGTTTCTTCCATCTTTACAACGGAAGTGCATAAATTTTCGGATAATTTCACATGCATCGTCAATGACATTTCTGCCTCATACCCACTCACCTGGCTCACAAAATCCATACAGCTTCTTTTGAGAACCTCATGTTTGGCTCGGGCTCCCCAGCGGAATTCGAACACGGGTGGGTCAGAGTTTGGGTGTCTGATATAGTCTATATAACCCTGTCTTACAAACTCCTGAGTTATCAACTTCTTTATATCTCCAAATTCTTCATGAGTATAACTGAAAAATACAATGCTCAAAAATATGAAGTCTCCATATATGTTGATGAAATTAATCAAACCAACAAAATATACCCAGTCAAACTTGAATTCAACGGTCAACACTAAGAAAACATTAGAAGTGGTTGTTAAGGTTGAGTAACCTACAAATCAGTACCAAAATGTAACCTGAGGCATACCTTTTGCCTATTTTCAATGTACTTACATTGTATAATGCAAATTATTGTGTGAAACAAATGATGATCAAGGTAGCATAATATTTTCTCAGTTTTCAAAGGTTTTTTGGCCAATCAAATACAATAGGTGGGATCTTTAAAACTGACAATTCTATTGGTTTCTATAAATAGCTACATGTATATGACAAATGAATGTGCCCCGAGAAAAGGTTCCTTATGGCTACTTTTTTTTTCATTTTACTTAACATGTTTGCCTTCCTATTGCTAAAGGCAAACTGGAAATTTGTATCTACATTATTTTCTGCATAATATGAGGTAGAATTTTTCCTGTGCCATCTGGCTACCTGCATTTCAATTTGAAACTTTAGTGTTATTTTCACCAAACAACATTAAAGCCTTTTAAAAGAACCCCTTTGTTAGAGACACAATAACATATTAAGAGTTTTGCTTGTAGCTTTTAAATGTATCACAACTGATTTAATGATTAACAATTCTAAAGCCAATCAGAATTGCTTTTTTCACTGAAAATAAAAAAAAAATATTAAGAACTTACTCTGGATCTATTCCAACTTTTTTCAGCATATGCCAAAGCTGTGCTGTAATGGATGGATATGATACATGTACTGTACTATTATTAAAACATTTAGTCAGTGACCTTATACTGACTGAAAAATATATGTAGTTAGTGACCTTATACTGACTGAAAAATATATGTAGTTAGTGACCTTATACTGACTGAAAAATATACATGTATGTAGTTAGTGACCTTATACTGACTGAAAAATATATGTAGTTAGTGACCTTATACTGACTGAAAAATATATGTAGTTAGTGACCTTATACTGACTGAAAAATATATGTAGTTAGTGACCTTATACTGACTGAAAAATATATGTAGTTAGTGACCTTATACTGACTGAAAAATATATGTAGTTAGTGACCTTATACTGACTGAAAAATATATGTAGTTAGTGACCTTATACTGACTGAAAAATATATGTAGTTAGTGACCTTATAATGACTGAAAAATATATGATGTGAATAAAATCTTTGTATACATGTATGGGGTTTCTTTTAACTGTGTAATGTAGAAGACCTTTAAATATCTTAATGCATCAAGGTGGAAGAATCAATATAAATTTCTCTTATGTTTTTTTAAAATCCAAACTTCATCTTATGATCATCGAGAGCACTGATTACAGGACTGTATGTATTTGCAAACACAATCAAATTTTACAGACAAAACTGTTTTCAGGAGGGGCCTTTTCAATGCTAATTTTAGCATGAAGTTGCTTCAGCCTGCTGTTAACATTATGGAAAACTTAGCAACGACACAGGAAAAATTAGTAAAGGAAACATCCCATCTAATAAGAGGTTTTTTTCTGTAAAATTTGGATTTTGGTCTTCAAGACTGTAGGTTAATCAATAGTTACCATTTAACAAGATTTATCGATGGTATAAATTCTTTTTATAGATTTATAAGGTAATGAAGTCAAAATCGCTTTCATATAATTTCCGAAGTGAGCCAGCACAAGTCTTCACGAAAACTGTTTTGAATTCCGAATTGATTAACATGGACAGTCTTTACAAAAACTTTTTGAACCACTATTTAGTGCCCAAATACAAATTCTACAGGCAAATTGTATTGTTTGCAAGACGAATTTTACTAGCCGAGCAGAATTTCTGGTAGCCCTTGGCATCAGGCTAGTGAGTTTTTGTGAAGACTGCGCGGAAATTAGATCTGTAAATGGGGGGACAACAGCTGTATATACCATGGCCGTCGCTAGGGCTAATTTGGGGCCGATATTCAGCCCCCTTCTCAATGCAAAATTGTATACCCCCCTATTAAGGTCCTCAAAATCCTAATTCTCTACAGTCTAATGATTTACAAAGAATCTTGCCTTAATTAAGGTTTAAATGAATATTCTTGTTATTTCATTTCAGTTGTGAAATTTCCCAATTTTGCTAAAAATGCCACTGGCTGTTTTTCCCAATTTCAAAAGCCCTGGCCCCATTCCCAAAATACACATGTACCCTGCAACAACCCTGTATATATGTACATGTAAAATACATTACTCACTATCCATCATTACTTCACCATTCATAAATATAGCACTAAGTATGACCATGAGAAGTCCAGTCTTGGCATTGTCTTCCTCAGACCATTCTACTGGATTAATGACCTGCGGTACATTGTGGTCTGCCGTCAGGTCATCTATATCTGTGTCCAGCGTGTTGACCAGTATGTACGTCCCTTTCTGCTTGTCCTCTAAGCTTATAAGTCTTATGCCGAAAACCTGAGTTAGAAATTAAGCAGAAGGCATTCAGACATTCAGATACAAGATGCATGTGATCTTAGAACAGGTGTGCAATTTATACTAAAATAGACAGATCTTATATCAATACAGTAAAATCAATTCCATCTATAAAAAGGCTTTAAAAAGATTTGAGCACCATAAATTTCAAACATTTGAAAAAAAAGAACAGGTATATTGCCTGTCCCATGTTTGACTCTTAATATTCGATCTTGAACTTGAAGCTGATGTTGACCCACACTGGGTGCTTGTAGTCTCATCAAGCTAGAACATCACTGCAAATAGACCACTTGCCGAAATTCATAATGGCTGACAAAAATGAAAATGACGAAAAATGTCCAAGGTAAGCCATTGTGCACTTTTTCATTGTTATGTCTCACTGAGATTGCATCTTTCAACAGTGACGCCATAATTAAAAACAATGCCAAAAGATGTTGACTCGTACATTTTGAGTTTGGTCTTGGCTGTTCTGTGATCCATGCAAAAAATATACTGTAAATTATTCATAGGAAATGGTAAAGGAGCTGATAAGATAAGACATAAAATCTGCCCTAAAAAGTGGAATTTTGAAAATGGAAATTTTGAGAAAAATCGATGGTTAAATTAATACATTTACGGTATCCCATCAAAATCTGAAGTTATTTTAGATCTATTATGCATAATATTGCAAATATTTGCGTCAAAACTTGTCTTTTTCCCATAGAAATCAATAGAAAATGGAAAAGTTTTTTTTTAACATTGTTCCCCCAAGAGATACATAACGCCACTGATACTGGAGGTGTATATCCATAATACAAATTTTCTGGGAAAGTGGGGTTCTGTATCTCCGGGGGGAACACTACTCGAAAGACGAAAAACCCAAAAAGGAAGGGGGGTGCATTTGTTAAAGGATCGATCTTTAAGATCATTACATGTGGAAAATATGACTATTTTTCCTCCTTAATCCATCAAAAAATGTGTTCTAAATGCGATCGAATGTAATTTACAACAATGAGGAAGGAAATAAGCAGGAGCGATGTGGATTTCTCCGCTAATGTGTATTTTGCGCTAAAAGGCTTCTATTATAGCCATTACATACAAAATATGACCGTATTTTGAGTTCCGGATTTCATTATTTACAGATTAGAGGAGATAGAACTTTCAAAATGTATTTCTGATATACAATGTAGATATATTTGATATCTTTTAGTTGATATTTATCAATTTTAGGCAAAATATTTTCAAATTTCTATGTTTTTGGTCGATATCATCAGTTTTATAACCCGAGTACCCCCTGTCTCTTTGGACCTTCATTTTAGAATATTGGGAGTATTTCATGGAAAAGTAAAACATACATAAAGTCTTCAAATACATTATTTTTCAATAATGATTATCTTTTGTCTGCATATGTTCCGTCAAGCGGAAGAAATACGGCACGAGATTTAGGGCTAAAAACGACCCTTATCTTATCAGATCCTTTGGGAATTTCACAACTAAAAACATAGGTAATCACAGATTATGAAGCTCACCTCGTGGCAGCAAAATTCAATTCAAACATATTTCTAAATACATGTATATTGGCTTTTAAAGGCAAAATCATTCAAGCGGAAAAAGTAGGTCAATTTCATTTTATGAAAATTTGATCAAAGATACATCCAATATGCAAGTTTGGTACATGAAGCACTTATACTTTGCTCAATATTGGCTTTTAAAGGCAAAATTACTCAAGCGGAAAAAGTAGGTCAAGGTCATTTTATGAAAGAATGATCAAAGATACATCCAATATGTAAGTTTGGTACATGTAGTACTAATACTTTGCTCAATATTGGCTTTTAAAGGCAAAATCACTCAAGCAGAAAAAGTAGGTCAAGGCCATTTTATGAAAGTTTGATCAAAAATAAATCATATATGCAAGTTTGGTACATGTAGCGCTTATACTTTGCTCAATATTGGCTTTTAAAGGCAAAATCACTCAAGCGGAAAAAGTAGGTCAAGGTCATTACATGAAAGTTTGATCAATGATACATCCAATAAGCAAGTTTGGTACATGTAGCACTTATACTTTGCTCAATAATGGCTTTTAAAGGCAAAATCACTCAAGCGGAAAAAGTAGGTCAAGGTCATTTTATGAAAGTTTGATCAAAGATACATCCAATATGCAAGTTTGGTACATGTAGCACTTATACTTTGCTCAATATTGGCTTTTAAAAGCAAAATCACTCAAGTGGAAAAAGTAGGTCAGATGCTGAATCCGATGCATGGATCCATCTCGGCATCCAAAGATGAATCACTTGTGCAAGTTTGGTTACTGTAGCATTACTACTTGGTCAGATACTGAGCTACCCCAAACTTCTTAACCAAGTCACTCAAGCGGAAAATGTAGGTCAGATGCTGCATCTGATGCATGGGTTCACCTCAGCATCCAAAGATGAATCACTTGTGCAAGTTTGGTTAATGTAGCATCAGTACTTTGTCAGATACTGAGCTACCCCAAACTTCTTAACCAATTCACTCAAGCAGAAAATGTAGGTCAAATGCAGCATCCGATGCATGGGTTCACCTCAACATCCAAAGATGAATCACTTGTGCAAGTTTGTTACTGTAGCATCAGTACTTTGTCAGATACTGAGCTACCCCAAACTTCTTAACCAAGTCACTCAAGCGGAAAATGTAGGTCAGATGCAGCATCCGATGCATGGGTTCACCTCAGCATCCAAAGATGAATCACTTGTGCAAGTTTGGTTACTGTAGCATCAGTACTTTGCCAAATACTGAGCTACGCGCGGGGTTATAGCATAAGCTCACTCAACTTCGTCGAGGTGAGCTAAAAATGTGCTAACGTCTGATGTATTATACATACATTGTATGCAAACCTTTTCGAAAATTTATCATTTTTGAAATGGCCCTTTCGTGAGGAAAGATGGCCCATTGTTTTTTTTTAGAATGGCCCATTGAGGTCCAAGTGAAAGGGGCCATAGTCCCATTGAGCAAGTTTGCCTTCCCGATCACTGAAACAATGCTCTATACTTTATAACAGAATGAGGAGGTTCATTGAGAATTTTAGTATTTTATACTGGCTGTAATTTTCACGCTGAGGATATTTTCCCGATAATAATACAATCGTGAAACGAGCGAAAATAACCCCCACACAAATGTGCATGTTTACAGTGGTAGTTTCAGACTTACTGTCTCTAATTTTTTTGCTGCCCTTGAAATAAGCACTGGAAAAGCCCTACTGTTTTCTTTAAGCACATTTTTGTTGATATCTGAAAGAAAAGTATATACTTTTTTTAATTAATTGGTATTTTTCCATGTAAATTTATTTTTACATGTAATATAATTAAGCCTCAGGTGAAAGGTTACCAAAACATTAAATATACTTTAAATTATATTTTATCTCACATTAAAGAATTACATGTAAGAATTCATCTCTTTTATATGTAATTAAAGTAAGACACTGGTGTCAAAGGTCAAATGTTCATTTCATCACCTTCTGTTTGATGTACTTCATTTTTCAAATTTTACATGTAAAATCAACCACAGTAAGGTCAAAGATCAATTTGCCTGTCAACATATACATAGGACATTTATGACATGTTTACATGTAATATTAGCTTAAGGTCAATGTGTAAATCCCATGTGTAAAAAAGTGAGACACGTGTAATGATTTGTACTGTACATAATACACGTCAGAAAATAGTCTTATATTAATTGTGTAAGTAAACGTACCCAAAAATGTGCAAATTGAACATTACAAGGATTTTCTGTCATGTACTAATTTCATATAATATATAAACAAACTAAATGCCATTCATGTAAACAAATTTGTTGGATATAATTTCTTCTTGAGTAATTAAACTTGAGAGTTTGATGAGATTCTCAGATTGTCACATAATTATGAAAGGGAAATCAAATATTGATGAAAAATTCTACAATAGATAACTTAAGGGGGTCCAGAAGAGTATCCGAAAGAACCGCATTGGAAAACTCTAGATCAATTATGACGTCATAATAGAAACGGCAACGTTGGCGTGTTTTTCGCAAGAATGTAAGCATTAGGTAACGTAAAAATAAGGGTGAGGGGGTAACAAAATCACTATAACTTAAAAACTGACGGTCAAATTTCAATAGGAACTTATCGGTATTTCACTTGACATATGAAGAAAACAATATCAAGTTTTTCCGAAAAATAAATGATAGGGTTTCAGATAAACGGACTTTATTTTGAAAATTAACAACTCAAAGGTGTTCTGAAAATAGACATAAATTAATCTCCTTTTGACAATTTCTTTTAAAAGTCTTTTTAATCATTTATAATTTTATACATATACGATTGTCCACATCATATCTAAATAAAAAATACAGAACTTGTTAATATTCTACCTCTACAGAAGATTTGTAACTGTTTTTCATTACCTAAAGTGTGATAATTTTAACGTCACATTTACGGCCCATTCTGGGGCTTTCAATGGGTATATATGTATGTTCGTAGCTTCAAAACTAACAGTAAACAAGAGCCCCAAGGGGCACAACGCTCACCTGATACCCATGCACGCTCTAATTGACATACTGACATTGAATACTGATAGTGCCAGTACCAGGATTTTAGCCCACAACCTTTCTAAAAGATTTTTGCCGGATGCAGAGAAGTGTTTTTTTCAAACAACCTTTAAAAGTACAAAAAAGAAAAAAATAGTCACATTTCAAAACAATAACTTTTTTACTGATTTGAAAAAAACGGATAAAGTTGTCCAACGTCATATGCCCAGCTAGTATAGTTCAATTATGCAACATCAAAAATACAAGTTAAAAGTCATGTTTGTAAAACATTAATGCCCCCTACCCTTTCTGTGATTAAAGTCCGTCACAACTTTATACTTGATTTTCATTTGATGTGTCTGTACACAAAATTTCATTTCAAGATGTGAATCCACTCCAGAGGTATTGAACGGAAACTGTTGTCGTGGTCCGACCGACGGACCAATAGACAGAAAGTCAGACAGCGGCAAAGCAATATGTCCCCTCTTCTTCAAAGGGGGCATAAAAATTTTTGATTGAACCCAAATATAAACTTGACCTAGATTTTTGTTTGATGTGTCTGAAAACAAAATTCTTTTCAATATGTAACTGACCACTCAAGAGATATTGAACGGAAACCCTGAAATTTTGATATTTTTCGAAGTGCAAGGGGCATAACTATGTCAAAATTATGTTCATCGGACCTAAATATGAACTTGACCTAGGAGATTTTCATTTGATGTGTCTGTATACAAAATTTCATTTCAATATGTAACTCCACTCAAGAGATATTGAACAGAAACCCTGAAGTTTTGGTATTTTCACAGTGCAAGGGTCATAACTCTGTCCAAATTTTTTTGATCGGACCTAAATATGAACTTGACCTAGATTTTCATATGATGTGTCTGTATACAAAATTTCATTTCTATATGTAACTCC
This sequence comes from Pinctada imbricata, assembly GCA_033119305.1. Taxonomy (NCBI): domain Eukaryota; kingdom Metazoa; phylum Mollusca; class Bivalvia; order Pterioida; family Pteriidae; genus Pinctada; species Pinctada imbricata. Next base: position 64,604,237 of record VSWD01000005.1, on the reverse strand, counting down.
ACTCAAGAGATATTGAACGGAAACCCTGAAATTTTGGTATTTTTCGAAGTGCAAGGGGCATTACCCTGTCAAAATTTTGTTGATCGGACCCAAATATACACTTGACCTAGATTTTTAGCTCACCTCGACGAAGTTGAGTGAGCTTATGCTATAACCCCACGCGTCCGCGTCCTCGTCCGTGTCCGCGTCCGGTTAAGAAGTTTGGGGTAGCTCAGTATCTGACAAAGTACTAATGCTACAGTAACCAAACTTGCACAAGTGATTCATCTTTGGATGCTGAGGTGAACCCATGCATCGGATGCAGCATCTGACCTACATTTTCCGCTTGAGTGACTTGGTTAAGAAGTTTGGGGTAGCTCAGTATCTGACAAAGTACTGATGCTACAGTAACCAAACTTGCACAAGTGATTTATCTTTGGATGCTGAGGTGAACCCATGCATCGGATGCAGCATCTGACCTACATTTTCCGCTTGAGTGATTTGGATAAGAAGTTTGGGGTAGCTCAGTATCTGACAAAGTACTAATGCTACAGTAACCAAACTTGCACAAGTGATTCATCTTTGGATGCCGAGATGGACCCATGCATCGGATGCAGCATCTGACCTACTTTTTCCACTTGAGTGATTTCGCTTTTAAAAGCCAATATTGAGCAAAGTATAAGTGCTACATGTACCAACTTGCATATTGGATGTATCTTTGATCAAACTTTCATAAAATGACCTTGACCTACTTTTTCCGCTTGAGTGATTTTGCCTTTAAAAGCCAATATTGAGCAAAGTATAAGTGCTAGATGTTCCAAACTTGCACATTAGATGTATCTTTGATCAAACTGTCATAAGATGACCTCGACCTACTTTTTCCACTTGAGTGATTTTGTCTTTAAAAGCCAATATTGAGCAAAGTATAAGTGATACATGTACCAAACTTGCATATTGGATGTATCTTTGATCAATCTTTCATAACATGACCTTGACCTACTTTTTCCGCTTGAGTGATTTTGCTCTATAAAGCCAATATTGAGCAAAGTATAACTGCTACATGTACCAAACTTGCATATTGGATGTATCTTTGATCAAACTTTCATAAAATGACCTTGACCTACTTTTTCTGCTTGAGTGGTTTTGCCTTTAAAAGCCAATATACATGTACTAAGAAATATGTTTGAATTGAATTTTGCTGTCACGAGGTGAGCTTCGTAATCTGTGATTACCTATGTTTGTTTGATGTGTCTGTATACAAAATTTCATTTCAATATGTAACTCCATTCAAGAGATATTGAACGGAAACCCTGAAATTTTGGTATTTTTCGAAATGCAAGGGGCATAACTCTGTCAATTTTTTTTGATCGGGCCCAAATATGAACTTGACCTAGATTTTTAGCTCACCTCGACGAAGTTGAGTGAGCTTATGCTATAACCCCACGCGTCCGCGTCCGGTTAAGAAGTTTGGGGTAGCTCAGTATCTGACAAAGTACTAATGCTACAGTAACCAAACTTGCACAAGTGATTCATCTTTGGATGCTGAGGTGAACCCATGCATCATATGCAGCATCTGACCTACATTTTCCGCTTGAGTGACTTGGTTAAGAAGTTTGGGGTAGCTCAGTATCTGACAAAGTACTGATGCTACAGTAACCAAACTAGCACAAGTGATTCATCTTTGGATGCTGAGGTGAACCCATGCATCGGATGCAGCATCTGACCTACATTTTCCGCTTGAGTGACTTGGTTAAGAAGTTTGGGGTAGCTCAGTATCTGACAAATTACTGATGCTACAGTAACCAAACTTGCACAAGTGATTCATCTTTGGATGCTGAGGTGAACCCATGCATCGGATGCAGCATCTGACCTACATTTTCCGCTTGAGTGACTTGGTTAAGAAGTTTGGGGTAGCTCAGTATCTGACAAAGTACTGATGCTACAGTAACCAAACTAGCACAAGTGATTCATCTTTGGATGCTGAGGTGAACCCATGCATCGGATGCAGCATCTGACCTACATTTTCCGCTTGAGTGACTTGGTTAAGAAGTTTGGGGTAGCTCAGTATCTGACAAAGTACTGATGCTACAGTAACCAAACTGGCACAAGTGATTCATCGTTGGATGCTGAGGTGAACCCATGCATTGGATGCAGCATCTGACCTACATTTTCCGCTTGAGTGATTTGGATAAGAAGTTTGGGGTAGCTCAGTATCTAACAAAGTACTAATGCTACAGTAACCAAACTTGCACAAGTGATTCATCTTTGGATGCCGAGATGGACTCATGCATCGGATGCAGCATCTGACCTACTTTTTCCACTTGAGTGATTTCGCTTTTAAAAGCCCATATTGAGCAAAGTATAAGTGATACATGTACCAAACTTGCATATTGGATGTATCTTTGATCAAACTTTCATAAAATGACCTTGACCTACTTTTTCCGCTTGAGTGATTTTGCCTTTAAAAGCCAATATTGAGCAAAGTATAAGTGCTAGGATGTTCCAAACTTGCATATTAGATGTATCTTTGATCAACTTTCATAAAATAACCTCGACCTACTTTTTTCCGCTTGAGTGATTTTGTCTTTAAAAGCCAATATTGAGCAAAGTATAAGTGCTACATGTACCAAACTTGCATATTGGATGTATCTTTGATCAGACTTTCATAAAATGACTTTGACCTACTTTTTCCGCTTGAGTGATTTTGCCTTTAAAAGCCAATATTGAGCAAAGTATAAGTGCTACATGTACCAAACTTGCATATAGGATGTATCTTTGATCAGACTTTCATAAAATTAGACTAAATAATCCAGTCTCTCCGCTGCCGCTAACAGAGACTGAACCCCACTATGGTTGTTACAGAACGAAGTCGGACGAAACTGTTGCCCAACGATTTTTCCAAATTACAGACCTTTAATATTGATTTTCTTGCTGGTGACACTTAAGTAAACATTAAACTAACTTTCTATACCCACCTCGCGTTTTTCTCTCGCTTCGTTGTTGCATTTGGTTGGTCGTTTCTCCGAACTTTCGCTTTGCTTGTTCGGTTTGGTAGGGAGTAAAAAATTGGCAAAAATGCAACAACTGTGCAAAAAAAAAAGCGAGGTGGGTAGAGATAGTTAGTTTGATATTTACTTAGATGTCACCTGCAAGAAAATAAATATTAAAAGTCTGTACTTGGAAAAATCTTTGGGCAACAGTTTTCGTCCGACTTCGTTCAGTAACACCATAGTGGGGTTCAGTCTCTGTTAGCGGCAGCGGAGAGACTGGATTATTTAGTCTATCATAAAATGACCTATTTTTTCCGCTTGAGTGATTTTGCTTTTAAAAGCCAATATTGAGCAAAGTTTAATTAAGTGCTATATGTACCAAACTTGCATATTGGATGGATTTTGATCAAATTTTCATAAAATGACCTTGTCCTACTTTTTCCGCTTGAGTGATTTTGCCTTTAAAAGCCAATATTGCGCAAAGTATAAGTGCTACATGTACCAAACTTGCATATTGGATGTATCTTCGATCAAACTTTCATAAAATGACTTTGACCTACTTTTTCCACTTGAATAATTTTCCTTTTAAAATCCAATATACATGTACTAAGAAATATTGTTTGAATTGAATTTGCTGTGCCATGAGATGAGCTTTCGTAATCTGTGATTACCTATATGTTTTATGTATTTTCCTTTTTTACACTCACACTGTACATGAGTAAATTCATATATAACCAAAGTGAGGAAGAGGGGGGGGGGGGGCAAAGCCACAGCCATGAAGTCAATTAAGGCTACATGGGCAAATTTTGTTACTAAGTATTTTAAATATAAGTCCCTGCATAAAATGAAAGATGTTTCACAAAAATTTGTTGACAGGTCGGTCGCTTTCTTGTGTCATGCACGTTCATTCTTTTCTTGTTCATGCAACTTCATACTTTCTTGTTTCAGGCAACTTCATACTTTTCTTGTTTCATGCAACTTCATAAGTTTGCTTGTTTCATGCAAGTTACCAAATTAATGTTATATTAGGCGCCCGGCATTTTTCAGAAGAGATGCTCAGCCGGGGCCCTAAGATGTTAACTGCTGATTGTCATCAGAAGTATATTGCAGAAACAAATTGATTTTCATTCGAGTGACTCTAATTAGGGATAAACATACTGTGTTTTGTGGTTCCGAACAGGTATATGTTGGATATACTGTTGGAAACGCAGTTATACCGGCGGGGCTTTTCCCCGACGGTATAACGTATGTTTCCAACAGTATATCCACATATACCTTGTACGGAACCACAAATCACAGTACGTTATCCCGATTCTAATTCATGTGACATATTTTAAAACTTTTTATACCCTCAGAGGGTCTCACGTATGCGCTTAGAGGCGACTTGCTACGGAGGGACTAACAACAACCAACCGAAATTATTGCGCTGCAAAATATGAAATACTAACTCTTCCGTATTTATTACAATAGCGAAAAAATCAAAGTGTTATCAATAATTAACTTACTTGATCGTTGTTTACAATGTGAACGCCATTTACAAGCTATACCTAGTAGTTTACCGTCACAGTATGAACGTCACAGGAGCGAAGAACAAAGGGAAGCATGACGTCATACGCAAAAGTGCGCTAAAGCTTGTAACGTGCAAATTTACGTAGGAATACACTTTGAAGTATGTCAAGTGAGTCGGTTTGCGCATGTATATCGTCATTATACATGCCTTGTAGAAATCCTGTGACCAATCAGAATGCGTCAAACAAACAGAATGAATTAGAATTTTAATTTTTAAGTCGAATAGATGAATAGATAAAGAGCGGTTTCTATAATTTTACCCCTACGTGTCCTCAGTAGACGCTACATAATCTGTTATGGATGGAGAAGTATATCCTTCTCCGTGTAACTGACTAATATGGAAAGAGTAATAGAATCTAGCACCTCTTTGAGTTCCGGATAGAAAAATATCAGTCGAGGGGGGATTGATCAGTACCAACCGAGGCGTTAGCCGAGGTTGGGACGTTGATCATCCACCGAGATGTGGTGCTTGATTATTTTTCTCGCATATTGAAACCTTCAAAGTCCTCTTGTTTACGCACAGAGTGACTGAACGTCATGCTAAATGTATGAGCACGTGAAATAACGTACGTCAGTTAATCTGTGACGTCATAAAGGAACAATCAACAGTGCCGGATCAGGGGTGGCCGGATCGAATTCTCTAGGCACCGCTGAAAAGGGGAATCAGCCTATCCAGTGTGCGAGAAAAAAAAGGGATGAGCTGGAATTGGATTTCATGGATAAAAAAAAAAAAATCTGGCAACGGTCCCTTCATTTGTGAGCAAAAGTTAAAGAAAAGGTATAGGGGTTATAGTCTCGTTCGCTCATTAAGCCTCATGCGACTTCTACAATTAACTTCCTGGCGAGACCTGTACAATCCAGGTGCATTCTCAACTCCTTTTATTAGTACAAAGTGCAGCCTCCGTTCAGGCACTAATATGCTTTCATTCACATTACAAGCTCGTCTCATGTGCCAGGTACCAGGTCTACTCCGGGTGGAGAGAGTGCAACATAAAGTAACTTGCCCAAGGTTACAATGGTTTGGCAATGACCGTTGACGATGAGATTCAAACCCACAACCTATGGGTTCATAGTCCACCACACTAACCACTACACAAACAGGCACTACCAAAGATAGTAAGAACCATAGAAATCTTCAATTCCATTACCAATCTTCACAAACATTCCCTACAGCGAGAGGATAAAGTCTAATAATTGATTTCAGGGGTCTGGGATTAAAGGTCAAGGTCAGTCACAAGCTTAGAGCTTGCAGACAGTATAAAAGATGATGTAATCATTGTAGGATCATCAAAACTCACACATGTTTAGAATAGTGAGAGAATAAAACCAATGGATTTCAAGGATCAAGGGTCAAGGTCATTGTGGACTTGGGCTTAAAAACTGAAGTCGGGAGCAATCTTTGCAGCATAATCAAACATTCACAAATATTCCCTAAAGTAATAAGTATAAGAGGATGAACCCTGCTGACGTTTAAGGTCAAGTTGACAAAGTGTTCAATCAAGTCACTAGGTACTTGAGTTTAAGAAACCTTGTGAACAGTAGAGAAGACAAAGCAATCATTGTAAGATCATCAAGCTCGGGTGTTCCCCTGTAGGGGAGACAACTACTTAACGCCCTGCTGATTTTCCAAGGTCAGTGGTCTTACCTTGTAAAACTTGTGAACAACAAAGAAGACATTTGTTGCAAGAGGATGCTACTCATGCATTGTCTTTTTTCTCAAATTTAGAATACCTTGCACTGCCTTTTTCTCTGCACATATGTGAAGGCAATTTTTTTAATTCAGTGTAAAAGTAGGTCAATGTTGCCCTGCCAGAGGATGCAAACTTTGCACACTTTTTTAAATGAAATATTCGGTATTTGGTAAGTAAAATAATTTATTTGAATAATACATTAGAAAAAAGTATGGAACAATAATAGTACAATGTACTATATGTGTAATTTGCATAATATCAATAATGAATTTTTTACTTTGCACTTACATGTAGATTGGAAAAGGGCTCAAAGAACATTGATCCTACAATTCATTTAAAACTGTTTCTTTAGCCCTATTCTTTTGGATGAATAGACGATTTTCACATTACCGCAGTTGACTTGTATTTTACACATCCTAAGACCCCGACATGACAACATTTGACGTAACTTTTAACTGCGACGTCTTATCTGAATTTTGACGTCACAATTAGAAATAACGCCAAAAGTAGTGATGTCGGGTCTTGGAGTGTCTAAAATGCAAGTCTACTGGTAACATGAAGAAGGTCTATAGACCCTTTCACATTATCTGCAGTACTGAATTTGAAGGCCAGTTCCGGGGGGACAAACAATAGATTGCGCATGCACCAGTGACGTTATTCGATTGTTCCAAGATGTTTTCGTCGCGGAACAAACGAATCATGATTCCGGGCTAAACGTCCTAGAACAATCGAATGGCGCCACTGGTGCATGCGCAATCTATTCGTTGTCCCCCGGAACTGGCATTCAAATTAGTACCGCAGATAATGTGAAAGGGTCTATTTGAAACAAATGCAACTAAACTACTGTCCGTGTGGCTCACTTCGTAAACTGAATAAACAATATTTTGACTACTTTATCATGCAAAAATTTGAATGAAATTGATACTGTTCAATAGATCTCGTTCAGTCGTAAATTTTGGTATAAGTTATACATGTATGATAGTCAGTGCAAGCAATATAACCTATGGGCCATTTCCTATGCTAATTTTTCCCCAAGACGTCGTGACGCTCTCCATAGGTTCAATGTTAAGCTTGGTAACGTCATGCTGAAATTTAACATTGAAAATGCCCATCTAAAATTATTTTGTCTGTATAAACATGATTAAGGTAGAGTATCCCTCAGAATTGCTGGTAATTTTTTGCCATGGATACTGTATTTTTTCTCTCAGAATATTGTTCAGATTATCAAACTAATATGGTTTGCAAAAAGAAACTTTCATAGTTACATTTTATCACCTCTAAAAAGGGATTTACTTACTTTTCCCATAGGGTCCAATGTTAAAGTTCCAACGGCTTGAGATCTGCGTATAATCATCGAATTATATTTTGTTTGCATATCAGGTTTAACATAAGCATTGAATCAATATACATGTATGGCAATGAAAATATTGTAAAAGTTGTTAGGCCAAAAAAAATTAAAGTTTCGTTTGACGGGCACCGCCGCATTGCCTAAAAACCCGCCGCATTTACGATTTTTATCGCGTGTTTTACCATAATTTTAAAGTAGTCAATTGAACATCGCCGTGCTAATACAAATTGTTTGTTTACATATTCTTAACTTCAATAAATATATAAATTGTAAAGCTGTAACTCAATACTTGTTTATATAAAATAGTATTATTAACCCAAGCTACCGTATTCAATTGTTGGTTGTACGGTAATCGCGACCACGCGTATATTCCATATCATGAACGAGGTAACGTAACGTAAAATGATACTGTACTCTGTTGTGATAATATGCAAGAGCATTATATACTTCTTTATTAGTTAAATTATTTAATTTATTAGAAATTTGAAAACGTTTTTGTTTAGAACTCACAGTTTACGTCAGATGATCAGCCGGGAACGCCGGTAACGGGATCGAGTGGAGGGGCAGAAATACTACGCGATCCTAATTTCGTTACGAATAAACTGGCCAATTAAACCCTTAGCACATCGCAGAAACTTCAAAATTTCCACGGGATAGAAATTCAATTTTCAGACCGACAGTGAAAAGGGATGACGTATCGATCAGGGTACCCTTGTGTAATCGTGTTAAAATTCAAACTAAATTGTATACATGCATGCAGTGATCGGGAAGCAAACTTGCTCAATGGGACTATGGCACCTTCCATTTGGACTTCAATGGGTCATTCTCAAAAACAATTGGCCATCTTGCCTCACGAAAGGGCCATTCCAAAAATGATCAATTTTCGAAAGCTTTGCATATGCATGTAGTATAATACATTAGACGTTAACACATTTTTTTGTCGCGAGATTCTCAATTTTACCGTTTCCAATGAGTAATTTACAGTACATTTTTTTACTTAAATTTGTACCCATTGACTGACCACTTGATAATTTTACGGACGAACGCACACACAAGTACCTTAACGTAGATAAGATACGTAAGTGGACGTTGGAGATTTAAATCTCAGGCGCAGAACGAGGATAAAAAGAATGTCGGAGAAAAATCAATATTGTATCAAAATAGCAAAGAATCTTTCAATTGTCAGTGGACAGAAGAATTTTGTGCTTCTGACTGACTGGCCATGTACAAAAAGCTGCGATCTCTGTATTACTGCTCCTGGTGTAGATCTACGTTACAACGTAAATACGAGAACAGAACTTTTAGATTTAAAACCAAAAATGGACGCCGTAGAATAATGGCACCAGGGCGCAGCGAGTTGCCGATTTTATGGGCCATTTTCTATCAGAATGGGCCTTCCCAATCCCTGGACATGTTTCTTTGTCTTTGCCGACGCCAAGGGTCAAATTGTCGGTCTAAGCACTGAGCAACAATTACGATTTTCACTCACTTAGTTGTACATAAAAGAAGTAGTTCACAAAATGTTAACGTCATTTGAAGTTTTAACCTTACACAGGGCAACAGTTAGAGATTGGTGTTCTTTTTTATGCATAATTAGATGTACAACATACATGTATTAAGTCTATATCTTCATACTGGTCTTTCATAGGACATCGTCATATGATAATATAATAAGTGTGCCCAAATCACAGAATATCTAGCAAACTTCAGATTTGGAAATGCAATTACTATATTACAGGAAGAGGTTGGGTTATCTTGTTAATCAATGCACTAATCATCACCACTTCATACTATACCTAAGTTTTAATGTATTTTCAGCATCAAAACACTTGAATTAGAAATTTGGTTAAAAGATCAAATTTCACGTTTGCAAAAAAAAAAAAAAAAATTTAAAAAAAAAAAAAAAAAAACCTGCCTCCCTCACTTTTTTTTCTCAAAAGTGCCCGTCAAACAAAACATTAATTTTGTATGGCCTTACTAAGGAAATATGAGCATCTGAGACCTGAGGGATGCTCTAGTACCTTAAGTAAACCCTCGACCATGTAACATATACTAAAATTAATGACTAAGCAAGATCTATTCAATGATATATACACATGTAGATCTTAGTTTAATTTTCCATGACAAAGTTATCAAAATTGCGTTTAGCCAGTTTCTGTAGTGAGTAGTGCGGACAGTAATACAAATTTTGAGTTTATAGGTAAAACATTTTCTGTCTTTCAAGCATAACAAGCTTGGTAATATTGATTTACACATTGCTCATATTTCAATCTGCTCATACTTTTGTACTTGCATCTGTCAATAGATTTAAAAATAATTGCAATCTGTGTCATTTAAACCAAACAGAACTATGATATTTGAAACTAGGAAAAACACTATCATAGTATGACATGTATGACAATTGTTTAGGTTGGATCCATACAGTCATCATAGCTCCAATTAAATAAATTCAGAGATGCAGTAGCACAATCCATATTCTGTCAGTGCACGCTGAAATTCATCAACATTCATACTGGAAAGCCGCAAGAAACCAGACATACATGTATAAATGTGTGCTCACAAAATCATTCGTACTGGAAAGCTGTAAGACACCAGACATATAAATGTGTGACCACAATATCATTCATTCTTGAAGTTATAAGAACCAGAGAACACGTGAAATCTGCTCCAAATTTAACAATTCTTTTCTTCTTCATGTTCTCTACAAAATTGTCAATTCTCAGTCTCTTGGTATAAGTACATGTATGTCTCGGTGCCGGGGCCTTCGGTGCACTAGCTGGCCTTCGGTGCCTGTCAGTCTCCTTGACCTCCGGGCTGTTCCTCCTCTAGCACCATCTGCCACTGTGACTTCCACTGTTCTGGCTCTATTTCATACAACTAAAATGGATATAAAATGGACATAATTACAGGTTTGAATACATAAGCTCAGTATAGGCCCCATTTCAATTTAAAAGGTACATGTATTAAAGCTGTTTTTTATCCCTTTTCACTTTCATGAAAGCGCGGAACATTAAAACTGGTTCGTCCATCTCTCTGTATGTCAGTCACAAAAACTTAACCTTGGACATACATGTAGCTTTTGAATGTTAAGGGATAGGGCTTTCATATTTCAGATGTGTATTCCTTGTGACAAGTCCTTTCCATGGATACCAATTTTTTTTTTACATTGTGACCTTGACCTTGGCATTTGACCTGTTTTAAACAAGAGCCCAAGAGGGCCCGACCGCTCACATGAGTTGCAAACAAAATAATAACAAGAAAGAGCGTGGCAATGTCGGAGAAACAAATTTTACATGGACTTAAATATCTTGATTGAAAATCAATATTGTACATGTATATGTGTAAAAGGAAATGCTGTGTTATTATCTTGGAACAAAAAATCATCGGACATTTTGTACGGCTAGGAACTAGAAACTAGAAACTGTCAGACATTTGGAAAATCGACTGGAGATCACTGGCAATCCAGCACTTTTTTGTAAACTCTGAGCATTTCTTTAAAGACCAACACCCAAAGCGGGGAACCCCAATTCCTTGAATTTGATTTTTTAAATTGTAATCTGGTCATTTTAAGTATAGATATATAACAAAGTATCTAACACTATACTGTTCAAGAACAGGTACCCTGAGGTAGTTAAAGTAAATGACTTTTACTTCAAATTGACGATAGTGACCTTGACCCTTATTTGGTGTTGAATCTCTTAATGCTTACTAACCATGGCAGTCTGATGTTAGTAAAATGCATATGAAGTAAGTAATGATTACCGTAACATATAGACAACATTGGAAAAAGCGATCCCCGTAATTTGCCCTTTGCTTTTTAAACATGATTAGAGGAGTTTACAATACAATCCTTGCACCATTCCTGATATGATTTGCTACACATTTCTACATTACCTTTATTCATACCAATTTAACAAAACAAAAGCAGCTTATAACAGAAAATTCATCATATAGGCAGTTGCGTCAATGTTAAGGAGACAAGGATTTTGTAGAGACACTCATTTCCTACCCTAGGGGACACATCAAGATGTAAAACCCAGTATACCACTTTATGCCATGCTACCCATGCCACCACAAAATCTGTGAACCTTACTTTTAGAGGAGTGTGAAAAAGCAATCGTGGAAAAAAGCTCATCAACTATATTCCAATGTATACCCACATCTTTAAAGCAAGCCCATAAAAAAAAACATTGTATTAAGCATATGTAAAATGTTTCTTCCATCTTTACAACGGAAGTGCATAAATTTTCGGATAATTTCACATGCATCGTCAATGACATTTCTGCCTCATACCCACTCACCTGGCTCACAAAATCCATACAGCTTCTTTTGAGAACCTCATGTTTGGCTCGGGCTCCCCAGCGGAATTCGAACACGGGTGGGTCAGAGTTTGGGTGTCTGATATAGTCTATATAACCCTGTCTTACAAACTCCTGAGTTATCAACTTCTTTATATCTCCAAATTCTTCATGAGTATAACTGAAAAATACAATGCTCAAAAATATGAAGTCTCCATATATGTTGATGAAATTAATCAAACCAACAAAATATACCCAGTCAAACTTGAATTCAACGGTCAACACTAAGAAAACATTAGAAGTGGTTGTTAAGGTTGAGTAACCATACAAATCAGTACCAAAATGTAACCTGAGGCATACCTTTTGCCTATTTTCAATGTACTTACATTGTATAATGCAAATTATTGTGTGAAACAAATGATGATCAAGGTAGCATAATATTTTCTCAGTTTTCAAAGGTTTTTTTGGCCAATCAAATACAATAGGTGGGATCTTTAAAACTGACAATTCTATTGGTTTCTATAAATAGCTACATGTATATGACAAATGAATGTGCCCCGAGAAAAGGTTCCTTATGGCTACTTTTTTTTTCATTTTACTTAACATGTTTGCCTTCCTATTGCCAAAGGTAAACTGGAAATATCTTGTGAAGTATTTTTTTGTTGTTGTATGTACATTATTTTCTGCACAATATGAGGTAGAATTTTCCTGTGCCATCTGGCTACCTGCATTTCAGTTTGAAACTTTAGTGTTATTTTCACCAAACAACATTAAAGCCTTTTAAAAGAACCCCTTTGTTAGAGACACAATAACATATTAAGAGTTTTGCTTGTAGCTTTTAAATGTATCACAACTGATTTAATGATTAACAATTCTAAAGACAATCAGAATTGCTTTTTTCACTGAAAATAAAAAAAAAATATTAAGAACTTACTCTGGATCTATTCCAACTTTTTTCAGCATATGCCAAAGCTGTGCTGTAATGGATGGATATGATACATATACATGTACTATTATCAAAACATTTAGTTAGTGACCTTATACTGACTGAAAAATATATGTAGTTAGTGACCTTATACTGACTGAAAAATATATGTAGTTAGTGACCTTATACTGACTGAAAAATATACATGTATGTAGTTAGTGACCTTATACTGACTGAAAAATATATGTAGTTAGTGACCTTATACTGACTGAAAAATATATGTAGTTAGTGACCTTATACTGACTGAAAAATATATGTAGTTAGTGACCTTATACTGACTGAAAAATATATGTAGTTAGTGACCTTATACTGACTGAAAAATATATGTAGTTAGTGACCTTATACTGACTGAAAAATATATGTAGTTAGTGACCTTATACTGACTGAAAAATATATGTAGTTAGTGACCTTATACTGACTGAAATATATGATGTGAATAATTCTTTGTATACATGTATGGGGTTTCTTTTAACTGTGTAATGTAGAAGACCTTTAAATATCTTAATGCATCAAGGTGGAAGAATCAATATAAATTTCTCTTATGTTTTTTTAAAATCCAAACTTCATCTTATGATCATCGAGAGCACTGATTACAGGACTGTATGTATTTGCAAACACAATCAAATTTTACAGACAAAACTGTTTTCAGGAGGGGCCTTTTCAATGCTAATTTTAGCATGAAGTTGCTTCAGCCTGCTGTTAACATTATGGAAAACTTAGCAACGACACAGGAAAAATTAGTAAAGGAAACAGCCCATCTAATAAGAGTTTTTTTTTCTGTAAATTTTGGATTTTGGTCTTCAAGACTGAAGGTTAAACGATAATTACCATTAAACAAGATTTATCGATGGTATAAATTCTATTTATAGATTTATAAAGTAATGAAGTCAAAATCGCTTTCATATAATTTCCGAAGTGAGCCAGCACAAGTCTTTACGTAAAACTGTTTTGAATTCCGAATTGATTAACATGGACAGTCTTTACAAAAACTTTTTGAACCACTATTTAGTGCCCAAATACAAATTCTAAAGGCAAATTGTATTGTTTGCAAGACGATTTTTACTAGCCGAGCAGAATTTCTTGTAGCCCTTGGCATCAGGCTAGTGAGTTTTTGTGAAGACTGCGCGGAAATTAGATCTGTAAATGGGGGACAACAGCTGTATATACCACGGCCATCACTAAGGCTAATTTGGGGCCAATATTCAGCCCCCTTCTCAATGCAAAATCGTATACCCCCCTATTAAGGTCCTCAAAATCCTAATTCTCTACAGTCTAATGATTTACAAAGAATCTTGCCTTAATTAAGGTTTAAATGAATATTCTTGTTATTTCATTTCAGTTGTGAAATTTCCCAATTTTGCTAAAAATGCCACTGGCTGTTTTTCCCAATTTCAAAAGCCCTGGCCCCATTCCCAAAATACACATGTACCCTGCAACAACCCTGTATATATGTACATGTAAAATACATTACTCACTATCCATCATTACTTCACCATTCATAAATATAGCACTAAGTATGACCATGAGAAGTCCAGTCTTGGCATTGTCTTCCTCAGACCATTCTACTGGATTAATGACCTGTGGTACATTGTGGTCTGCCGTCAGGTCATCTATATCTGTGTCCAGCGTGTTGACCAGTATGTACGTCCCTTTCTGCTTGTCCTCTAAGCTTATAAGTCTTATGCCGAAAACCTGAGTTAGAAATTAAGCAGAAGGCATTCAGATACAAGATACATGTGATCTTAGAACAGGTGTGCAATTTATACTAAAATAGACAGATCTTATATCAATACAGTAAAATCAATTCCATCTATAAAAAGGCTTTAAAAAGATTTGAGCACCATAAATTTCAAACATTTGAAAAAAAAGAACAGGTATATTGCCTGTCCCATGTTTGACTCTTAATATTTGATCTTGAACTTGAAGCTGATGTTGACCCACACTGGGTGCTTGTAGTCTCATCAAGCTAGAACATCACTGCAAATAGACCACTTGCGGAAATTCATAATGGCTGACAAAAATGAAAATGACGAAAAATGTCCAAGGTAAGCCATTGTGAACTTTTTCATTGTTATGTCTCACTGAGATTGCATCTTTCAACAGTGACGCCATAATTAAAAACAATGCCAAAAGATGTTGACTCGTACATTTTGAGTTTGGTCTTGGCTGTTCTGTGATCCATGCAAAAAATATACTGTAAATTATTCATAGGAAATGGTAAAGGAGCTGATAAGATAAGACATAAAATCTGCCCTAAAAAGTGGAATTTTGAAAATGGAAATTTTGAGAAAAATCGATGGTTAAATTAATACATTTACGGTATCCCATCAAAATCTGAAGTATTTTAGATCTATTATATAATATTGCAAATATTTGCGTCAAAACTTGTCTTTTTCCCATAGAAATCAATAGAAAATGGAAAAGTTTTTTTTTAACATTGTTCCCCCAAGAGATACATAACGCCACTGATACTGGAGGTGTATATCCATAATACAAATTTTCTGGGAAAGTGGGGTTCTGTATCTCCGGGGGGAACACTACTCCGAAAGACGAAAAACCCAAAAAGGAAGGGGGGTGCATTTGTTAAAGGATCGATCTTTAAGATCATTACATGTGGAAAATATGACTATTTTTCCTCCTTAATCCATCAAAAAATGTGTTCTAAATGCGATCGAATGTAATTTACAACAATGAGGAAGGAAATAAGCAGGAGCGATGTGGATTTCTCCGCTAATGTGTATTTTGCGCTAAAAGGCTTCTATTATAGCCATTACATACAAAATATGACCGTATTTTGAGTTCCGGATTTCATTATTTACAGATTAGAGGAGATAGAACTTTCAAAATGTATTTCTGATATACAATGTAGATATATTTGATATCTTTTAGTTGATATTTATCAATTTTAGGCAAAATATTTTCAAATTTCTATGTTTTTGGTCGATATCATCAGTTTTATAACCCGAGTACCCCCTGTCTCTTTGGACCTTCATTTTAGAATATTGGGAGTATTTCATGGAAAAGTAAAACATACATAAAGTCTTCAAATACATTATTTTTCAATAATGATTATCTTTTGTCTGCATATGTTCCGTCAAGCGGAAGAAATACGGCACGAGATTTAGGGCTAAAAACGACCCTTATCTTATCAGATCCTTTGGGAATTTCACAACTAAAAACATAGGTAATCACAGATTATGAAGCTCACCTCGTGGCAGCAAAATTCAATTCAAACATATTTCTAAATACATGTATATTGGCTTTTAAAGGCAAAATCATTCAAGCGGAAAAAGTAGGTCAATTTCATTTTATGAAAATTTGATCAAAGATACATCCAATATGCAAGTTTGGTACATGAAGCACTTATACTTTGCTCAATATTGGCTTTTAAAGGCAAAATTACTCAAGCGGAAAAAGTAGGTCAAGGTCATTTTATGAAAGAATGATCAAAGATACATCCAATATGTAAGTTTGGTACATGTAGTACTAATACTTTGCTCAATATTGGCTTTTAAAGGCAAAATCACTCAAGCAGAAAAAGTAGGTCAAGGCCATTTTATGAAAGTTTGATCAAAAATAAATCATATATGCAAGTTTGGTACATGTAGCGCTTATACTTGCTCAATATTGGCTTTTAAAGGCAAAATCACTCAAGCGGAAAAAGTAGGTCAAGGTCATTACATGAAAGTTTGATCAATGATACATCCAATAAGCAAGTTTGGTACATGTAGCACTTATACTTTGCTCAATAATGGCTTTTAAAGGCAAAATCACTCAAGCGGAAAAAGTAGGTCAAGGTCATTTTATGAAAGTTTGATCAAAGATACATCCAATATGCAAGTTTGGTACATGTAGCACTTATACTTTGCTCAATATTGGCTTTTAAAAGCAAAATCACTCAAGTGGAAAAAGTAGGTCAGATGCTGAATCCGATGCATGGATCCATCTCGGCATCCAAAGATGAATCACTTGTGCAAGTTTGGTTACTGTAGCATTACTACTTGGTCAGATACTGAGCTACCCCAAACTTCTTAACCAAGTCACTCAAGCGGAAAATGTAGGTCAGATGCTGCATCTGATGCATGGGTTCACCTCAGCATCCAAAGATGAATCACTTGTGCAAGTTTGGTTAATGTAGCATCAGTACTTTGTCAGATACTGAGCTACCCCAAACTTCTTAACCAATTCACTCAAGCAGAAAATGTAGGTCAAATGCAGCATCCGATGCATGGGTTCACCTCAACATCCAAAGATGAATCACTTGTGCAAGTTTGTTACTGTAGCATCAGTACTTTGTCAGATACTGAGCTACCCCAAACTTCTTAACCAAGTCACTCAAGCGGAAAATGTAGGTCAGATGCAGCATCCGATGCATGGGTTCACCTCAGCATCCAAAGATGAATCACTTGTGCAAGTTTGGTTACTGTAGCATCAGTACTTTGCCAAATACTGAGCTACGCGCGGGGTTATAGCATAAGCTCACTCAACTTCGTCGAGGTGAGCTAAAAATGTGCTAACGTCTGATGTATTATACATACATTGTATGCAAACCTTTTCGAAAATTTATCATTTTTGAAATGGCCCTTTCGTGAGGAAAGATGGCCCATTGTTTTTTTTTAGAATGGCCCATTGAGGTCCAAGTGAAAGGGGCCATAGTCCCATTGAGCAAGTTTGCCTTCCCGATCACTGAAACAATGCTCTATACTTTATAACAGAATGAGGAGGTTCATTGAGAATTTTAGTATTTTATACTGGCTGTAATTTTCACGCTGAGGATATTTTCCCGATAATAATACAATCGTGAAACGAGCGAAAATAACCCCCACACAAATGTGCATGTTTACAGTGGTAGTTTCAGACTTACTGTCTCTAATTTTTTTTGCTGCCCTTGAAATAAGCACTGGAAAAGCCCTACTGTTTTCTTTAAGCACATTTTTGTTGATATCTGAAAGAAAAGTATATACTTTTTTTAATTAATTGGTATTTTTCCATGTAAATTTATTTTTACATGTAATATAATTAAGCCTCAGGTGAAAGGTTACCAAAACATTAAATATACTTTAAATTATATTTTATCTCACATTAAAGAATTACATGTAAGAATTCATCTCTTTTATATGTAATTAAAGTAAGACACTGGTGTCAAAGGTCAAATGTTCATTTCATCACCTTCTGTTTGATGTACTTCATTTTTCAAATTTTACATGTAAAATCAACCACAGTAAGGTCAAAGATCAATTTGCCTGTCAACATATACATAGGACATTTATGACATGTTTACATGTAATATTAGCTTAAGGTCAATGTGTAAATCCCATGTGTAAAAAAGTGAGACACGTGTAATGATTTGTACTGTACATAATACACGTCAGAAAATAGTCTTATATTAATTGTGTAAGTAAACGTACCCAAAAATGTGCAAATTGAACATTACAAGGATTTTCTGTCATGTACTAATTTCATATAATATATAAACAAAACTAAATGCCATTCATGTAAACAAATTTTGTTGGATATAATTTCTTCTTGAGTAATTAAACTTGAGAGTTTGATGAGATTCTCAGATTGTCACATAATTATGAAAGGGAAATCAAATATTGATGAAAAATTCTACAATAGATAACTTAAGGGGGTCCAGAAGAGTATCCGAAAGAACCGCATTGGAAAACTCTAGATCAATTATGACGTCATAATAGAAACGGCAACGTTGGCGTGTTTTTCGCAAGAATGTAAGCATTAGGTAACGTAAAAATAAGGGTGAGGGGGTAACAAAATCACTATAACTTAAAAACTGACGGTCAAATTTCAATAGGAACTTATCGGTATTTCACTTGACATATGAAGAAAACAATATCAAGTTTTTCCGAAAAATAAATGATAGGGTTTCAGATAAACGGACTTTATTTTTGAAAATTAACAACTCAAAGGTGTTCTGAAAATAGACATAAATTAATCTCCTTTTGACAATTTCTTTTAAAAGTCTTTTTAATCATTTATAATTTTATACATATACGATTGTCCACATCATATCTAAATAAAAAATACAGAACTTGTTAATATTCTACCTCTACAGAAGATTTGTAACTGTTTTTCATTACCTAAAGTGTGATAATTTTAACGTCACATTTACGGCCCATTCTGGGGCTTTCAATGGGTATATATGTATGTTCGTAGCTTCAAAACTAACAGTAAACAAGAGCCCCAAGGGGCACAACGCTCACCTGATACCCATGCACGCTCTAATTGACATACTGACATTGAATACTGATAGTGCCAGTACCAGGATTTTAGCCCACAACCTTTCTAAAAAGATTTTTGCCGGATGCAGAGAAGTGTTTTTTTCAAACAACCTTTAAAAGTACAAAAAAGAAAAAAATAGTCACATTTCAAAACAATAACTTTTTTACTGATTTGAAAAAAACGGATAAAGTTGTCCAACGTCATATGCCCAGCTAGTATAGTTCAATTATGCAACATCAAAAATACAAGTTAAAAGTCATGTTTGTAAAACATTAATGCCCCCCTACCCTTTCTGTGATTAAAGTCCGTCACAACTTTATACTTGATTTTCATTTGATGTGTCTGTACACAAAATTTCATTTCAAGATGTGAATCCACTCCAGAGGTATTGAACGGAAACTGTTGTCGTGGTCCGACCGACGGACCAATAGACAGAAAGTCAGACAGCGGCAAAGCAATATGTCCCCTCTTCTTCAAAGGGGGCATAAAAATTTTTGATTGAACCCAAATATAAACTTGACCTAGATTTTTGTTTGATGTGTCTGAAAACAAAATTCTTTTCAATATGTAACTGACCACTCAAGAGATATTGAACGGAAACCCTGAAATTTTGATATTTTTCGAAGTGCAAGGGGCATAACTATGTCAAAATTATGTTCATCGGACCTAAATATGAACTTGACCTAGGAGATTTTCATTTGATGTGTCTGTATACAAAATTTCATTTCAATATGTAACTCCACTCAAGAGATATTGAACAGAAACCCTGAAGTTTTGGTATTTTTCACAGTGCAAGGGTCATAACTCTGTCCAAATTTTTTTGATCGGACCTAAATATGAACTTGACCTAGATTTTCATATGATGTGTCTGTATACAAAATTTCATTTCTATATGTAACTCCACTCAAGAGATATTGAACGGAAACCCTGAAATTTTGGTATTTTTCGAAGTGCAAGGGGCATTACCCTGTCAAAATTTTGTTGATCGGACCCAAATATACACTTGACCTAGATTTTTAGCTCACCTCGACGAAGTTGAGTGAGCTTATGCTATAACCCCACGCGTCCGCGTCCTCGTCCGTGTCCGCGTCCGGTTAAGAAGTTTGGGGTAGCTCAGTATCTGACAAAGTACTAATGCTACAGTAACCAAACTTGCACAAGTGATTCATCTTTGGATGCTGAGGTGAACCCATGCATCGGATGCAGCATCTGACCTACATTTTCCGCTTGAGTGACTTGGTTAAGAAGTTTGGGGTAGCTCAGTATCTGACAAAGTACTGATGCTACAGTAACCAAACTTGCACAAGTGATTTATCTTTGGATGCTGAGGTGAACCCATGCATCGGATGCAGCATCTGACCTACATTTTCCGCTTGAGTGATTTGGATAAGAAGTTTGGGGTAGCTCAGTATCTGACAAAGTACTAATGCTACAGTAACCAAACTTGCACAAGTGATTCATCTTTGGATGCCGAGATGGACCCATGCATCGGATGCAGCATCTGACCTACTTTTTCCACTTGAGTGATTTCGCTTTTAAAAGCCAATATTGAGCAAAGTATAAGTGCTACATGTACCAAACTTGCATATTGGATGTATCTTTGATCAAACTTTCATAAAATGACCTTGACCTACTTTTTCCGCTTGAGTGATTTTGCCTTTAAAAGCCAATATTGAGCAAAGTATAAGTGCTAGATGTTCCAAACTTGCACATTAGATGTATCTTTGATCAAACTGTCATAAGATGACCTCGACCTACTTTTTCCACTTGAGTGATTTTGTCTTTAAAAGCCAATATTGAGCAAAGTATAAGTGATACATGTACCAAACTTGCATATTGGATGTATCTTTGATCAATCTTTCATAAAATGACCTTGACCTACTTTTTCCGCTTGAGTGATTTTGCTCTATAAAGCCAATATTGAGCAAAGTATAACTGCTACATGTACCAAACTTGCATATTGGATGTATCTTTGATCAAACTTTCATAAAATGACCTTGACCTACTTTTTCTGCTTGAGTGGTTTTGCCTTTAAAAGCCAATATACATGTACTAAGAAATATGTTTGAATTGAATTTTGCTGTCACGAGGTGAGCTTCGTAATCTGTGATTACCTATGTTTGTTTGATGTGTCTGTATACAAAATTTCATTTCAATATGTAACTCCATTCAAGAGATATTGAACGGAAACCCTGAAATTTTGGTATTTTTCGAAATGCAAGGGGCATAACTCTGTCAATTTTTTTTGATCGGGCCCAAATATGAACTTGACCTAGATTTTTAGCTCACCTCGACGAAGTTGAGTGAGCTTATGCTATAACCCCACGCGTCCGCGTCCGGTTAAGAAGTTTGGGGTAGCTCAGTATCTGACAAAGTACTAATGCTACAGTAACCAAACTTGCACAAGTGATTCATCTTTGGATGCTGAGGTGAACCCATGCATCATATGCAGCATCTGACCTACATTTTCCGCTTGAGTGACTTGGTTAAGAAGTTTGGGGTAGCTCAGTATCTGACAAAGTACTGATGCTACAGTAACCAAACTAGCACAAGTGATTCATCTTTGGATGCTGAGGTGAACCCATGCATCGGATGCAGCATCTGACCTACATTTTCCGCTTGAGTGACTTGGTTAAGAAGTTTGGGGTAGCTCAGTATCTGACAAATTACTGATGCTACAGTAACCAAACTTGCACAAGTGATTCATCTTTGGATGCTGAGGTGAACCCATGCATCGGATGCAGCATCTGACCTACATTTTCCGCTTGAGTGACTTGGTTAAGAAGTTTGGGGTAGCTCAGTATCTGACAAAGTACTGATGCTACAGTAACCAAACTAGCACAAGTGATTCATCTTTGGATGCTGAGGTGAACCCATGCATCGGATGCAGCATCTGACCTACATTTTCCGCTTGAGTGACTTGGTTAAGAAGTTTGGGGTAGCTCAGTATCTGACAAAGTACTGATGCTACAGTAACCAAACTGGCACAAGTGATTCATCGTTGGATGCTGAGGTGAACCCATGCATTGGATGCAGCATCTGACCTACATTTTCCGCTTGAGTGATTTGGATAAGAAGTTTGGGGTAGCTCAGTATCTAACAAAGTACTAATGCTACAGTAACCAAACTTGCACAAGTGATTCATCTTTGGATGCCGAGATGGACTCATGCATCGGATGCAGCATCTGACCTACTTTTTCCACTTGAGTGATTTCGCTTTTAAAAGCCCATATTGAGCAAAGTATAAGTGATACATGTACCAAACTTGCATATTGGATGTATCTTTGATCAAACTTTCATAAAATGACCTTGACCTACTTTTTCCGCTTGAGTGATTTTGCCTTTAAAAGCCAATATTGAGCAAAGTATAAGTGCTAGATGTTCCAAACTTGCATATTAGATGTATCTTTGATCAAACTTTCATAAAATAACCTCGACCTACTTTTTCCGCTTGAGTGATTTTGTCTTTAAAAGCCAATATTGAGCAAAGTATAAGTGCTACATGTACCAAACTTGCATATTGGATGTATCTTTGATCAGACTTTCATAAAATGACTTTGACCTACTTTTTCCGCTTGAGTGATTTTGCCTTTAAAAGCCAATATTGAGCAAAGTATAAGTGCTACATGTACCAAACTTGCATATAGGATGTATCTTTGATCAGACTTTCATAAAATTAGACTAAATAATCCAGTCTCTCCGCTGCCGCTAACAGAGACTGAACCCCACTATGGTTGTTACAGAACGAAGTCGGACGAAACTGTTGCCCAACGATTTTTCCAAATTACAGACCTTTAATATTGATTTTCTTGCTGGTGACACTTAAGTAAACATTAAACTAACTTTCTATACCCACCTCGCGTTTTTCTCTCGCTTCGTTGTTGCATTTGGTTGGTCGTTTCTCCGAACTTTCGCTTTGCTTGTTCGGTTTGGTAGGGAGTAAAAAATTGGCAAAAATGCAACAACTGTGCAAAAAAAAAAGCGAGGTGGGTAGAGATAGTTAGTTTGATATTTACTTAGATGTCACCTGCAAGAAAATAAATATTAAAAGTCTGTACTTGGAAAAATCTTTGGGCAACAGTTTCGTCCGACTTCGTTCAGTAACAACCATAGTGGGGTTCAGTCTCTGTTAGCGGCAGCGGAGAGACTGGATTATTTAGTCTATCATAAAATGACCTATTTTTTCCGCTTGAGTGATTTTGCTTTTAAAAGCCAATATTGAGCAAAGTTTAATTAAGTGCTATATGTACCAAACTTGCATATTGGATGGATCTTTGATCAAATTTTCATAAAATGACCTTGTCCTACTTTTTCCGCTTGAGTGATTTTGCCTTTAAAAGCCAATATTGAGCAAAGTATAAGTGCTACATGTACCAAACTTGCATATTGGATGTATCTTCGATCAAACTTTCATAAAATGACTTTGACCTACTTTTTCCACTTGAATAATTTTCCTTTAAAAGCCAATATACATGTACTAAGAAATATGTTTGAATTGAATTTTGCTGCCATGAGATGAGCTTCGTAATCTGTGATTACCTATATGTTTTATGATATTTTCCTTTTTACACTCACACTGTACATGAGTAAATTCATATATAACCAAAGTGAGGAAGAGGGGGGGGGGGGGCAAAGCCACATCCATGAAGTCAATTAAGGCTACATGGGCAAATTTTGTTACTAAGTATTTTAAAAATATAAGTCCCTGCATAAAATGAAAGATGTTTCACAAAAATTTGTTGACAGGTCGGTCGACTTTTCTTGTGTCATGCAAGTTCATTCTTTTCTTGTTTCATGCAACTTCATACTTTTCTTGTTTCATGCAACTTCATACTTTTCTTGTTTCATGCAACTTCATAAGTTTGCTTGTTTCATGCAAGTTACCAAATTAATGTATATTAGGGCGCCCCGGCATTTTCAGAAGAGATGCCAGCCGGGGCCCTAAGATGTTAACTGCTGATTGTCATAGAAGTATATTGCAGAAACAAATTGATTTTTATTCGAGTGACTCTAATTAGGGGATAAACATACTGTGTTTTGTGGTTCCGACAGGTATATGTTGGATATACTGTTGGAAACGCAGTTATACCGTCGGGGCTTGTCCCCGACGGTATAACGTATGTTTCCAACAGTATATCCAACATATACCTGTCGGAACCACAAATCACAGTACGTTTATCCCTATTCTAATTCATGTGACATATTTTAACTTTTTATACCCCTCAGAGGGTCTCACGTATCGCTTTAGAGGCGACGTTGCTACGGAGGACTAACAACAACCAACAGAAATTATTGCGCTGCAAAATATGAAATACTACTCCTTCGTATTTATTACAATAGCGAAAAATCAAAGTGTTATCAATAATTAACTTACTTGATCTGTTGTTTACATGTGGAGAACGCCATTTACAAGCTAATACCTAGTAGTTTTACGTCACAGTATGACGTCACAGGAGCGAAGAACAAAGGGAAGCATGACGTCATACGCAAAAAGTGCGCTAAAGCTTGTAACGTGCAAATTTACGTAGGAATACACTTTGAAGTATGTCAAGTGAGTCGGTTTGCGGCATGTATATCGTCATTATACATGCTTGTAGAAATCCTGTGAACCAATCAGAATGCGTCAAACAAACAGAATGAATTAGAATTTTAATTTTTAAGTCTGAATAGATGAATAGATAAGAACGTTTTCTATAATTTTACCCTACGTGTCCTCGTAGACGTACATAATCTGTTATGGATGGAGAAATATCCTTCTCCGTTGTAACTGACTAAATGGAAAGAGTAATAGAATCTAGCACCTCTTTGAGTTCCGGATAGAAAAATATCAGTCGAGGGTGGGATTGATCAAGTACCAACCGAGGCGTTAGCCGAGGTTGGGACGTTGATCATCCCACCCGAGATGTGGTGCTTGATTATTTTTCTCGCATATTGAAACCTTCAAAGTCCTCTTGTTTACGCAACAGAGTGACTGAACGTCATGCTAAATGTATGAGCACGTGAAATAACGTACGTCAGTTTATCTGTGACGTCATAAAGGAACAATCAACAGTGCCGGATCAGGGGTGCCGGATCGAATTCTCTAGCACCGCTGAAAAGGGGAATCAGCCTATCCAGTGTGCGAGAAAAAAGGGGATGAGCTGGAATTGGATTTCATGGTAATAAAAAAAATCTGGCAACGGTCCCTTCATTTGTGAGCAAAAGTTAAAGAAAAGGTATAGGGGTTATAGTCTCGTTCGCTCATTAAGCCTCATGCGACTTCTACAATTAACTTCCTGGCGAGACCTGTACAATCCAGTGCATTCTCAACTCCTTTTATTAGTACAAAGTGCAGCCTCCGTTCAGGCACTAATATGCTTTTCATTCACATTACAAGCTCGTCTCATGTGCCAGGTACCAGGTCTACTCCGGGTGGAGAGAGTGCAACATAAAGTAACTTGCCCAAGGTTACAATGGTTTGGCAATGACCGTTGACGATGAGATTCAAACCCACAACCTATGGGTTCATAGTCCACCACACTAACCACTACACAAACAGCACTACCAAAGATAGTAAGAACCATAGAATCTTCATTCCATTACCAAATCTTCCACAAACATTCCCTACAGCGAGAGGATAAAGTCTAATAATTGATTTCAGGGTCTGGGATTAAAGGTCAAGGTCAGTCACAAGGCTTAGACTTGCAGACAGTATAAAAGATGATGTAATCATTGTAGGATCATCAAAACTCACACATGTTTAGAATAGTGAGAGAATAAAACCAATGGATTTTCAAGGATCAAGGGTCAAGGTCATTGTGGACTTGGGCTTAAAATCTGAAGTCGGAGCAATCTTTGCAGCATAATCAAACATTCACAAATATTCCCTAAAGTAATAAGTATAAGAGGATGAACCCTGCTGACGTTTAAGGTCAAGTTTGACAAAGTGTTCAAAGTCACTAGGTACTTGAGTTTAAGAAACCTTGTGAACAGTAGAGAAGACAAAGCAATCATTGTAAGATCATCAAGCTACGGGTGTTCCCTGTAGGGAGACAACTACTTAGCCCTCTGATTTTCAAGGTCAGTGGTCTTAACCTTGTAAAACTTGTGAACAACAAAGAAGACATTTGTTGCAAGAGGATGCTACTCATGCATTGTCTTTTTTCTCAAATTTAGAATACCTTGCACTGCCTTTTTCTCTGCACATATGTGAAGGCAATTTTTTTAATTCAGTGTCATAAAAGTAGGTCAATGTTGCCCTGCCAGAGGATGCAAACTTTGCACACTTTTTTAAATGAAATATTCGGTATTTGGTAAGTAAAATAATTTATTTGAATAATACATTAGAAAAAAGTATGGAACAATAATAGTACAATGTACATATATGTGTAATTTGCATAATATCAAATGAATGTTTTTACTTTGCACTTACATGTAGATTGGAAAAGGGCTCAAAGAACATTGATCCTACAATTCATTTAAAACTGTTTCTTTAGCCCTATTCTTTTGGATGAATAGACGATTTTCACATTACCGCAGTTGACTTGTATTTACACATCCTAAGACCCCGACATGACAACATTTGACGTAACTTTTAACTGCGACGTCTTATCTGAATTTTGACGTCACAATTAGAAATAACGCCAAAAGTAGTGATGTCGGGTCTTGGAGTGTCTAAAATGCAAGTCTACTGGTAACATGAAGAAGGTCTATAGACCCTTTCACATTATCTGCAGTACTGAATTTGAAGGCCAGTTCCGGGGGACAAACAATAGATTGCGCATGCACCAGTGACGTTATTCGATTGTTCCAAGATGTTTTCCGCGGAACAAACGAATCATGATTCCGGGCTAAACGTCCTAGAACAATCGAATGGCGCCACTGGTGCATGCGCAATCTATTCGTTGTCCCCCGGAACTGGCATTCAAATTTAGTACCGCAGATAATGTGAAAGGGTCTATTGAAACAAATGCAACTAAACTACTGTCCGTGTGGCTCACTTCGTAAACTGAATAAACAATATTTTGACTACTTTATCATGCAAAAATTTGAATGAAATTGATACTGTTCAATAGATCTCGTTCAGTCGTAAATTTTGGTATAAGTTATACATGTATGATAGTCAGTGCAAGCAATATAACCTATGGGCCATTTCCTATGCTAATTTTTTCCCCAAGACGTCGTGACGCTCTCCATAGGTTCAATGTTAAGCTTGGTAACGTCATGCTGAAATTTAACATTGAAAATGCCCATCTAAAATTTATTTTGTCTGTATAACATGATTAAGGTAGAGTATCCCTCAGAATTGCTGGTAATTTTTTGCCATGGATACTGTATTTTTTCTCTTCAGAATATTGTTCAGATTATCAAACTAATATGGTTTTGCAAAAAGAAACTTTCATAGTTACATTTTATCACCTCTAAAAAGGGATTTTACTTACTTTTCCCATAGGGTCCAATGTTAAAGTTCCAACGGCTTGAGATCTGCGTATAATCATCGAATTATATTTTGTTTGCATATCAGGTTTAACATAAGCATTGAATATCAATATACATGTATGGCAATGAAAATATTGTAAAAGTTGTTAGGCCAAAAAAAATTAAAGTTTCGTTTGACGGGCACCGCCGCATTGCCTAAAAACCCGCCGCATTTACGATTTTTATCGCGTGTTTTACCATAATTTTAAAGTAGTCAATTGAACATCGCCGTGCTAATACAAATTGTTTGTTTACATATTCTTAACTTCAATAAATATATAAATTGTAAAGCTGTAACTCAATACTTGTTTATATAAAATAGTATTATTAACCCAAGCTACCGTATTCAATTGTTGGTTGTACGGTAATCGCGACCACGCGTATATTCCATATCATGGACGAGGTAACGTAACGTAAAATGATACTGTACTCTGTTGTGATAATATGCAAGAGCATTATATACTTCTTTATTAGTTAAATTATTTAATTTATTAGAAATTTGAAAACGTTTTTGTTTAGAACTCACAGTTTACGTCAGATTGATCAGCCGGGAACGCCGGTAACGGGATCGAGTGGAGGGGCAGAAATACTACGCGATCCTAATTTCGTTACGAATAAACTGGCCAATTAAACCCTTAGCACATCGCAGAAACTTCAAAATTTCCACGGGATAGAAATTCAAATTTTCAGACCGACAGTGAAAAGGGATGACGTATCGATCAGGGTACCCTTGTGTAATCGTTGTTAAAATTCAAACTAAATTGTCATACATGCATGCAGTGATCGGGAAGGCAAACTTGCTCAATGGGACTATGGCACCTTCCATTTGGACTTCAATGGGTCATTCTCAAAAACAATTGGCCATCTTGCCTCACGAAAGGGCCATTCCAAAAATGATCAATTTTCGAAAAGCTTTGCATATGCATGTATGTATAATACATTAGACGTTAGCACATTTTTTGTCGCGAGATTCTCAATTTTACCGTTTCCAATGAGTAATTTACAGTACATTTTTTACTTAAATTTGTACCCATTGACTGACCACTTGATAATTTTACGGACGAACGCACACACAAGTACCTTAACGTAGATAAGATACGTAAGTGGACGTTGGAGATTTAAATCTCAGGCGCAGAACGAGGATAAAAAAGAATGTCGGAGAAAAATCAATATTGTATCAAAATAGCAAAGAATCTTTCAATTGTCAGTGGACAGAAGAATTTTGTGCTTCTGACTGACTGGCCATGTACAAAAAGCTGCGATCTCTGTATTACTGCTCCTGGTGTAGATCTACGTTACAACGTAAATACGAGAACAGAACTTTTAGATTTAAAAACCAAAAATGGACGCCGTAGAATAATGGCACCAGGGCGCAGCGAGTTGCCGATTTTATGGGCCATTTTCTATCAGAATGGGCCTTCCCAATCCCTGGACATGTTTCTTTGTATTTTTCCTACTCTTTTGCCGACGCCAAGGGTCAAATTTTCGGTCTAAGCACTGAGCAACAATTACGATTTTCACTCACTTAGTTGCACATAAAAGAAGTAGTTCACAAAATGTTAACGTCATTTGAAGTTTTAACCTTACACAGGGCAACAGTTAGAGATTGGTGTTCTTTTTTATGCATAATTTAGATGTACAACATACATGTATTAAGTCTATATCTTCATACTGGTCTGTCATAGGACATCGTCATATGATAATATAATAAGTGTGCCCAAATCACAGAATATCTAGCAAACTTCAGATTTGGAAATGCAATTACTATATTACAGGAAGACGTTGGGTTATCTTGTTAATCAATGCACTAAATCATCACCACTTCATACTATACCTAAGTTTTAATGTATTTTCAGCATCAAAACACTTGAATTAGAAATTTGGTTAAAAGATCAAATTTCACGTTTGCAAAAAAAAAAAAAATTAAAAAAAAAAAAAAAAAAACCTGCCTCCCTCACTTTTTTTCTCAAAAAGTGCCCGTCAAACAAAACATTAATTTTGTATGGCCTTACTAAGGAAATATGAGCATCTGAGACCTGAGGGATGCTCTAGTACCTTAAGTAAACCCTCGACCATGTAACATATACTAAAATTAATGACTAAGCAAGATCTATTCAATGATATATACACATGTAGATCTTAGTTTAATTTTTCCATGACAAAGTTATCAAAATTGCGTTTAGCCAGTTTCTGTAGTGAGTAGTGCGGACAGTAATACAAATTTTGAGTTTATAGGTAAAACATTTTCTGTCTTTCAAGCATAACAAGCTTGGTAATATTGATTTACACATTGCTCATATTTCAATCTGCTCATACTTTTGTACTTGCATCTGTCAATAGATTTAAAAATAATTGCAATCTGTGTCATTTAAACCAAACAGAACTATGATATTTGAAACTAGGAAAAACACTATCATAGTATGACATGTATGACAATTGTTTAGGTTGGATCCATACAGTCATCATAGCTCCAATTAAATAAATTCAGAGATGCAGTAGCACAATCCATATTCTGTCAGTGCACGCTGAAATTCATCAACATTCATACTGGAAAGCCGCAAGAAACCAGACATACATGTATAAATGTGTGCTCACAAAATCATTCGTACTGGAAAGCTGTAAGACACCAGACATATAAATGTGTGACCACAATATCATTCATTCTTGAAGTTATAAGAACCAGAGAACACGTGAAATCTGCTCCAAATTTAACAATTCTTTTCTTCTTCATGTTCTCTACAAAATTGTCAATTCTCAGTCTCTTGGTATAAGTACATGTATGTCTCGGTGCCGGGGCCTTCGGTGC
Source organism: Pinctada imbricata (assembly GCA_033119305.1). Taxonomy (NCBI): domain Eukaryota; kingdom Metazoa; phylum Mollusca; class Bivalvia; order Pterioida; family Pteriidae; genus Pinctada; species Pinctada imbricata. The sequence goes on along the minus strand of VSWD01000005.1, from coordinate 64,573,874 downwards.
ACTAGCTGGCCTTCGGTGCCTGTCAGTCTCCTTGACCTCCGGGCTGTTCCTCCTCTAGCACCATCTGCCACTGTGACTTCCACTGTTTCTGGCTCTATTTCATACAACTAAAATGGATATAAAATGGACATAATTACAGGTTTGAATACATAAGCTCAGTATAGGCCCCATTTCAATTTAAAGGTACATGTATTAAAGCTGTTTTTTATCCCTTTTCACTTTCATGAAAGCGCGGAACATTAAAACTGGTTCGTCCATCTCTCTGTATGTCAGTCACAAAAACTTAACCTTGGACATACATGTAGCTTTTGAATGTTAAGGGATAGGGCTTTCATATTTCAGATGTGTATTCCTTGTGACAAGTCCTTTCCATGGATACCAATTTTTTTTTACATTGTGACCTTGACCTTGGCATTTGACCTGTTTTTAAACAAGAGGCCCAAGAGGGCCCGACCGCTCACATGAGTTGCAAACAAAATAATAACAAGAAAGAGCGTGGCAATGTCGGAGAAACAAATTTTACATGGACTTAAATATCTTGATTGAAAATCAAATATTGTACATGTATATGTGTAAAAGGAAATGCTGTGTTATTATCTTGGAACAAAAAATCATCGGACATTTTGTACGGCTAGGAACTAGAAACTAGAAACTGTCAGACATTTGGAAAATCGACTGGAGATCACTGGCAATCCAGCACTTTTTTGTAAACTCTGAGCATTTCTTTAAAGACCAACACCAAAGCGGGGAACCCCAATTCCTTGAATTTGATTTTTTAAATTGTAATCTGGTCATTTTAAGTATAGATATATAACAAAGTATCTAACACTATACTGTTCAAGAACAGGTACCCTGAGGTAGTTAAAGTAAATGACTTTTACTTCAAATTGACGATAGTGACCTTGACCCTTATTTGGTGTTGAATCTCTTAATGCTTACTAACCATGGCAGTCTGATGTTAGTAAAATGCATATGAAGTAAGTAATGATTACCGTAACATATAGACAACATTGGAAAAAGCGATCCCCGTAATTTGCCCTTTGCTTTTTAAACATGATTAGAGGAGTTTACAATACAATCCTTGCACCATTCCTGATATGATTTTGCTACACATTTCTACATTACCTTTATTCATACCAATTTAACAAAACAAAAGCAGCTTATAACAGAAAATTCATCATATAGGCAGTTGCGTCAATGTTAAGGAGACAAGGATTTTGTAGAGACACTCATTTCCTACCCTAGGGGACACATCAAGATGTAAAACCCAGTATACCACTTTATGCCATGCTACCCATGCCACCACAAAATCTGTGAACCTTACTTTTAGAGGAGTGTGAAAAAGCAATCGTGGAAAAAAGCTCATCAACTATATTCCAATGTATACCCACATCTTTAAAGCAAGCCCATAAAAAAAAACATTGTATTAAGCATATGTAAAATGTTTCTTCCATCTTTACAACGGAAGTGCATAAATTTTCGGATAATTTCACATGCATCGTCAATGACATTTCTGCCTCATACCCACTCACCTGGCTCACAAAATCCATACAGCTTCTTTTGAGAACCTCATGTTTGGCTCGGGCTCCCCAGCGGAATTCGAACACGGGTGGGTCAGAGTTTGGGTGTCTGATATAGTCTATATAACCCTGTCTTACAAACTCCTGAGTTATCAACTTCTTTATATCTCCAAATTCTTCATGAGTATAACTGAAAAATACAATGCTCAAAAATATGAAGTCTCCATATATGTTGATGAAATTAATCAAACCAACAAAATATACCCAGTCAAACTTGAATTCAACGGTCAACACTAAGAAAACATTAGAAGTGGTTGTTAAGGTTGAGTAACCATACAAATCAGTACCAAAATGTAACCTGAGGCATACCTTTTGCCTATTTTCAATGTACTTACATTGTATAATGCAAATTATTGTGTGAAACAAATGATGATCAAGGTAGCATAATATTTTCTCAGTTTTCAAAGGTTTTTTGGCCAATCAAATACAATAGGTGGGATCTTTAAAACTGACAATTCTATTGGTTTCTATAAATAGCTACATGTATATGACAAATGAATGTGCCCCGAGAAAAGGTTCCTTATGGCTACTTTTTTTTTCATTTTACTTAACATGTTTGCCTTCCTATTGCCAAAGGTAAACTGGAAATATCTTGTGAAGTATTTTTTTGTTGTTGTATGTACATTATTTTCTGCACAATATGAGGTAGAATTTTCCTGTGCCATCTGGCTACCTGCATTTCAGTTTGAAACTTTAGTGTTATTTTCACCAAACAACATTAAAGCCTTTTAAAAGAACCCCTTTGTTAGAGACACAATAACATATTAAGAGTTTTGCTTGTAGCTTTTAAATGTATCACAACTGATTTAATGATTAACAATTCTAAAGCCAATCAGAATTGCTTTTTTCACTGAAAATAAAAAAAAATATTAAGAACTTACTCTGGATCTATTCCAACTTTTTTCAGCATATGCCAAAGCTGTGCTGTAATGGATGGATATGATACATATACATGTACTATTATCAAAACATTTAGTTAGTGACCTTATACTGACTGAAAAATATATGTAGTTAGTGACCTTATACTGACTGAAAAATATATGTAGTTAGTGACCTTATACTGACTGAAAAATATACATGTATGTAGTTAGTGACCTTATACTGACTGAAAAATATATGTAGTTAGTGACCTTATACTGACTGAAAAATATATGTAGTTAGTGACCTTATACTGACTGAAAAATATATGTAGTTAGTGACCTTATACTGACTGAAAAATATATGTAGTTAGTGACCTTATACTGACTGAAAAATATATGTAGTTAGTGACCTTATACTGACTGAAAAATATATGTAGTTAGTGACCTTATACTGACTGAAAAATATATGTAGTTAGTGACCTTATACTGACTGAAAAATATATGATGTGAATAAAATCTTTGTATACATGTATGGGGTTTCTTTTAACTGTGTAATGTAGAAGACCTTTAAATATCTTAATGCATCAAGGTGGAAGAATCAATATAAATTTCTCTTATGTTTTTTTAAAATCCAAACTTCATCTTATGATCATCGAGAGCACTGATTACAGGACTGTATGTATTTGCAAACACAATCAAATTTTACAGACAAAACTGTTTTCAGGAGGGGCCTTTTCAATGCTAATTTTAGCATGAAGTTGCTTCAGCCTGCTGTTAACATTATGGAAAACTTAGCAACGACACAGGAAAAATTAGTAAAGGAAACATCCCATCTAATAAGAGGTTTTTTTTCTGTAAAATTTGGATTTTGGTCTTCAAGACTGTAGGTTAATCAATAGTTACCATTTAACAAGATTTATCGATGGTATAAATTCTTTTTATAGATTTATAAGGTAATGAAGTCAAAATCGCTTTCATATAATTTCCGAAGTGAGCCAGCACAAGTCTTCACGAAAACTGTTTTGAATTCCGAATTGATTAACATGGACAGTCTTTACAAAAACTTTTTGAACCACTATTTAGTGCCCAAATACAAATTCTACAGGCAAATTGTATTGTTTGCAAGACGAATTTTACTAGCCGAGCAGAATTTCTGGTAGCCCTTGGCATCAGGCTAGTGAGTTTTTGTGAAGACTGCGTGGAAATTAGATCTGTAAATGGGGGACAACAGCTGTATATACCATGGCCGTCGCTAGGGCTAATTTGGGGCCGATATTCAGCCCCCTTCTCAATGCAAAATTGTATACCCCCCTATTAAGGTCCTCAAAATCCTAATTCTCTACAGTCTAATGATTTACAAAGAATCTTGCCTTAATTAAGGTTTAAATGAATATTCTTGTTATTTCATTTCAGTTGTGAAATTTCCCAATTTTGCTAAAAATGCCACTGGCTGTTTTTCCCAATTTCAAAAGCCCTGGCCCCATTCCCAAAATACACATGTACCCTGCAACAACCCTGTATATATGTACATGTAAAATACATTACTCACTATCCATCATTACTTCACCATTCATAAATATAGCACTAAGTATGACCATGAGAAGTCCAGTCTTGGCATTGTCTTCCTCAGACCATTCTACTGGATTAATGACCTGCGGTACATTGTGGTCTGCCGTCAGGTCATCTATATCTGTGTCCAGCGTGTTGACCAGTATGTACGTCCCTTTCTGCTTGTCCTCTAAGCTTATAAGTCTTATGCCGAAAACCTGAGTTAGAAATTAAGCAGAAGGCATTCAGACATTCAGATACAAGATGCATGTGATCTTAGAACAGGTGTGCAATTTATACTAAAATAGACAGATCTTATATCAATACAGTAAAATCAATTCCATCTATAAAAAGGCTTTAAAAAGATTTGAGCACCATAAATTTCAAACATTTGAAAAAAAAGAACAGGTATATTGCCTGTCCCATGTTTGACTCTTAATATTCGATCTTGAACTTGAAGCTGATGTTGACCCACACTGGGTGCTTGTAGTCTCATCAAGCTAGAACATCACTGCAAATAGACCACTTGCCGAAATTCATAATGGCTGACAAAAATGAAAATGACGAAAAATGTCCAAGGTAAGCCATTGTGCACTTTTTCATTGTTATGTCTCACTGAGATTGCATCTTTCAACAGTGACGCCATAATTAAAAACAATGCCAAAAGATGTTGACTCGTACATTTTGAGTTTGGTCTTGGCTGTTCTGTGATCCATGCAAAAAATATACTGTAAATTATTCATAGGAAATGGTAAAGGAGCTGATAAGATAAGACATAAAATCTGCCCTAAAAAGTGGAATTTTGAAAATGGAAATTTTGAGAAAAATTGATGGTTAAATTAATACATTTACGGTATCCCATCAAAATCTGAAGTTATTTTAGATCTATTATGCATAATATTGCAAATATTTGCGTCAAAACTTGTCTTTTTCCCATAGAAATCAATAGAAAATGGAAAAGTTTTTTTTTAACATTGTTCCCCCAAGAGATACATAACGCCACTGATACTGGAGGTGTATATCCATAATACAAATTTTCTGGGAAAGTGGGGTTCTGTATCTCCGGGGGGGAACACTACTCGAAAGACGAAAAACCCAAAAAGGAAGGGGGGTGCATTTGTTAAAGGATCGATCTTTAAGATCATTACATGTGGAAAATATGACTATTTTTCCTCCTTAATCCATCAAAAAATGTGTTCTAAATGCGATCGAATGTAATTTACAACAATGAGGAAGGAAATAAGCAGGAGCGATGTGGATTTCTCCGCTAATGTGTATTTTGCGCTAAAAGGCTTCTATTATAGCCATTACATACAAAATATGACCGTATTTTGAGTTCCGGATTTCATTATTTACAGATTAGAGGAGATGGAACTTTCAAAATGTATTTCTGATATACAATGTAGATATATTTGATATCTTTTAGTTGATATTTATCAATTTAGGCAAAATATTTTCAAATTTCTATGTTTTTGGTCGATATCATCAGTTTTATAACCCGAGTACCCCCTGTCTCTTTGGACCTTCATTTTAGAATATTGGGAGTATTTCATGGAAAAGTAAAACATACATAAAGTCTTCAAATACATTATTTTTCAATAATGATTATCTTTTGTCTGCATATGTTCCGTCAAGCGGAAGAAATACGGCACGAGATTTAGGGCTAAAAACGACCCTTATCTTATCAGATCCTTTGGGAATTTCACAACTAAAAACATAGGTAATCACAGATTATGAAGCTCACCTCGTGGCAGCAAAATTCAATTCAAACATATTTCTAAATACATGTATATTGGCTTTTAAAGGCAAAATCATTCAAGCGGAAAAAGTAGGTCAATTTCATTTTATGAAAATTTGATCAAAGATACATCCAATATGCAAGTTTGGTACATGAAGCACTTATACTTTGCTCAATATTGGCTTTTAAAGGCAAAATTACTCAAGCGGAAAAAGTAGGTCAAGGTCATTTTATGAAAGAATGATCAAAGATACATCCAATATGTAAGTTTGGTACATGTAGTACTAATACTTTGCTCAATATTGGCTTTTAAAGGCAAAATCACTCAAGCAGAAAAAGTAGGTCAAGGCCATTTTATGAAAGTTTGATCAAAAATAAATCATATATGCAAGTTTGGTACATGTAGCACTTATACTTTGCTCAATATTGGCTTTTAAAGGCAAAATCACTCAAGCGGAAAAAGTAGGTCAAGGTCATTACATGAAAGTTTGATCAATGATACATCCAATAAGCAAGTTTGGTACATGTAGCACTTATACTTTGCTCAATAATGGCTTTTAAAGGCAAAATCACTCAAGCGGAAAAAGTAGGTCAAGGTCATTTTATGAAAGTTTGATCAAAGATACATCCAATATGCAAGTTTGGTACATGTAGCACTTATACTTTGCTCAATATTGGCTTTTAAAAGCAAAATCACTCAAGTGGAAAAAGTAGGTCAGATGCTGAATCCGATGCATGGATCCATCTCGGCATCCAAAGATGAATCACTTGTGCAAGTTTGGTTACTGTAGCATTACTACTTGGTCAGATACTGAGCTACCCCAAACTTCTTAACCAAGTCACTCAAGCGGAAAATGTAGGTCAGATGCTGCATCTGATGCATGGGTTCACCTCAGCATCCAAAGATGAATCACTTGTGCAAGTTTGGTTAATGTAGCATCAGTACTTTGTCAGATACTGAGCTACCCCAAACTTCTTAACCAATTCACTCAAGCAGAAAATGTAGGTCAAATGCAGCATCCGATGCATGGGTTCACCTCAACATCCAAAGATGAATCACTTGTGCAAGTTTGTTACTGTAGCATCAGTACTTTGTCAGATACTGAGCTACCCCAAACTTCTTAACCAAGTCACTCAAGCGGAAAATGTAGGTCAGATGCAGCATCCGATGCATGGGTTCACCTCAGCATCCAAAGATGAATCACTTGTGCAAGTTTGGTTACTGTAGCATCAGTACTTTGCCAAATACTGAGCTACGCGCGGGGTTATAGCATAAGCTCACTCAACTTCGTCGAGGTGAGCTAAAAATGTGCTAACGTCTGATGTATTATACATACATTGTATGCAAACCTTTTCGAAAATTTATCATTTTTGAAATGGCCCTTTCGTGAGGAAAGATGGCCCATTGTTTTTTTTTAGAATGGCCCATTGAGGTCCAAGTGAAAGGGGCCATAGTCCCATTGAGCAAGTTTGCCTTCCCGATCACTGAAACAATGCTCTATACTTTATAACAGAATGAGGAGGTTCATTGAGAATTTTAGTATTTTATACTGGCTGTAATTTTCACGCTGAGGATATTTTCCCGATAATAATACAATCGTGAAACGAGCGAAAATAACCCCCACACAAATGTGCATGTTTACAGTGGTAGTTTCAGACTTACTGTCTCTAATTTTTTTGCTGCCCTTGAAATAAGCACTGGAAAAGCCCTACTGTTTTCTTTAAGCACATTTTTGTTGATATCTGAAAGAAAAGTATATACTTTTTTTAATTAATTGGTATTTTTCCATGTAAATTTATTTTTACATGTAATATAATTAAGCCTCAGGTGAAAGGTTACCAAAACATTAAATATACTTTAAATTATACTTTATCTCACATTAAAGAATTACATGTAAGAATTCATCTCTTTTATATGTAATTAAAGTAAGACACTGGTGTCAAAGGTCAAATGTTCATTTCATCACCTTCTGTTTGATGTACTTCATTTTTCAAATTTTACATGTAAAATCAACCACAGTAAGGTCAAAGATCAATTTGCCTGTCAACATATACATAGGACATTTATGACATGTTTACATGTAATATTAGCTTAAGGTCAATGTGTAAATCCCATGTGTAAAAAAGTGAGACACGTGTAATGATTTGTACTGTACATAATACACGTCAGAAAATAGTCTTATATTAATTGTGTAAGTAAACGTACCCAAAAATGTGCAAATTGAACATTACAAGGATTTTCTGTCATGTACTAATTTCATATAATATATAAACAAAACTAAATGCCATTCATGTAAACAAATTTTGTTGGATATAATTTCTTCTTGAGTAATTAAACTTGAGAGTTTGATGAGATTCTCAGATTGTCACATAATTATGAAAGGGAAATCAAATATTGATGAAAAATTCTACAATAGATAACTTAAGGGGGTCCAGAAGAGTATCCGAAAGAACCGCATTGGAAAACTCTAGATCAATTATGACGTCATAATAGAAACGGCAACGTTGGCGTGTTTTTCGCAAGAATGTAAGCATTAGGTAACGTAAAAATAAGGGTGAGGGGGTAACAAAATCACTATAACTTAAAAACTGACGGTCAAATTTCAATAGGAACTTATCGGTATTTCACTTGACATATGAAGAAAACAATATCAAGTTTTTCCGAAAAATAAATGATAGGGTTTCAGATAAACGGACTTTATTTTTGAAAATTAACAACTCAAAGGTGTTCTGAAAATAGACATAAATTAATCTCCTTTTGACAATTTCTTTTAAAAGTCTTTTTAATCATTTATAATTTTATACATATACGATTGTCCACATCATATCTAAATAAAAAATACAGAACTTGTTAATATTCTACCTCTACAGAAGATTTGTAACTGTTTTTCATTACCTAAAGTGTGATAATTTTAACGTCACATTTACGGCCCATTCTGGGGCTTTCAATGGGTATATATGTATGTTCGTAGCTTCAAAACTAACAGTAAACAAGAGCCCCAAGGGGCACAACGCTCACCTGATACCCATGCACGCTCTAATTGACATACTGACATTGAATACTGATAGTGCCAGTACCAGGATTTTAGCCCACAACCTTTCTAAAAAGATTTTTGCCGGATGCAGAGAAGTGTTTTTTTCAAACAACCTTTAAAAGTACAAAAAAGAAAAAAATAGTCACATTTCAAAACAATAACTTTTTTACTGATTTGAAAAAAACGGATAAAGTTGTCCAACGTCATATGCCCAGCTAGTATAGTTCAATTATGCAACATCAAAAATACAAGTTAAAAGTCATGTTTGTAAAACATTAATGCCCCCCTACCCTTTCTGTGATTAAAGTCCGTCACAACTTTATACTTGATTTTCATTTGATGTGTCTGTACACAAAATTTCATTTCAAGATGTGAATCCACTCCAGAGGTATTGAACGGAAACTGTTGTCGTGGTCCGACCGACGGACCAATAGACAGAAAGTCAGACAGCGGCAAAGCAATATGTCCCCTCTTCTTCAAAGGGGGCATAAAAATTTTTGATTGAACCCAAATATGAACTTGACCTAGATTTTTGTTTGATGTGTCTGAAAACAAAATTCTTTTCAATATGTAACTGACCACTCAAGAGATATTGAACGGAAACCCTGAAATTTTGATATTTTTCGAAGTGCAAGGGGCATAACTATGTCAAAATTATGTTCATCGGACCTAAATATGAACTTGACCTAGGAGATTTTCATTTGATGTGTCTGTATACAAAATTTCATTTCAATATGTAACTCCACTCAAGAGATATTGAACAGAAACCCTGAAGTTTTGGTATTTTTCACAGTGCAAGGGTCATAACTCTGTCCAAATTTTTTTGATCGGACCTAAATATGAACTTGACCTAGATTTTCATATGATGTGTCTGTATACAAAATTTCATTTCTATATGTAACTCCACTCAAGAGATATTGAACGGAAACCCTGAAATTTTGGTATTTTTCGAAGTGCAAGGGGCATTACCCTGTCAAAATTTTGTTGATCGGACCCAAATATACACTTGACCTAGATTTTTAGCTCACCTCGACGAAGTTGAGTGAGCTTATGCTATAACCCCACGCGTCCGCGTCCTCGTCCGTGTCCGCGTCCGGTTAAGAAGTTTGGGGTAGCTCAGTATCTGACAAAGTACTAATGCTACAGTAACCAAACTTGCACAAGTGATTCATCTTTGGATGCTGAGGTGAACCCATGCATCGTATGCAGCATCTGACCTACATTTTCCGCTTGAGTGACTTGGTTAAGAAGTTTGGGGTAGCTCAGTATCTGACAAAGTACTAATGCTACAGTAACCAAACTGGCACAAGTGATTCATCTTTGGATGCTGAGGTGAACCCATGCATCGTATGCAGCATCTGACCTACATTTTCCGCTTGAGTGACTCGGTTAAGAAGTTTGGGGTAGCTTAGTATCTGACAAAGTACTGATGCTACAGTAACCAAACTTGCACAAGTGATTCATCTTTGGATGCTGAGGTGAACCCATGCATCGGATGCAGCATCTGACCTACATTTTCCGCTTGAGTGACTTGGTTAAGAAGTTTGGGGTAGCTCAGTATCTGACAAAGTACTGATGCTACAGTAACCAAACTTGCACAAGTGATTTATCTTTGGATGCTGAGGTGAACCCATGCATCGGATGCAGCATCTGACCTACATTTTCCGCTTGAGTGATTTGGATAAGAAGTTTGGGGTAGCTCAGTATCTGACAAAGTACTAATGCTACAGTAACCAAACTTGCACAAGTGATTCATCTTTGGATGCCGAGATGGACCCATGCATCGGATGCAGCATCTGACCTACTTTTTCCACTTGAGTGATTTCGCTTTTAAAAGCCAATATTGAGCAAAGTATAAGTGCTACATGTACCAAACTTGCATATTGGATGTATCTTTGATCAAACTTTCATAAAATGACCTTGACCTACTTTTTCCGCTTGAGTGATTTTGCCTTTAAAAGCCAATATTGAGCAAAGTATAAGTGCTAGATGTTCCAAACTTGCACATTAGATGTATCTTTGATCAAACTGTCATAAGATGACCTCGACCTACTTTTTCCACTTGAGTGATTTTGTCTTTAAAAGCCAATATTGAGCAAAGTATAAGTGATACATGTACCAAACTTGCATATTGGATGTATCTTTGATCAATCTTTCATAAAATGACCTTGACCTACTTTTTCCGCTTGAGTGATTTTGCTCTATAAAGCCAATATTGAGCAAAGTATAACTGCTACATGTACCAAACTTGCATATTGGATGTATCTTTGATCAAACTTTCATAAAATGACCTTGACCTACTTTTTCTGCTTGAGTGGTTTTGCCTTTAAAAGCCAATATACATGTACTAAGAAATATGTTTGAATTGAATTTTGCTGTCACGAGGTGAGCTTCGTAATCTGTGATTACCTATGTTTGTTTGATGTGTCTGTATACAAAATTTCATTTCAATATGTAACTCCATTCAAGAGATATTGAACGGAAACCCTGAAATTTTGGTATTTTTCGAAATGCAAGGGGCATAACTCTGTCAATTTTTTTTGATCGGACCCAAATATGAACTTGACCTAGATTTTTAGCTCACCTCGACGAAGTTGAGTGAGCTTATGCTATAACCCCACGCGTCCGCTTAAGAAGTTTGGGGTAGCTCAGTATCTGACAAAGTACTAATGCTACAGTAACCAAACTTGCACAAGTGATTCATCTTTGGATGCTGAGGTGAACCCATGCATCATATGCAGCATCTGACCTACATTTTCCGCTTGAGTGACTTGGTTAAGAAGTTTGGGGTAGCTCAGTATCTGACAAAGTACTGATGCTACAGTAACCAAACTAGCACAAGTGATTCATCTTTGGATGCTGAGGTGAACCCATGCATCGGATGCAGCATCTGACCTACATTTTCCGCTTGAGTGACTTGGTTAAGAAGTTTGGGGTAGCTCAGTATCTGACAAATTACTGATGCTACAGTAACCAAACTTGCACAAGTGATTCATCTTTGGATGCTGAGGTGAACCCATGCATCGGATGCAGCATCTGACCTACATTTTCCGCTTGAGTGACTTGGTTAAGAAGTTTGGGGTAGCTCAGTATCTGACAAAGTACTGATGCTACAGTAACCAAACTAGCACAAGTGATTCATCTTTGGATGCTGAGGTGAACCCATGCATCGGATGCAGCATCTGACCTACATTTTCCGCTTGAGTGACTTGGTTAAGAAGTTTGGGGTAGCTCAGTATCTGACAAAGTACTGATGCTACAGTAACCAAACTGGCACAAGTGATTCATCGTTGGATGCTGAGGTGAACCCATGCATTGGATGCAGCATCTGACCTACATTTTCCGCTTGAGTGATTTGGATAAGAAGTTTGGGGTAGCTCAGTATCTAACAAAGTACTAATGCTACAGTAACCAAACTTGCACAAGTGATTCATCTTTGGATGCCGAGATGGACTCATGCATCGGATGCAGCATCTGACCTACTTTTTCCACTTGAGTGATTTCGCTTTTAAAAGCCCATATTGAGCAAAGTATAAGTGATACATGTACCAAACTTGCATATTGGATGTATCTTTGATCAAACTTTCATAAAATGACCTTGACCTACTTTTTCCGCTTGAGTGATTTTGCCTTTAAAAGCCAATATTGAGCAAAGTATAAGTGCTAGATGTTCCAAACTTGCATATTAGATGTATCTTTGATCAAACTTTCATAAAATAACCTCGACCTACTTTTTCCGCTTGAGTGATTTTGCCTTTAAAAGCCAATATTGAGCAAAGTATAAGTGATACATGTACCAAACTTGCATATTGGATGTATCTTTGATCAATCTTTCATAAAATGACCTTGACCTACTTTTTCCGCTTGAGTGATTTTGCTCTATAAAGACAATATTGAGCAAAGTATAACTGCTACATGTACCAAACTTGCATATTGGATGTATCTTTGATCAAACTTTCATAAAATGACCTCGACCTACTTTTTCCGCTTGAGTGATTTTGCCTTTAAAAGCCAATATTGAGCAAAGTATAAGTGATACATGTACCAAACTTGCATATTGGATGTATCTTTGATCAATCTTTCATAAAATGACCTTGACCTACTTTTTCTGCTTGAGTGATTTTGCTCTATAAAGCCAATATTGAGCAAAGTATAACTGCTACATGTACCAAACTTCCATATTGGATGTATCTTTGATCAAACTTTCATAAAATGACCTTCACCTACTTTTTCTGCTTGAGTGGTTTTGCCTTTACAAGCCAATATACATGTACTAAAAAAATATGTTTGAATTGAATTTTGCTGTCACGAGGTGAGCTTTGTAATCTGTGATTACCTATGTTTGTTTGATGTGTCTGTATACAAAATTTCATTTCAATATGTGAATCCATTCCAGAGATATTGAACGGAAACCCTGAAATTTTGGTATTTTTCGAAATGCAAGGGGCATAACTCTGTCAAAATTTTTTTGATCGGACCCAAATATGAACTTGACCTAGATTTTTCTTTGATGTGTCTGTATACAAAATTTCATTTCAATATGTAACTCCATTCAAGAGATATTAACGGAAACCCTGAAATTTTTGTATTTTTCGAAATGCAAGGGGCATAACTCTGTCAAAATTTTTTTGATCGGACCCAAATATGAACTTGACCTAGATTTTTGTTTGATGTGTCTGTATACAAAATTTCATTTCAATATGTAACTCCATTCAAGAGATTTTTAACGGAAACCCTGAAATTTTCGTATTTTTTGAAATGCAAGGGGCATAACTCTGTCAAATTTTTTTTGATCGGACCCAAATATGAACTTGACCTAGATTTTTGTTTGATGTGTCTGTATACAAAATTTCATTTCAATATGTAACTCCATTCAAGAGATTTTTAACGGAAACCCTGAAATTTTCGTATTTTTTGAAATGCAAGGGGCATAACTCTGTCAAATTTTTTTTGATCGGACCCAAATATGAACTTGACCTAGATTTTTGTTTGATGTGTCTGTATACAAAATTTCATTTCAATATGTAACTCCATTCAAGAGATTTTTAACGGAAACCCTGAAATTTTCGTATTTTTTGAAATGCAAGGGGCATAACTCTGTCAAATTTTTTTTGATCGGACCCAAATATGAACTTGACCTAGATTTTTGTTTGATGTGTCTGAAAAGAAAATTTCATTTCAATATGTAACTCCAATCAAGAGATATTGAACGGAAACCCTGAAATTTTGGTATTTTTCGAAATGCAAGGGGCATAACTCTGTCAAAATTTTTTTGATCGGACCCAAATATGAACTTGACCTAGATTTTTGTTTGATGTGTCTGTATACAAAATTTCATTTCAATATGTAACTCCATTCAAGAGATATTGAACGGAAACCCTGAAATTTTGGTATTTTTTCGAAATGCAAGGGGCATAACTCTGTCAAAATTTTTTTGATCGGACCCAAATATGAACTTGACCTAGATTTTTGTTTGATGTGTCTGTATACAAAATTTCATTTCAATATGTAACTCCATTCAAGAGATATTGAACGGAAACCCTGAAATTTTGGTATTTTTCGAAATGCAAGGGGCATAACTCTGTCAAATTTTTTTTGATCGGACCCAAATATGAACTTGACCTAGATTTTTGTTTAATGTTTCTGTAAACAAAATTTCATTTCAATATGTGAATCCAATCCACAGATATTGAACGGAAACCCTGAAATTTTGGTATTTTTCGAAATGCAAGGGGCATAACTCTGTCAAATTTTTTTTGATCGGACCCAAATATGAACTTGACCTAGATTTTTGTTTGATGTGTCTGTATACAAAATTTCATTTCAATATGTAACTCCATTCAAGAGATATTGAACGGAAAACCTGAAATTTTTGTATTTTTCGAAATGCAAGGGGCATAACTCTGTCAATTTTTTTTTGATCGGACCCAAATATGAACTTGACCTAGATTTTTGTTTGATGTGTCTGTATACAAAATTTCATTTCAATATGTAACTCCATTCAAGAGATATTGAACGGAAACCCTGAAATTTTGGTATTTTTCGAAATGCAAGGGGCATAACTCTGTCAAATTTTTTTTGATCGGACCCAAATATGAACTTGACCTAGATTTTTGTTTGATGTGTCTGTAAACAAAATTTCATTTCAATATGTGAATCCATTCCACAGATATTGAACGGAAACCCTGAAATTTTGGTATTTTTCGAAATGCAAGGGGCATAACTCTGTCAAATTTTTTTTGATCGGACCCAAATATGAACTTGACCTAGATTTTTGTTTGATGTGTCTGTATACAAAATTTCATTTCAATATGTAACTCCATTCAAGAAATATTGAACGGAAACCCTGAAATTTTTGTATTTTTCGAAATGCAAGGGGCATAACTCTGTCAAAATTTTTTTGATCGGACCCAAATATGAACTTGACCTAGATTTTTGTTTGATGTGTCTGTATACAAAATTTCATTTCAATATGTGAATCCATTCCAGAGATATTGAACGGAAACTGATGTCGCGGACCGACCGACAGACCGACAGACCGACATACCGACCGACAGCGGCAAACCTATATGTCCCCTCTTCTTCGAAGGGGGGCATAAAAATCATATTGTAAAATTCCACATTAATGTGCAGCTGAAAAAGAATAAAACAATGAAATGATTTCACAAATTAAGTTTATTTAAAATTGAACACAAAACCTTTCATTATTGATAGCTAGCATGCCAGAAATTATAAAGCCTGTGTATGTGAAACGAGAATGCCCCCGGCGGCATCTTTGTTAGTATAAACGCCATTTTCTGTTAAGTATGTGAGAGGTCAGGGTCAGCGTAATATTGGTATCAATGGAAAGATCTTGTCACAAGGAATACACATGTACAATATGAAAGCCCTATCACTAACCATTCAAAAGTTATGCCCAATGTTAAAGTTTTTGAGAAGTACGTGAAAGGTCAAGGTTATGGTCATGAGGTCAAAAATTTTGGTAAATACACATGTGAAATATGAAACCTCTATCACCAGCTTCCATTCAAAAGTTATGCCCAATGTTAAAGTTTTTCGGAAAACAGACAGACAAACAGACGGACAGGCCAAAAACTATATGCTCCCGAATCTTTTATTCCAGGGATTTTTTTCCAAAGATTTTTCAGTTTTGCCTTTATTCACTGAAATTTATGAATTATGCTTTTGAATAGTATTGATTTCATCTCAAATACATGAAACGTACAGTTAAAATCGTTTTGATCCAATATTCATCAATTCATGTGAGTTGTGCAGAAATTGTGCCAGTTTGTTTTCCAAAAAAAGCAGTGTATGTTGTATCATACCTCATGACCCAGTGAAGCCATTTGAACAAATAATTTTCAGTAAATATGCTGAAATGCGACGCTTCTTGCCTATGCATATTTCAACAGGCGAGAAGGAGCGTCGCATTTCAGCGTACGCTGTTCAACAACTCAAGTGGTTTCTCTAGGTTTCGCAGTTTGAAACAAATTAAAAGGCCCATGAAATTGTTAAGCTTGTGCAACTTGCAGACCTACGACATCGTTATTTACTGTTAACTAATTGTACACGGACAAGTTGTTAGTGGAGAGAGTTCATGAAATGTATCGGTTGCATTGGATTTGCCGACAAGAAGTTATTTGGTCCGATAAAAACTCATCATGTATCTATTATTTGATCAGATAAAAATTCCCAAATGTCTTAACACAGGATCCTGTCGTTTTATGAGAGAAAATGTTTTATTATTCACAACCTCAGGCCTCTGTGTTCCTCTTAGAAATATTATACATACAAGATGACGAACACAGTGGCTTAAGGTTGTGAATAATAATTTATTTTCTCTATTAAAACAACAGCTTCTGTGGTCCAACATTTCATTGGAAGATTTCAGGAACTCTGAACGGAATTATTTATTTTCAAGAATTTCAGATATTAAATGTCCTATGCATTCTCAAAATCCAGAGGAAGAGATTACTCATTAGACGTTTCTTCAAGAAATCAGTCCGTAAATTACTTCATCTAAGGGAGTCTAAGACAGAGGAAATTCGAGCAAACTTTATACATGATAACAAGTATATGCAAGTGTTCCAAGTACATGAATGATAACCATTATGAAAGTGTTCCAAGTATAAAAATTTATTCCGTTTGCACTGTATCTCCTGAAATGTATCGCAGTACTACTTTGCGGTTTGTATTGCAATGAAGCGCCTAGCGGAATACGATGCGTCTTGGGGACGAAGATGAATTAATGCATATCTAGGTCATTGTCCTGTCAAATAGTTCCGATTATTTTCTTATTATTTTCAACAATTGGTTGAAAATACACACAATGTTTATCTTGAATTGTCTTCCCGTGATTGTTTACTAGATAGATGAAATAAAATTTTGAATATAGTTTAAAGTGGGTGAGACATCTACATGTGTGGAAGAATGCGTGTGAAATGGGTCCTCAGATCATAAAATTCGAATAATTCCGGTCCGGAACCAGGTGCATGGCTTTGAAAAAATATTTAAAAAGTTGTGTACTTTTAATCTTTACGGCATTTTTTTTTTTTTTTTTTGTGATTCAAATAAAATTTCTTCATTCAAAAGTAGTATCAATCTGTTTAACCCGGTGCGATTTGAGAATTTTCTCCTATTTTTGGTAAGAAAACATACATTATACCTATGTACAATCTTAAAAAATATTCCTTAAAAATCCAAAAGTGGATATCTTGACAAAATTCTTTCACTTGAAGAGTACCATGCATGAGTACCTCATACCTACAAAATGTCATGACAATCTGAAGAGTGGTTATAGAAAAGAAGCAGAAAATGTATGAAAATCACCCCCCCCCCCCCCCTTCCTTTTTACATAAGAAAAAAATTCATAAAAAAATAAAAAAATAAAATTTAAGCATAAAATACATATCAAAGCATTAAGTAAGTTATATATGATAAATATGCAGTAAATGAGTGTGTAAAATCATACACTTATTGAGTTATTTAAAGAAATAGTGCAAAAATTTGCATTTCTGGCTAAGTCCGAAGAGACGTCAAAAAAGCGTCAAAAATTTGACTTCGGAGTGGAACCAAAAATAACAACACTTCTTAAGACATCTCTGTAGATCATCCTGATGCTTTCAGTTTGTCGATACGTGCTTCCGTTCTGAAGAAGAAGTTTGTCAAGGGAGGGTACCCCCCGTGACCTACTTTTGCCTGTGGTGGCGCCACCTGTTGAGGGATCCGGACGAAAAACAACAACACTTGTAGGGGATCATTAGTACTTTATACCTACCAAGTTTCATCAAAATCCCTTTAGCCATTCTTGAGAAGAAGTTGAAAATGTGAAAAGTTTACGACAGACAGACGACAGACGACACACGACGGACGACGGACGCCGGACGGATCGCTATGACAATACCTCACTAGAGCCTTTGGCTCAGGTGAGCTAAAAAATGATGAAACTTTGCATGTCGAAAAAGTGTGTTTCAATCATTAACATTTAAAATTTTTTGGAAAATTAAATGATAGGATCTTTATTTAGTCTAGCTGTCCTGGACTTCGTTAAATCTAAGAAATTGAAATCCAACCGAAATTGAAAAGTTTCTGACTTATTGCAGCTCTAGTGAAAAGATGACTACAAGACGGACAGATACATGTAGTTGTCAAACAAAGCGATCTCTCTAAGTTGCTTTTGCCTTACAGGTAAATTAAAAATAATTGACAATTTTCACATTACCGCAGTTGACTTGCATTGTACTGACATCACAAGATGTGATATAACTTTTAACTGTGATGTCGTAACAGATTTATGACGTCACAATTAGAAATAACGTGAAAAGGTTGTGATGTCTTGGCCTGTCTAAAATGCAAGTCTAGCGGTAATACAAAGAAGGTCTACTCAATGACTAAAATACAATGTATCTCTTTAGCTTTTCAGAAGCTGATTGAGTTAGAATAAATCTTTGACCAAAGAAATGTCTTAAAGTCTCGATCGTTACCAATTTTTTTGATTGGAAGTTTTTTCTGATCCATGATCAGTAGATATTGGACCAGATCCGACTCCAGCTTGGCTTGTTCACTGCTGTCAATACTGGCACAAACTTTTTCTGCTTGCGTAAATGTCGCCTGACTACATCCTGGCATTTGTGAACTATTAAAACTTTCATCTATAGAAGGTTTCTGAAAAGAAAACATGAACAATATAATTTGGAATTATTTTAGCTTGTGACTTTTGAAAAGGAATTCAAATTGACCCTTCGAACGTGGGAAAAACTTGAGAAATTCCATGACGTCACAATGCAATTTTGATGTTTGACCAAGGTTCGAAGCTTGTTTGTCCGAGGTAAAAGCATTGTGACATCACGAAATTTTGCATTTTTTCCCGCAATCGGAAGGGTCAATTGCCTAAATTTCTGACAATTTTTCAATAAGGTTTTGACTTGTAAAATAAAAGCACAGTTGTGATAATCATACAATACACCGTAAACACGGAAATTTTTGTAAGGGGGTAATTTTTGGAAGGGGGTAATTTTTGGAAGGGGGTAATTTTTGGAAGGGGGTAATTTTTGGAAGGGGGTAATTTTTGGAAGGGGGTAATTTTTGCATATTTTATGAATCAAGGGACTTCACGAAAATTTCCCCCACCAGCGGTTTTTTTTTCCAAAAAAAAAATTGGCGATATTTGGCCCGATTCCCCCTTCTAAGGAGTATATATTTTCATCCTCCTGTCAGAGAAATTTCCCCTGTGTGAATTATTTTTTCTTAGAAAAAAATTGTTTTAAAATAGTGTATATTCAATATACAATGTACATGTACATTGTAATCAGAATCCAAATACACTGCTCAAAAAAATTAAAGGAGCGATTTTTCCAATGAAATATGATTGTACATAGAATGTAATATCTTTTTGGATAAGCAAGGCTGCAGCATCTAGTTTTATCAAGTGTATATGGTTAATTTGTTCAATACAGACATTGGTAATAAAGAAATGACTATGAAATATGTCTTAATACATTTATCACTGATTCTCAGGAATAAGGTGCAAATGGAAGATAGAACAAGACGAAAAATTATTTTTGGAGTTAAGCATATCTGTTGTGCTCATACAATTGATACAATATAACTGGTACTATATCGAAAAAATCTGTAACACCACTCTAGAATTTATATGAGAACATTGCTTTATAATATAGGGTATTATTCATCTAATTTTCAACATGATATCTACGTAACAGTTTTGTTTACGCTCATTTTTTTCCATTAGCGTTGACTAGATCCAAATAAATTCAATTTATATTTTCAGATATAGGTCATATATTTATTTTGTAAACTTGGCTCATCGTCTACTTTGTTGTTTGTTTGATTTTACCACTTGATAAGCAATCATTACTTTGGAACAAATTTTATGGCCTGAAACAGCGTTATCTTCTCTTTTCCCCTAAATAAATATTTTAAGGACAAAAGCTTTCTTTATGACTTTTTTGTTTAGCAAGCATATCAATGAAAATATATGAAAAAGTAAATAAAGTATCCTAGTATTACAATTCGCAAAATGAAGTGTACAGTTGGTACATAGGAAAACGTCACGTAAGTATCAATTATTACAACAGCTTCTTAATTTTAGAAATACTTGCAACTTTTGAGTTTGTTTGTCAACTCTGACTGTTCTTGACAGTGTCGGTGACGGTGAAACACAAAAAATAGCATATTATGCTCATAATCAATATTTTACTCAATGGTGAAAACTGTTACGTATGTATCATTTTATTCGCTATTATCATATTTGCTGGTCGAAAACATCTCTACTTAATTTCGTACATGATTCTTAAATGCAAAAATTGTCTTTTATTCTCTTATATGGCATTTCTAGAGGATCATTGGTACTTTACACATTTCAAGCCTAATCAAATTTAAGCAAGAGAAGTCGAAATAGTGTGAAATTTACTACTGATGCCGTATGTATAAGCTAGATATTACAAAATCTTTAACTCATTTGAACCAAAATCTTAGATTCGTTCCCTCTATCTCTCTTTATGGCATTTCTAAATAATTCTCTGTCTTTTGACTACTGTAAAAAGCATCTAAAATTAAAGACAAAGCATAAGAACTGATCGATACATACGTAACGTGCGTTACAATCAACTACCTAGGATTTGGTAAGATATTTGAAAGCTATCTTCAACCACGTTTAAAATCATGCATCTACGGATTTGTCTGTCAAATTCTACTTTATTTTCATCATGACATTTATAAACTCTGTTAGCTACATATCTATTTTCAAAAAAAAAAAACATGTTTAAAAAACTACATAAGTTGTAATTCAGTTATAGATATATCTATATTTCAAATGAATTAGGGAAATTATAAAAAGAACAATTCTGCAGTCTGTAAAATTATATTTACCTTCGAAAAAAGAGACAAATTGTTGTTCTATTGAATGCAACTCGACTGAAACTTGAGCTGAGCCAAGTTAGATACATACGTAACGGCATGTTACGTAGGTATCATGCTGTTTTATCGTATTTTGTGTTTACTTACTAATGTGAGTATGTATACATTATGTTTACCTTTACAGGTATGAATATGTATTATAGGATGACATACTATTCGATGAAATATCGTATAGAAATAAACATAAGCCAGTTCCCTTTTAAAGCACAATCTACGAAACAACCATTGAATCAGTACAACAGCTGTAGTCTTTGAATCTTCCCTGCAATCAGCTTCTAAGGTCATAATCCAATGTGTACTAACAAATGATACCCATAATTGGGTATGACGAACATTAAATCATTAAATCTATGACATTCGCGTTATGTATGTATCCGTTACGTAGGTATTATTCAAGTATTTGATCAAGCAGTATATACTTGTAAAGAAACAAAACCATTAGATATTCGGTAATATCAAGTCTTCTATTGTAAAGCAACGATATGTTAAAGGCACTATTTCATGATGTCTGCACTGAATGATTTAAGTAAGCGTAACGTAAGTATCGCCTAAAAAGCAACCAACCACTGTTATGAATGTAAATGCGACTTTTCTTTACAAAACATGAAAAATTATAAAAAGCTTCAGAATTATATGTAATTGTACCCTTTCCCCTTATTTTAAATGTATAAACGTCATGCTTATGTCCAACTATGTGCTATATAAAACGGTTATTGTATTGTTGTTACGTAGGTATCAATACATCGGCGACATGCTATTTTATGAATAAAAAAGAACAAAAACCAACTTGAGCGCTATAGTGTCGTCGATAATTTGGAGGACGGTGCTGCAATGAAGACATATGAATGCACATTGTAGACTAACTTAACATATACGTAAAGATAATTTATGTACTTCACATTGGTAACTGCCGGCGACAGTAACGTATGTATCGTTTTTGCTATTTTGGAGCTTAGTATCTCATTAAGTTATATGTCTTTCGCAAATGATGGTAACAGATTTTGATACATCTAGGTAGGCTTTTGAAACAATGATAGTAATTTTGTACTTCTTTCTTTTATTTCTCTATAAATCACACGGCGACATGTTATTTATCGAATTGCACATTATTCCTGAGAATCAGTGTTATGTTCATAATATAGAATAAGCAGCTGCAAACATGTGCGATATGAAAGTAGAAACCTTGCTCCCTTAATTTTTTTTTAGCAGTGTAGTAAAATATGGTTCCTTTAATGTACCTGTTTGCACTAAAGCCATTTTAATTACATTGATGCTATCTCATACAGTTTCAGCAAGAATTTTGATTTACTCAGAAATTTCCCTTTTGAGTAGTTCGTGCACATATTTCCCCCCATGTGTTGGCCATGACCCCCTTCCCCCAACAGTGAGAAAAAACACTTCCCACGTAAAAAAACCTAACTGCATTCTTTAAAAGCCAGAGAAGTTTACCATGTAGCACATGCAATTACGTACATTTTATTAAAAAAAATGAATTTTAATATGAGAGTATTTCATTTCTACGAAAATATCAAGTATCCTCTCTCTACAATATTGATTGAATAAACATAAGTAGTAGTCAAGAATAACAGCACAACTGCAATGCCGCCATTCTTGACCAGAAGTCAATAGCTGATTTTCCAGTAGATTCATTCGATGGACAGACACTAGACATCACAAAATTTGATGATGATTTCATTGTGACTTCATGATAGAAAACATGACAACGCATATAGTCAGTGCGATCAAATATGACATCACAATTTAAAATGTTGCCAAATGATGTGATGTCTGGTGTCTGTGTAAATAAAATCAAGGTTTAAAACGGTCATAAATATTTTCTGGAAAATGGACTATTCAATCAAGGGATTTTACATAAGAGCATGCATATCCTACCTTTTGAACCTTTGGTTGAGAACTGGGCATCTTTTGAGGCTTTTGTTTCGGCATTGTGATCAATTACCATATGTAGTAGATATGCAAAATGTATTCAGTAATCTGTCAGAAATGTTCATCTCACTTTACCAGTCCTACCTACCTGAAAAATGATATAAGGATGAAATTGAACTGTAAATCTACATGTAAGTACTAGTATAATGTTGCAAACATCAATCACACAGTTAGTACAAAATTACAAAAATGACAAAAGGGAGGGGCCATGACAACTTGACAAGACCCTTAAATCGACAGTTTTCTTTAAAACCAAATCTAATAAGTAACGCTTGATGTAACTCATAAATAATTATAAATGTTTCCTGCTCTTAATATAAAGTACATTGTACAAATCATCCAATGAATCACCAAAGGAAGTGCTAATTGACTTCATGAAGTAATGTCATTTTTGCATTTTTGAAAAAATATTGTCCAAATTGCGACAAAATTTGTATTTAATGTGGGAGAATTTCATGTGGCAGCATGCATTAACTATAAGATAATTTTTTTGTGAAAAGAGAGAGATATATATAATGATAACCTTTCAGATGTAATATTTTCATAATAGTTAATGCATGAGGCCATTGTTAATCTATATATAGACATGATAGAAATATGCCGAATTCGCTGCAATTTTGTGGAGTTAATGCCGATTTTGGTGTTTACATGGGGCTTAATAGTACCGATAACTGGTAAGATCAATATACTGGTATATTGAAAAAAGTGCAAAAAAGGCAAAAAGTATGTTTACGCAAAACCTCCCTCATTTTGGTAAATTCTACCTCATTTTTGAAGGAAATCTTCCTCATTTAGGTTCTGGGAGGTTGACAGGTATATTTTACATGTATTATAGATCCATCAACCTTGATTATAATACGTCAGCAAATTAAATGCACATATCAAAGGTTCATGGAATACAATCCTGAGGAAAAATATCTTCTTTATAAAAAGCACACTCAGGCTTTCTCATCTGTCATGATCTGATATTTCCGAAAATATGCTAGTGTTGTGGGATTACGATCCTACGATAGTTCAGAGTGTTAAATGACTGAGCTATCGGTTTGACCCTTTAACTCACTGGTGGTAACACTCTGGCATTTCACGCAAACAACCGCGGTTCGAATCCCGGTCAGGGGCTGGGCAACTAGGGCACGAGTGATCAAGTTTACTTCACTGGCAGCAAGGTGAACAAATGGCATGATTCAATCACACATAGAAGCTAGGGAAACCACCACCCCCTTCCAAAGGAGATCAGAGTGAACATTACAGGGTAAACCACCGTCCTCCTCATAGAAAGGAGGGAAGAGTGTTGTGGGATTACGATCCTCAGATATAGTTCAGTGTTAAATGACTGAGCTATTCGTTGGGTTGACCCTTTACCTCACTCGGTAACGCTCTGGCATTCCATGCCAATGACCGCAGTTAGAATCCCGGTCAAGGCAGTGCACGAGTGCTCAAGTTTACTTCACTGGATAGAAAAGCTCTAGAGAGCTTATGTTAACATGTTTTATCAAGTAATCAACATGTTTAAAATTTTATCAATTCTTATCTCGAGATAATTTTGCTACTTGTCCGAGAGGCCCTGTGGAAAAGGCACTTGTTTAGAGCCCTCTCCCACTCTATCATATCCCCACATACACCTATGGGGTATGATAGAGTGGGAGGGGGCATTATACAAGTGCCTGTGTCCTATGGCCAATGTCAGCTGAACTGTTGAAATGGATACCAAACTATGGCAAATAATGAAGAGAAAAAGGGCGATGAATCTGGCTTCTTTTGTCTCATCTTGATATAAATGGTCAAAATACAACAAAGAATGAAGTGATAAGATCAGAAAATTGTGATATACATGACTTTAAACTGCAACACTTTCTCAGTTTCTGTTTTTAGCGCTTGAAATATTTCGGGATCAGAAGCACAATCTACTTTCGATTTTGAATGAACACGTACTTGTGTTTTTTTTGAGTATTTCAATCATCTCTCAAGTCATTCCTACATGTAATGCACAATAAGCAAATGCTCTGTGATGATATTACAATGTAAACATAATAAGTAAAGGTAATAAGACGTTAGAGAGCAACCATTTGAATTTTAATGGGGGGGGGGGGGGGGTAGGCAGAAGGGGCGCAGAAAGACATCTGTCAGCCACAGGCATCAGATTGCTAGAGAGAAAATTATAACCCGTCTAAAACGCCCTTTCTCTTCTCTTTATCCTTCTAAAAAGAGTAAAGATAAGAGAAACGGGAGTTTAAGATGTGGTTTTAGTTTTTGTTTAGGAATCTGGCGCTTGTGCTGCCAGCCTGAAAATTTTTTCAGCAAGTTCTAGAGCCACAAAAAAATATGCTGTTTCATTTTTGATTTTTAAGCCCCAGTAATAGAAGATTCGGGGGCTTATAGTTTTTGGTCTGTCTGTCTGTTTGTTTGTCCGCAAAAACTTTAACCTTGGTCATAACTTTTGAATGGTAAGTGATAAGGCTTTCATATTTCACATGTGTATTCCTTGTGACAAGACCTTTTCATGGATCCCAAAATTTTTGACCTTGGAGTTTGACCTACTTTTGAAAAACTTTGACCTTGGGCATAACTTTTGAATGGTAAGTGATAGGGCTTTCATATTTCACATGCGCATTCATTGTGACAAGACCTTTCCATGGATCCCAAAAATTTTGACCTTGTCACCTTGACCTTGGAGTTTGATCTACTTTTGAAAAACTTTAACCTTGAGCATAACTTTTGAATGGTAAATGATAGGGCTTTCATATTTCACATGTGCATTCCTTGTGACAAGACCTTTCCATGTACACTAAATTTTTTACCCTGTGACCTTGACCTTGGAGTATGACATACTTCTGAAAAACTTTAACCTTGGGCATAACTTTTGAATGGTAAGTGATAGGGCTTTCATATTTTACATGTATATTCCTTGTAACCTTTCCATGGGTCAAGGTCACAAGGTAAAAAAGCTTGGTATCTTTGAGTTTGACCTTATATCGAAAATTTAAACATTAGCCGTAACTTTTGAATGGTAAGTGGTAGGGCTTTCATATTTCACATATGAATTCCATGTGGCAAGACTTTCCATGGATACTAAATTTGACCTTGTGACCTTGACCTCAAATGTGACACTACTTTTCATCTGTTTTACAGACAAAGATGCCAACGGGGGCATTCATGTTTCATAAACAAAGGTTTTATTTTTTTTAGTATGTAACACAGAACATGCAGTATAGTATGTTCCCATGATGATGTCATACCTCCAAATTAACCACCATATTGGATTACAACTCTCAGACTTTATCCATTTCTACCGTGAAAAATGTTGGCATTAAAAAATTTATAACTAAATTTTCAGAAGAGATTTCATAACTTAAACCTTCTGACTATTCTTTAAAAATATCTCTTTTTTGTACTTTTTATTCTCATCAACAGTACATTGATGTATTCAATGTGAAAACTTCAGAAAATTGGTTAAAGTAGAGCAATTTTAACATAGCAGAGATTGATAATTAAAGTCTGAGAGTGAGGAGGGAGATAACTCTAGCAAATGGAGGAAATATATGGCTATGTGCATGATGCATGATGTGGGAACACACTATTCTTGATATCAGACTAGTCACATGACCAGATTTCTGCTATGTTTACAGGGGGATGTGCCTCTAGATTTTTCACTGTGCCCTATGAAAAATCCGTGATTTTGTTTGCTCCTTCTTCAAATCTCATTTTATATTGGGGTTTGAGGAGCTAAGAGTTAATTCATCAATGGTTCCTTAAATGAATTAATTCTACTTTCTAGTAGTTTTGTCCTTGATATAAACATTAGATTCTAGATATGAAGCAATTGCCATACACTATGCTCTATGATAAACACAGAGTTTATCCCCCAATTATTTTCGGAACTTCTCTGTGCTTGTTTCTAATTGAACCTTTGTGCATGTGACATCATGCCGACATAGAGAATATGTCGGCCGACCCATGGTCCTAGCGAGGTTCGAACCAGCAACCTATTGGTCACTGGCCAGACGCCCTTACCAATAAACCACAGCGCCAAAAAATTACATATTATACTCTTAAAGTGTAAATCAATCTTTTTTTTCTCTCACCATCCAGAATTTTTGTCCCCCGCTTTCGCAAAAGTGCAGGGACATTAAAACCGGTTCGTCCGTCCGTCTGTCCGTCCGTCAGTCCGTCCGTCTGTCCGTCTGTCCGTCAGTCATTAAAACTTTAACCTTGTGCATAACTTTTGAATGGTAAGTGATAGGGCTTTGATATTTCACATGTGTATTCCTTGTGACAAGACCTTTCCATGGATACCAAAATTTTTGACCTTGTGACCTTGACCTTGGACTTTGACCTACTTATTAAAAACTTTAACCTTGACCATAACTTTTGAATGGAAAGTGATAGGGCTTTGATATTTCACATGTGTATTCCTTGTGACAAGACCTTACCATGGATACCAAAATTTTTGACCTTGTGACCTTGACCTTGGACTTTGACCTACTTATTAAAAACTTTAACCTTGACCATAACTTTTGAATGGAAAGTGATAGGGCTTTGATATTTCACATGTGTATTCCTTGTGACAAGACCTTTCCATGGATACCAAAATTTTTGACCTTGTGACCTTGACCTTGGACTTTGACCTACTTATTAAAAACTTTAACCTTGACCATAACTTTTGAATGGAAAGTGATAGGGCTTTGCTATTTCACATGTGTATTCCTTGTGACAAGACCTTTCCATGGATACCAAAATTTTTGACCTTGACCTTTGAGTTCGACCTACTTTTCAAAAAACTATAACCTTGTCCATAACTTTTTAATGGAAAATGATAGGGCTTTCACATTTCACATGTGTATTCCTTGTGATGAGACCTTTCTGTTGGTAATAACATTCTGACCTTGTGACCTTGTCCATGGAGGTTGACCCACATTTAAAAACTTCAACCTCGACCATAAGTTTTTGATGGTAATTTAAATCATAGGTCTTAAATATTTCACATGTGCATACCTTTTCATAAGCCCTGTCCCTTGGAAACAAAACACAAGTTTGGACCTTTTGACCTTTTCTTGGAGTTAATCTTTCATATTTAGAATGTTGATAATATATGAGATATATTATTAAAACTTAAGAATGGGGGGATGTCTGTAAGCATTTCTTTAAAGACAAACACCCAAAAGCGGGGGACCACAATTCCTTGAATTTGATTTTTTTTTTATTTGTAAAGTTCCCCCTCCCCCCCAAAAAATCAAATTGTTGCTCCCTTATTCACAGAAATATTACAACAGAGAATGGTCAGCAGATTAAGCAGTTGGCAACATGTTATAGATGATTTTCACATTCAGTACCACAGTAGACCTGAATTTTACACAGGCCAAGACCTGACATCACAAGATTTGACGTACATGTATTTTTAATTGTGACATCTAAGAGAAATAACGTCAGAAGTTGTGATATTGGGTCTTTGAGTGTCTGAAAGGCAAGCCTAGCGGTTATATGAAAACTATCTGTTGGACAGGGATCACCCTAGGTTGCATTTGTGCGATATTCTCGCATTTTTTTTCTCAAATGTCGCACTTGTGTTGCTTTGTCACGCTAAAAATCCCATACTTACTTTGCATATATCACACTTAAGTTAATATAATGCAACAGAACAAGACGTTTCGTCTTTTTAAAACCTTCAAATTTTCAACTGATGAGAATCTCTTGATTCGAATTCTGTGTGTGGCATCACAGTAGCTAATAATTAATTCGGCAGGTATTAGGGACTCACAACTTATATACATGTACCTAATCTTCTCCCTGAAATTCCGGTTTCTCATATTTATTGACGTCTGCACGTAGATGTGAGGATTTAGCTTTACGTTTCTCCTGTTCTCTCCTATTCTCTAGCAGTTGTCAGTGGTAAGCTCTCTATTGTCATTATAATAGTATCATTAGACTCTGATATTACAATGCAACCTTGATACTGTTTGCATAAAAAAGAGACCGGAAAAGAAAAGTATACAAACACTTTTCATCAAAAGTTTACAAGATGAATTGCACACGCGAGTAGACCTGCTTTTTGCATGTAGTTGTCGTCGACACATGGTCAGTATTTCTGAATCATCAACATGAACAATTGCTAAACAATTCCATAATAGAAAAATGTGTTTGTGAAACACAGATGCCCCCGTCGGCATCTTTGTCTGTGGAAACAGCTGTAATGTAAAAAGAAGGTCAAACTCCATGGTAAAGGTCATAAGGTCAAAATTTTATTATCTATGGAAAGGTCTTTTCACAAGAATACACATGTGAAATATGAAATCCCTATCACGTACCATTCAAAAGTGATGGCCAAAGGTAAAGTTTTTCAAAAGTAGGTCAATCTCCAAGGTCAGGGTCACAAGGTCAAAAATCTTGGTATCCAAGGAAAGGTCTTGTCACAAGGAATACACATGACTGTGAAAAATGAAAACCCTACATGTGTATCACTTACCATTCAAAAGTTATGGCCTTGTTAAAGTTTTTCTAAAGTAGGTAAAACTCAAAGGTCAAGGTCACAAGGTTGAAGAATTTGTTATCGATGGAAAGGTCTTGTCACAAGACATACACATGTGAAATATGAAAGCCCCATCACCAACCATTCAAAAGTTGTGGCCAAGGTTAAAGTTTTTCAAAGTAGGTCAAACTTCAAGGTCACAAGGTAAAAAAAATGGTATCCATGGAAAGGTCTTGTCACAAGGAATACACATGTGAAATATGAAAGCCCTATCAATTACCATTCAAAAGTTATGCCCAAGGTTAAAGTTTTTGCGAACAAACAAAGAAACAGACAGACATACCAAAAACTATATGCCCCCAAATATCCGATTATGTGGGCATATAAAATATTTACAAACTGTTAATAAAGTCCTGACGTAAACATTCTATAGTAATCCCTATACTCTCAGATTAGACGTTACCGTAAAATGACTCGTCATGGCATGCTAAAATACTTTAATGAGTACCGTTAGATAATTCTTTATCAGACAAGAAAAAAACGTAATAATTTTGAAAACATTGTCTTTACAAGACAATGTAGTTTCCTTTAGATAAATAGATTCTTCATAATTAACCAGCGAGCGGAAACGAGGCACGACGGATATTTTTCAAATTCAAGCACCATGTTGTAAGTTTACATTCATGCGTCAGGTCAAACACTTGACACATTGATCCATATGTATGAAAGTTGTTATGGAAACAACCTCGCAATGGCACGTGTTTGACCTGACACATGAGTGTAAACTAACAACATGTTGCTTTATAGATTAGATATAATATGTACACATATAAGATTATTAGCTATGGATTATAAATATGTACATATATTTTGAAGGGTACATTTTAAACAAGGAGAGAGGGAAAATGGAAACTTCTACCTTAAAGGCAGATAAAGAAGTTGTAGATTCACACTTGAAAAAGCGTCTCGTAGACAACCCTGAAGATTTAACTTCACTGCCACCCAGAAAGAAAGATGCACAGCTTGGTGATGGACATCAGCAAAAAAATCGAGAGTTACTCCTTGGATCTGCAAAGTCAGCTACCTACAATATTTTGCTACAGGTGAACTTCAGAATTAGTACATTATACAGTAAAGTTCGAGTGTAGAGTTATTTTTCCGTGCATTCTTTGAATGTGTCATTTTCCACACACAGCTGTTGATAAAGTTTTTGAAAATTATATAAGCAACAATAAATTGAATTTATTACCTTGAACTTTGCATATGGTATTCAAAATTTGAAATCAGCTGTATGTGTAAATTTCTTCACACTTTCTTGACAGAGAACTTCTCTCAAGATTGAACTAATACATTATTTCTTCATGTATATTACAGCTTTGTTTGAGGTTAATGAGTTTTTTCCTGAATGCCGTAGTTTTACACCATGTGTCCACAGATTTGTTAGGAGTTGTCAACGTAAGGTATGCATGTGAATATGAAAATATGTTTTGGAAATTTAATTTCTTTTTGTAGATTAAAATTTTTGAAAAAATTAGCCTTGACCGCTATAGGGTTAACATCTCTATTTGGTATCTGATTGGTTCCTTTTTATCCTTTTACCTCTTTCATTTTTTGATTGACAGCTTAAAACAGATGCGACTCGGGTATCTCATTAGCAAAATAAAGGATTACCTGTCAATATGTCTTTAATAAAACATGCCGCTCGCAGGTGGCGTTATCTTCAAAGACCGTATACCACGGCTACCAAGTCTATATCACTCAGGCATGCATATTAATGACCAGGTGGTTGCCAATGTCGGCCTTTAATGGCAGAATGCATACTGACCTTATCAATACATTTTACAGGCTTCTTTTGCTGTATTCAACAACACTATTCATCAGTACAGAAGGATTTGACCAGGCTTGTCTCAGCAAACTGGAAAATAAAGACTGGAGACAAATTATTAATCTTAGCTGGTGCACGTATGTTTTAGTTATATTACAATTCATTACATATGCAAACTCAACAATGATACAGGGAAACATGTTTTCATGCATTTCTTTATGTACACAATGATGCATCAGATGTGTATTTTGGAAATGAGTAAAAAATAAAAAAAATTCTGTGAAAATGTATTGCTTTCTGTACATCTAGTGATGAGCAATCGGACAAATTTTACTATCGATTATCGGGACGCTATCAGAAACTAACTATCGATTGATTATAGGAATTATCAAATTTTCAAAAATTATGTTCAAAACTAGTGTAATTATTTCAAATACCATTGAGGCTGCAACCTTTTAACATATACATACATGTAAACTGCAATTGCATCGAAATACAATGTTTAAAGTACAACCAACAATTCAGTTTGTTTTTCTTGACCATTGTCATTTTGTCCACTTCACTCGGTGTCACTTTGTTTGCTTTTCACGTATTATATAACAATTTTGATCATAGTAATACTTTTATCTCTGAGCGACAATCGATTGTCAATTTTACTATCGATTATCGAAAATCAACGGGGTTTCAACAATCGACAATCGAAAGTGGGCGACTATCGTCACATCACTACTTAAATGTACAAAGACTTTCATGTTCTCCTTAAAGCTATGATGATCATGTTTGATTTTCACTACAAAGATAGTTTTTGTGTATGTAACATAGATTATACCGTAATTTCAGGGTACCAGTAAGCTGTTTAGTCAGTGGTGTATTATCCACGGTGTGGATATTTTTCCTGGAAGCTCCAGATCCACACGAGATTCCACATTACTATCTTGGTGTTGTTTCTTACGCCGCATCCACAATCATCACATGTATAGCTAGGCCACACTTCATAGTGGGTCAAGCATTCCTGTGGGTCAAACTAAGGGTAAGTATTTATCAAAGATTGTTTTCTTCCTTTTTCTTTCCTTAAGTTACCATGTCATATAAGTATATCCCAAATAAGTTAAGAAAGATATTAAAAGGGGTAGGTTCACTAACTGCCAAAATCGGCCCTAAATTTTTGCGAAAAATAATTTTATGAAAATTATGATTCAGTATCTCTTATATTTATCTCAAATACCTGCCGATATAGAAAGTAAATATTTTTTATTGTCAAAACGTCATGTGCGTTAGTTATGACGTCAAATTTTGACGTCATTTGCACTGCAGGACGGAATATGAAGGAAAATTGCCATATTTTTTGCATAAATCTTTAAAATTAGTATAGGCGCCAACCCTCACCCAACATAAATTTTACGTTGATCGAAAGATAGATTGCAAATCTAACTTTTCATATAAAAATTATTTTTGGTGAGGGCTGGCGCCCTACTTATTTTCATAAATTTCGACCAGAATTATGCCAATTTCTTATGATTTTTCAGTATTTTACGACTTTAAGCTGATTTTGAAGCCATAGTATCGATGTATTGTACGTAAATTAAAATATTTATTTGGTATTTCAAACAACCACACATTTAGCTTCCTTGATACGAAATACAATCGTAATCTAAAACATTCTAAAATACGGCCGATTTTCCATGTTCCCGAACCTGCTCCTTTGCATATAGTCTTTACAATTGATGATTTCAAGTATCCCTCTGATTGCACAAAAATTTAAAAGAGACTTCTGGATGTTTCAATGCATTTTTAGCTCACCTTGATGAAGTTAGTGAGCTAATGCTACATGTATACCCGCACGCGTCCCTGTCCACGTTCCTGTCTGCCTCCGCTTAAGAAGTTTTGTGTAGATCAGTATCTGACAAAATACTGATGCTACAGTAACCAAACTTGCACAAGTGATTCATCTTGGGATGCTGAGATGAACCTGTACATTGAATGCTTCATCTGACCTACATTTTCCACATGAGTGACTTGGTTAAGAAGTTTGGGGTAGCTCAGTGTGACTTGGTTAAGAAGTTTGGGGTAGCTCAGTTTCTGACGAAGTACTGATGCTACAGTAACCAAACTTGCACAAGTGATTCATCTTGGGATGCTTAGGTGAACCCATGCATCAGATGCTGCATCTGACCTACATTTTCTGCTTGAGTGATTTTGATTTTAAAAGCCAATATTGAGCAAAGTATAAGTGTTACATGTGTCAAACTTGCATCTTGGAAGTATCTTTGACCAAACTTTCATAAAATGACCTTGACCTACTTTTTCCGCTCGAGTGATTTTGCCTTTTAAAAGCAATATTGAGCAAAGTATAAGTGCTACATGTACCAAACTTGCATATTTGATGTAGTGAGTGATTTTCTTTTAAATGCAAATATACATGTACATAGAAATATGCTTCAATTGAATTTTGCTGCCGCAAGGTGAGCTTTGTAATCTGTGATTAGCTATGTTTTATGTTTGACCAAGGTTTAAACCTTGTTTGCCTGAGGTATGAATGTACGTGTAAAAAATGTGACGTCACAAATTCCTGATAGCAGAAGGGTCCATTGTCTTTTTGATCTTTCTGTTCTGCATTTTTCTTGTTAAATATGTTTCTCATTTTGCCTGAAATAGAAAACCTATCTAACAAACACATTTTTTTTCTTGTTACTGTAAACATCATGAAGTATTCTTTTCTAAGATGAAGGATTTTACTTTAACAATTGTTTTCTGATTGTAGATTCTACATACAAGCACTTATCTTTATATATTATATAAATTATAGTTATCAGCTGTAGCTGTGTCGGAGCTAATGAGAGTTGTTATAACTGTAGTGTTAGTCCTTAAACTGACCCTTCCGGGCACGGGAAAAATTTGAGAAATTCAATTTTAGGACTAACACTACAGTTATAACAACTCTCACTAGCTCTGACACAGCTACAGCTGATACCTATAATGTACATGTATATAATATATAAAGATAAGTGTTCAATTTTAGGACTAACACTACAGTAATCACAACTCTCACTGGCTCGGACACAGCTATGGCCGATACCTATAATGTACATGTATATAATATATAAAGATAAGCGTTCAATTGACCCTTTCGATTGCGGCAAAAAAATGCAAAATTTTGTGACATCACAATACTTTTACCTCGGACAAACAAGCTTCGAACCTCGGTCAAACATCGAAATTGCATTGTCACAATTTTGCATTTTTTTGCCGCAATCGAAAGGGTCAATTGAACACTTATCTTTATATATTATATACATGTACATTATAGGTATCAGCCGTAGCTGTGTCGGAGCTAGTGAGAGTCATCATTACTGTAGTGTTAGTCCTAAAATTGAACACTTATCTTTATATATTATATACATGTACATTATAGGTATCAGCCGTAGCTGTTTCGGAGCTAGTGAGAGTCATCATTACTGTAGTGTTAGTCCTAAAATTGAAGACTTATCTTTATATATTATATACATGTACATTATAGGTATCAGCTGTAGCTGTGTCGGAGCTAGTGAGAGTCATCATTACTGTAGTGTTAGTACTAAAATTGAACACTTATCTTTATATATTATATACATGTACATTATAGGTATCAGCTGTAGCTGTGTCGGAGCTAGTGAGAGTCATCATTACTGTAGTGTTAGTCCTAAAATTGAACACTTATCTTTATATATTATATATATGTACATTATAGGTATCAGCTGTAGCTGTGTCGGAGCTAGTGAGAGTCATCATTACTGTAGTGTTAGTCCTAAAATTGAACACTCATCTTTATATATTATATATATGTACATTATAGGTATCAGCTGTAGCTGTGTCGGAGCTAGTGAGAGTCATCATTACTGTAGTGTTAGTACTAAAATTGAACACTTATCTTTATATATTATATACATGTACATTATAGGTATCAGCTGTAGCTGTGTCGGAGCTAGTGAGAGTCATCATTACTGTAGTGTTAGTCCTAAAATTGAACACTTATCTTTATATATTATATACATGTACATTATAGGTATCAGCTGTAGCTGTGTCGGAGCTAGTGAGAGTCATCATTACTGTAGTGTTAGTCCTAAAATTGAACACTTATCTTTATATATTATATATATGTACATTATAGGTATCAGCTGTAGCTGTGTCGGAGCTAGTGAGAGTTGTCATTACTGTAGTGTTAGTCCTAAAATTGAAGACTTATCTTTATATATTATATACATGTACATTATAGGTATCAGCTGTAGCTGTGTCGGGGCTAGTGAGAGTCATCATTACTGTAGTGTTAGTCCTAAAATTGAACACTTATCTTTATATATTATATATATGTACATTATAGGTATCAGCTGTAGCTGTGTCGGAGCTAGTGAGAGTCATCATTACTGTAGTGTTAGTCCTAAAATTGAACACTCATCTATATATTTTATATATTTGTACATTATAGATATCAGCTGTAGCTGTGTCGGAGCTAGTGAGAGTCATCATTACTGTAGTGTTAGTCCTAAAATTGAACACTTATCTTTATATATTATATATATGTACATTATAGGTATCAGCTGTAGCTGTGTCGGAGCTAGTGAGAGTTGTCATTACTGTAGTGTTAGTCCTAAAATTGAAGACTTATCTTTATATATTATATACATGTACATTATAGGTATCAGCTGTAGCTGTGTCGGAGCTAGTGAGAGTCATCATTACTGTAGTGTTAGTCCTAAAATTGAACACTTATCTTTATATATTATGTACATGTACATTATAGGTATCAGCCGTAGCTGTGTCGGAGCTAGTGAGAGTCATCATTACTGTAGTGTTAGTCCTAAAATTGAACACTTATCTTTATATATTATGTACATGTACATTATAGGTATCAGCCGTAGCTGTTTCGGAGCTAGTGAGAGTCATCATTACTGTAGTGTTAGTCCTAAAATTGAACACTTATCTTTATATATTATGTACATGTACATTATAGGTATCAGCCGTAGCTGTGTCGGAGCTAGTGAGAGTTGTCATTACTGTAGTGTTAGTCCTAAAATTCCCATGGTTAGGAATTGTTTCATTTTCCATTGCTCAGGTAAGAAAAATGTATTCTTAATGTACATGTATTTTAAAATGTACATTCTGTATAATTCAGATTCTGTGTCTTTTGTGACCGCGTGGGATTGGAGGTGGGGGTCTGTGGGATGCTGTCTGCATCACTGCTACTACTAAGTTCCTCTGTAGCCCCCACTCCACATAATGTAACATTCGGTCACTTGTCCTTCTCATTACTCTACCTAGCTGTAGCATAGCTAGGTAGACAAATTACTAAGTTTTCTACTGCATTTCTAAAGTTTATTAAACATATATACATCTATGTACAAGTTGATAAATCCAAATTGTATCTAAATCATGTTCATGGGGTTGTATCTCCACCAGTAGAAAGATAATGCTTATTAGATGTTAACTCTTAGAAAGTCTAGAGAGAAGTCTTCTTTTGATTAAGAATGTTAATCCTATTTAATCTAAAATGCCAATGGCTCAAAGGCTTAACTTCAAACATAATTTACTTAAAGGATAATTACACTAATTGGTGTGAGTTGATTGTCATGTCACCTGGCAGACAGAGCAATCAAACCCAAGCCTAATCTTTTGTACAAACAATTTCCAAGATCTAAATGTTGTTTTGGCCTAAAGCTGTTTTGTCAAATAAAAGGTGTAAATTGTAAAGAGAATGATAAGATAATTGAAATTTCTCAAAATCTAAAATGTAATTACAAGAATTTATGACTTTTGAAATACTAAATGACAAGTTACTTAATAACCAATAAAGAATGATACAATTAATGTGATGAACTATGCATGTTAAGAGGATGCAAATTATGTATGCATAATTTGCACCCCATATACTTTATATGCTGGTCATACATCCCCCTTGGCCACCTAATTTTACTCCTGTAAAATTTTTGAAGGATGTAGTTGGCTCAAATTATGTTAAATATCATGAGAAATTGAATGTATTATATCAAAAAACAATTAGAATAGTCAAAGAATTAAAAAAGTTCATTATAATAATTATTGTCCAGTTTTCTATTTTGTTAAAGTTTATTGTCTCTTCATAACAGTCTGTTTCCGTTTTTCTGCTTTTGTCTTAAAATATCTTCTTTTCGGATTTTTCCATGGTATCCACCATAAATTATGTAATATTGCACAGTATTTTGCATCTGACACACCATGCAATGATTTCATTGACGCACAGTCATCTCCTCATGCTGCACATCTTCAAATATCTCCATTATAGATACATAACATATGATTTACTATTATTCCACTATAAATTGCTCATTTTTCACATCATTGATAATATATTTCTCATTCACACTATTCACTTTGTAATCACTATATCTCCATTGAATATATTTATTCTTCTTCACATCTTTAAATCACAAATCTTCTCTTATTCATTTCTTGATTATTCTTTGCAATTTTCTTGGGATTTCTTACACCATTCTCCCAACAAGACAACTCTATATGCAATGACACCTTCAAACACCATCAATTACCAATCAACTAGCATCTTTTTACTATTTTCAATTAGTAGAATTATACACATAAAATCTATTCAGTCTATGAGTTTAAATGTCTGCTTTAAGATGTACATAAATTTTTATAATAAATGGGGAATCAAAAAGACTAGATTGACTTATTTAACTAAAATATACCAGAGGCACTGTGCTGTTCGCCAGCAATTTAAGAACATACTGTGTGTTCAGCTAGCACATGATTCACAAGCACTCTAGTGCATAGTAGTAATGTTGCCTAAACCATATTTATATCCTGTGACCGCGTGTGATTGGAGGTGGGGGTCTGTGGGATGCTGTGTGCATCACTGCTACTACTAGGTTCCTCTGTAGCCCCCACTCCATATTTGTGTAATGTTCGGTCACTTGTCCTTCTCTTAACTCTACCTAGCTTTAGCTTAGCTAGGTAGAAAGATCACTATAAGTTTCTTCTACATTTCTAAAGTTTATTACAACATATATACAGAACTATGTACAAATATATAAATCCAAATTGTATCTAAGTCATGTTCATGAGGTTGTATCTCCACTAGTGAGCATAATACTTTTACTTTTTGATGTTGACTGTTAGGAAGTCTAGATAGAAGTCTTTTTTTTTTATTAAGAATGCTAATCCTATTTAATCTAAAATGCCAATGGCTCAAAGGCTTAACTTCAAACATAATTTGCTAGATAATTACACTAATTGGTGTGAGTTGATTGTCATGTCACCTGACAGAGCAATCAAACCCAAGCCTAATCTTTTGTACAAACAATTTCCAAGATCTAAATGTTGTTTTGGCCTAAAGCTGTTTTGTCAAATAAAAGGTGTAAATTGTAAAGAGAATGATAAGATAATTGAAATTTCTCAAAATCTAAAATGTAATTACAAGAATTTATGACTTTTGAAATACTAAATGACAAGTTACTTAATAACCAATAAAGAATGATACAATTAATGTGATGAACTATGCATGTTAAGAGGATGCAAATTATGTATGCATAATTTGCACCCCATATACTTTATATGCTGGTCATACTTTAAATCATAAATTATTTTTACACTACCCACTTAACGTTGAAAGCGTACTCATAAAAGAAATAAGTGAATAATTGATCATGAGACTTGGGGAAAAAAAAAGCAAATAAATGATTAATTGTATATTATATTGGAATTATAAGATAATGAGACAATTATGATGAAACTTGCTGACACAATCACATGTAATTGTGCATATGACATCTGCGTTTAGAAGAAATTAAGATCAGCATGTCATTCTTAATATACATTGTACATGTACATGAATACGAAAAAATGTAAGAATATTCAATAGGGCTAAAGTATTTAAAAATTGTTTTATGTTACATCCTGATCACCTGAAAGATGCCCTCCCGTCATACAAGAAAATATAAACACAAAATGTAATGTGTTCAAATTAGGAATAAAAAGATTAGATTTTTCTTTAGGAGAATTCTATATCAAAAGTACAGAAAAAAATTCTTCAATTTTGTTCATAAGGAGTTCGTTATATTGACTATGATGGAAAAGTTGTGTAAAAAGGTTTCCATTAAGATCTTATTGGATAAAATTTGATTTGAAATGACAGTTTCAAGACATTTGGATTATTGGATTGCAAAACCCTTATTTGTGTTGTAATTTTCTGAACAGTTCTCCTAAAGGTACCATTCTGTGGACATTAAGACAAAATTTTTCCATACTAGTATGTCCAATAGAAAAATGCATGTGATTGTCATTGAATATTACATGTACTGTAAACGTGGAAATTTTTGCGTGGGGTAATTTCAGGTTTTTCACGAATCAAGTGACATCGCGAAAATTTCCCCCTCGTGAAAATATCCCTGCTGCATTCTTACAATGGGACAGACATTTTTATCGCGAATATTTCCCCCACGCGAAACATCTTGATGTTATAATAGCAAAATTTTCCTCCCGCAAAAATAACCATGTTTACAGTATGTAACTGAATTGTATATTTTCAGATCATCCATTCCTTGATTTATACTGCTATTTATTATGTTACCTTCTTCATAAACATAGATGGAAAAGAGGAAAATCTAATATTTACAGAAATAAGGGATTTCTTCCCCCAGAAACCAAAAAATAAGGTAAGCCTTATGTTGTTTGTATTCTAGATCGAAGTTTTTTATTGGTCATATTGACATTCATCTTATCTTTCATTTCTTGTTGACATATTTCTCCTTTTATTTGCAAGACATGTACATTGTACATTTGCATTTTACATCATTCTATCTGACAGGCAGTTGCAGTTTGAAATAATTTTTGGTTGGGAAGAGGTGGGGGGGGGGGGAGGTGTTCAACCCTGTTTCAAATGGAATATGTATGCTTATTTTCTGCTTTAATGCAGAATTCTATTTTCCAGATTATTTTTTGTTGATAAATGAAACCACATCTGATGAAAGAAGTTGTGATGATTCTTTAAAACAGTTTAATATTTGATACATATATTCCTGTTTTTTTAGCCCTGGCTGAACAGGGAGCAGACAGTATTAGCCAAAAATTTCTTTGCATCAGCCATATTTAAGCAAATTCTCACTGAAGGTGAGTAAGGATACTGCTATATTAGTATTTCACATTTATGCAAGAAATTGCAGGACAATTTTTACTGTAATTCTATTTTATCATTTTAACAAGTCATCTGACAGTTTTAAGTACATGCATGTACATTTTGCCTATTGCTCCTGAAGGGACTAATTGCCTATTGACTCTTATTTTTAATCAATTGAGACTTACATGTACATGTACATGTATGTGTGATATATGCTTATAACTGTTATTATTTATAATTCTTTATCCAGTACATGCATACAAAATGTAATTTATTGGAAACAAATTTATTGTCTTTTGATTATTTATAGAGATTGTCACAAATTATTGCAGTAAGAGCTTTTTCTCTTCATTCAAACATGTACATGTACAAATGTTAATAACTTCATCAATTATATTTATAGGAGAGAAATATGTGATGACTGTGTTTGGTGTTTTAAATTTTTCTGATCAAGGTAAGATTTCTGCACTTTAATGGTCCTTTTTACAGACTAAAAAAATGAAAGGAATAAAGATGCTCCAGGGCTCTTGATCAGCCTGATTTGGGGCTGATACAAAATAATATCTTAAGTTTTTTTTTTCCAATTTATTGATAAATTTTTTTTCCAATTTGAAATCTAATGGAGAATTTTGAAATAAAAGAGTAAAAAGATGCTAAATTTCAAGTGATAAGACATCCAAATCTCATTGTATTTGTGCAAATTTATGAGAAAATACTGCTATTTTGCCCAATTTAAAGGCCCCGCCCCTGTCCCAAAAATGGGTGTGAGAGCCATGTGTTCAATTCATGTTCACGCAATTCATGTAGATTATATATACATGTGTAATACCGATTTGTTTCAGGTATTTATGAGGTGATAAACAATCTAGGATCCTTAGTTCCCCGTTTTGTGTTTAAGCCTATAGAAGAGAGCGGATACGTACTGTTCTCCCAGTCACTCAAACGAGGCCAAAGACTACAGGATAATACCAAAGTAAGGACCACACTGCACGTTTGGAAAATCTTCAATTTGATTTGTTTTTTCTCTGTCTATTCTGTAAAGACTAGAGGAATGGAGAGAGTTTTAATTTAATTTACATTGGCTAGTCTTTCCTATTGTGAATAGATGCTTCAAGTTGTATCACAAACTCAAACTTGCTTCCTTAAATGTACTTCTTCATAAGTTTTCACTTAGGCGTTACAAGAAGTTGCGTCATCTGATTATGTCATCCACAATTTTTCCATACATACATGTACATGTAGAATCAAGGTTTCCTCAACATCTCTGATATTGAGAAATGATTGTATACTTATAATCAAATATACAATGTACATGTACATGTATGAAAATAGAATATTTTGTCAAAACTTTACTTGTATATTATCAGGAAGCTGTAGAGATGACGACCAAGGTATTAACATTGCTGATACGTACCGTTACTCTGATAGGCTGTATAATACTGGTGTTCGGACAATCCTACTCATATCTATTTTTAGACTGGTACGGAGGAAAGAAAATCTCAGCAGGACCTGGTACATGTGACATATGTTTTAATTTTGTAAATTGTTTATGAAAAAAAAGTTAAATTAGGCCATGTAAAATGAAATCTATGTTTCTCAGACACCGCCGTGCGCTATAATTTGCCGCCGACAAGACGTTTTTATTGCAACTACAGAAAAAAATATCCGCCGTGTCTCATCCTCGATTAAAAACGAAATATTCATTTATTTCATTGAACGTATATTGTCCTGTAAAATCGTCTAAACGGTACCTGATGAATAAATACTTTAAAAAGTCCCTATCATTCACGACGCGTTTTGTATTTACATTACGGGTAAAGACTATTGTATAGGATAATTACTAACAATGTGCCTACACGTGTCGCGGACACTTGGAGGGCGGGCTATTCGTGTGTTAAATACATCGAGTATTACATGTATTAAAACATTCGTGTAGTTTTCTTTATTGATTTCTACAGCATATGTTAATACCCATGCCGAACAATAGCAAGTGTCCATTGTAATACTTCCGAATCTATTAATAATGACGTTCACGTTGTAAAACGTATAAGCAAGGACCGTAGTTAAATCCTTAAATCTATGAACAAAAGAATGTATATTGTACCCGGGCCGTGTACATTATTTTACTAGACCGTGGTTAATGCTGAACACTTCATTCGATTTCTAAAGATTCCGCTTCATCCAAACTTGACAAATTTTTGACCATATGAACGGATCCATCGGAGGAAGTGAGGGGATGTATTTAATTTGAACTGGGTTTAAAGAAGGTGTGAACAAATAACACCTGTCGAGTCTCTTCCGAGATTCTACTAAATGTACTCACGGCAATCAAAACACGTCATACTTTGTATATTAAATTTTGTATCTATTTAATTAAGCTTCTTCCATTCAGACAGATGAACTACATGTACCATTATTTTGACTAACGGTTCAAAGACAGTTTTCTATGAAGAAAAACGGGAGGGGGGGGGGGCAGTATAAGATTTTTTGCCATACATGAATAATAAGAGTACTCTTGATGGAAAAAAAATAAAATAAAAACCCTACCTACCTTGCCACTTTTTTTAGACCCAATTATCTGAGAAACATAGAATTTATTTTACATGGCCTTAATGGTTTCATTGGGAAGAAATGTTTAAACAATTTATTAATTTTTAGTATTTAAATCAGTATTTCAAAATTTTCAAATGGCAATTACAATTGTGTATTAAAACCATTTTGATTAATGAATTATTTAGTGTTAATAAAAAAAAATTATTAAAATTAAAAAAAAAAAAATAATAAAAAAAGAATTATGACATCCCATAATTCAGTTGTTTGTT
Organism: Pinctada imbricata; assembly: GCA_033119305.1. Taxonomy (NCBI): domain Eukaryota; kingdom Metazoa; phylum Mollusca; class Bivalvia; order Pterioida; family Pteriidae; genus Pinctada; species Pinctada imbricata. Next base: position 64,530,479 of record VSWD01000005.1, on the reverse strand, counting down.
AACTAGATTAACTTACCAACTGGGGCGCTGTCTGAAATCAGTGATACGTGTATCTTTAAGTTCTATAAAATAATAGAAATGTACATGTGGGTACAGAGAAATCCCACATGAATTAAAGAAAATTATCAACACAGAGCTTGTCATTGCAAAATTAGCAAAAACGGATTTGTCTTTAGAATTGACTATTTATAGATAATTATACACATGTATTTTTGTGTTACAGGTCCTCTGCTCTTGAAGTGGTACTCCGTCTATGTATTATTTCTCGCTGTTAATGGTGTCACAGAATGTTATTATTTGGCTACGATGGGCAATGAAGAAATTTCAAGGTATGTACCTTTTGCAGGTCTAAAAATAAATCTTAAATGTTTACAACTGTCTAACTTCAGTTAATAAGCTTGCTGATATATAAAATGACAAGTGTTAATCCATTAGAATTTATTTAGAATTGTAATTAATTTCTATGAAAAACAAGGGTTCATACAATTGTTGGTCAGTTTATTTACTGTAAACTTTCATGGTTATATCATCAAAGGATGATATGCTTTGGGATAATATTCACAATTCAAACATCTCTGCCTTTGTAAGAATGCAGTGGGCCTATTTTCCTTTTGGGGAAATTTCATCGAAGTCCTTTAATTCATGAAATACATGTACTTGAAAATTACCCACATATGAAAATTTCGTGGTTATATCATCAAGGATGATAAGCTTTGGGGTAATATTCACAATTTAAACACCTCTGCCGTTGTAAGAATGCAGTGTTACTGTTGGGAAAATTTCCGTGAAGTCATACAGTACATGACACTTGAAAATTACCCACACATGAAAATTTCCTTGTTAACACTATGGTTTCGAATTGATGTTCTTCTCTCCAAGAAGATGCATACATGAAGTGAAATTCATTGTGTATAATTAACTTAATGTCATCATTTTCAGTTACAATAAGAAGCTGTTAGTATTCTCCGGAGTTTTACTAGCGTCCACGTTAGCTCTGACCAGAATGTTTGGAAGTGTGGGATTTATCATTGCTAACTGTATTAACATGGGAACAAGGATTTGTCACAGGTAAATCTGTTTGAATTGTCCATTTGCCAGATATGAGTCATGACCGTTCTTACTTAGATTTTATAGGCAAAGACACTGGACAATACATCATTTTGGTTAAGTTTTTCATTATGCAGTGATTTTTTTTACCTATTTTAAAAGCCACCTGTACCTTTTCATTTGGGAAAATATGTGACATTTTGGAACAAATTGGGAAATTCTTTAAAGAAACGCTCAAATTATAGGTTCAAAACAGTAATTTTCATTATTTATACATGTATAATAACCATGTTACAGATCAAACATTAACAAATGTGTTATCAGCATTACTACCAGGAAAGTGAAAGAGTTCGCAAAATTTACAAAGTTACCCCCCTTTAACTCTTGAGAAGTTAAGCCATTTGTACGATGCTTCATATTTTTGGGGTACAAATTTACGATTGTCAGGAACTGGGACAAGAGTGCCATCAGAATCCGAGTCAGACGTGTAACTGTTGTCCTCATTTGAGATGTCCTTGACTTCTTTATCGGAAACAGAGGACTGTTCGGGTCGAGAACTGACACTGTCGGTGACTTCATTTTCATCAAATATTACGGGAGTGTTTTACCAGTAATTGCCATATGCTGGTTTATGGGAACTTTTAATCCACACTTAGGCATTGTCACTGGATTCGCCATGTTTGGCACCTGGCATACAAAGGGCATATGCCTATATGTGCATTATGAGAACAACTAGGGCAAATTTTGTATGTGATGTCCGGTGTCTGTCTGCCGAATGAATCTACTGGAAAATCAGCTATTGTATTTTTGTAAAATGCAAAGTCTAGTCATATATACTGATGTAAATGATTTTGTTTTGCCAAATATGCTGTATCTAGTCAGATTCCAGTATTTCAAGATTAGATTTATTATTAAGGAATTTATTCTGATCAATCTTGTTCATTGAGCATCTGCATAAAAAAAAAAACATAATTTCATCTGTGGAATAATGAAGGTTTTTATTTGACAGTATGTGGTACATAGAGCAGTGTTATAAAACCAGCCATCACAGTCCAGTCCGGTCGTTAGTCATGTCTAAAGCCGTCATTTTATCATTAGTCCTGTCATACTGCATCACACAAGCATCCGAGGTATTACGTGCTTACTTTTTTTTGTCGCCTGCGAAGCATAGCGACACTTAGGGATCACTTTGTCAGTCTGTCTCGACACTTAGGGATCACTTTGTCTGTTGTCCTTTTGTCTGTCTGTCTGTCACACTTGGATGTCACACCCTATATAAAAGTGATTCCTAAGTGTTGCTATGTTTTGCAGGCGACACATGCATTCCTTGGAATGATTTTGTAAATATATATATAACAAAATGATTTTCATGCCATTTTCCCCTCCTTCTGAGTTAAAACTTTTTTGTCCATTCCAGTTTTCATACAAAAATTTTTTTCACCAAAATTCTCCACATTTTAGTTTCTGGTCAAATTTTTGTAATAATTGCCACAAAGGTCAGCAAATGTAGAGTATGTACATGTCTCAACTCAAATGTAAATGAGAAACTATCGACGTATGCATTAGATAAACTAGGTCAATGGGAATTGATTAATTTTTGAACATATTTTTATTTTTCAGAAATATTTCTGCTGCAGTTATGGATTTCTGTACCAGTTAGTGCATGTTGGCATAGGTGCAATTTGTTTCTTCTCTGTCCTACTGGTTATTTGGCTCAAGGAGCCAGGAATCTGGGTGTATGTATTGGAGCAATATAAAGCACACAAAAGAACTTCACCAAAGAACGAGGGAATGAAAAAAGAATGAAAGGACTGAAGAAAGGAAGGAGAAAATAAATGTATTGTACATGAAATCCAAAAGTGTCAAGCAAAAAAATTATGCAGATCAGAAAATGAAGATCTACATGTATGCCCGAAAGAGACATAGAAGAGACTGATGCATGCGATTCTGTGTAATACATTCTTTCTGAGCGTGTATCTCTTAGAAATCCAATCAAATTTGTCTCAATATTGAAAGCACCCTCTACATGGGCTATGCTAGATTATCTAAGGAGGCAAGATTAGCACAATACGTTAAAAAGACGAGTGATCATTAAATCAATGATGGCAAAACATAGAACATCTTACATCATAAACCAGAATGTGATATTGTGACTTACATGTATTTAATAAAGTAATATATTGTTTGTTAAGACATTTATCATGGTTTTCTAAGTCCATAATATGTGGTAACCTTACTGTTAACCTATTTATCGATACCAGCCTTCTGATGTGCAAGTAATATAACATTCATGTACGTACATATGTATATGCCTGTTATGTAGCTTCTCCATGATGCAACGCACGGCATTTCGTACAGGTCCATGTGAAAATCAGGCAATGTTTTGTTAAAAGTTGTTCACCCAGATGATACACACAGCCATTTGTGCCTCATATGAAATTCATATGAAAAGAGCATCATGAGAATTTCACAGGAAAGTTCATATGAAATTCATGAATTATTGAAAATTTCACAAATTTTATGTGAAAATTATTCATGTAAAATTCACATGAATTTCATATGAATTTTTGTATATGACTTTCCTGTGAAATTCATGTAAATTTCATGTTCAACTGCTCGTTTCACATAAATTTAATGTGAACTGTTAAGTAAAATTAATGTAAATTTTACATGAATTTCATTCATGTGAGGCACAATTGGCTGTATATATACTTTAGTAATGATTTACAGTTGATAAATAAAAGTAAGTTGAGTGTAATATTGGTAATAATAATAAATTTATTTAAAGGAAATTAACATTAATTTCAAATTAGTACATGTATGCAATGACATGTATACATATAAACAGTACTATTAATACATGAACACATGAAAGGAGCAATGCATTAGACAAATACATGTATCTCAAAAAACTTACAAGAAAATTACAAAAGAGCTCTATCATGACTGCTGGATTACAAAGGAAAACGGAAACAATGCACATTGATTGAACTATAAATATAAAATATTAAAAATTGTATCAGGTGCCCAACTTATTATTATGCTATAAATAAAAAAAAATCTCTATTTGTTAAACACCATATTATAATGCCCTCAAATGCAGCAATTATTGACATACTAGTAATCAACATTGCATGATATAATATCAAATAGCTACATTATGGATATCAAGGATTAAGTCACTGATCAAACTGTTTGAGCAAGGTAGAAGGTATACTGTAAACGTGGTTATTTTTGCTGGGGGATTTTTTTGCAAAATAACAATCACAACAGTACGCGGTGAGGGTAATTTTGGCAAAATATTCCCTTTAGTCTTTTAAAATGCTTGTAGTAATTTTCAAGTGGGGGGTATTTTTGCGATAATAATACAAACGCGAAAAAAACACAAAAATTACCCCCAGTTGAAATTCTCAACGTTTACAGTATAATTTTTTGGCAAGAAGGTCAAGGTGAGAATTAAGTTAACGAAATGGCTTGCATAAACAAGTATATGCACACCGAATGGAAAGACAGCTACGATTAAAATTTCTTTTTATGCAAAAATAGAACTCGGACACCAGACAGGATAGAGAAGAAGATCTTTGGCAAAGCAAAATTAAGTACTCAATGAATTTGAGTCTGAAAAATCAGGGAAGTTTTTCCGCAAAGTGATTTATCTCGCGTAGAAAATCTTCATAGTCAGGTTTGAGGACTTTTTCTTCCACATGCGGAAGTTTTGCACAAGCTTCCATATTGGCATGCATCACAGGCATTTTACACATCTTCCCTAGTTTTCGGTACTGGTCCTCAAGAGATTCCTTTTTCTTGTCGTATCCGAAAAAGTGTAGAACCTCCGGAGCAAATTTTGAGTAATGTGCCGTAGACGCTATCAACATAGGAATGTCTTTTTTGTTGAATGAATCAGCTACAACCTTTGCTACTGCTGTATGAGGGTCCAACAAGTACCCTGTAATGTTACAAAAGTATCAATGAGGTGTATTACTAATATATTAAACTATTAATAAAAATTTATTGAACAAACAAGTATGTACATTTCCTTCAAGTAGCATCGTCCCCATGTGTGTGTGTCTGTGTAAGATCCTTGTGGACAACATAGAAAAATTGAGAAATCATCATAGAAGAAACATCAAACCTTCCACAAAGGTTTCCTTTTTTGGGAGAATGAATTCTACCAATTTTCAAGGTCAAGGATAAAAAAAAAGTCAAGGTCACTTAAAACTTTAAAATCCTTTTGTTGATAGCTACAAGGGGATATGCCATACTTGCATTGTCTTTTTCCCTCTAATTTCATTAACAGAGAAGAAAGTGGATAACTGAGGTTCAAAGGGCAATATACAAACTTACCAGTGTTTTGCAGTGTCTTTTGTATCATTGCTTTACATTTATCCTCTGAGCACCATTTAGCTACAAATGTCCCCTGGATTTCCCCCAGAATCTGACACAAAAATACAAAATGATGTCATATTAAATCTGATAGTTACAATAGTGATGAGAAAGGAGACTTCTACAGATGTCTGTCTGTGATCATTGGTTAATATTTGTAATGAAGACAGTACATGATTTATTGCACAGACCTTGTACCACTTAGAACTACATACATTGTATATCCTAGCTATACAGGGTTTTCAATCAGAATGATTTAGAAATTTGAGTTGAATCTTTTCAACATTTTACACCACAGGCACTTGGATCTGAACAAAAATAATATTTTGCCGTATACATTTGTACATGTATTTATGAAGTTCTGTTTTATTTTCACAAGCTGAAATCACTATATATACCCTCCTTTTTTGTGCCAACTGACATTATTTCCGCACTCAACCTGACCCCCTATTATGTTGAAAATGTCCATTTGACTTCACTGTGTTGCTACATGTGGCAGGGTTGACATTCAAACCGACAACCTACGGATCCATATCCACTGGGCATGCCATTCCATGCACATTTGAATTGGCGATTCCTCAAAGACTGACAGACTTATTTCACACTCAACCTGACCCCCTACTGTATTGAAAATGTCCATTTGACTTCACTTACATTTTCATCGATTGTGAAATGTTTGTCCTGCTCCAACTGCTGGAACCATCGTTTCACGTTGTCAGTGGATCCCGAGATGTGGTAGAGGTACCGTTCTAGATTAGACGACACCAGAATGTCTATAGCTGGTGACGCTGTGCGCTGAAGCTGTACAGACCGTATGTCGTAGGAACCCGTGTTTATGAATTGTGTCACCGCATTATTACTGTTAGATGCACAGATCAGTCGTCTGAAAGGTATTCCCATTCTCTGGAAGATGATGAATTTATAAATATTGATGAAATGGATGTTGCTGAATACAGACAACATATTTCGTATATTATACTATTTGGTAGTGGAAAAAGAGTTCAAATAGACGTATTTTGAAAAATAGCCTGTCCTACAAAAATCCTTGGACATGACTCATCATCAGCTGTTCCTATTTATAAATACCCAATAACATACAGAATCTGGAGAAATTTGAAGAGTATTCTAACCAGAATAGAGAGATATCAAGAAAATAGTTATACTAAAAAAAGCAATCCAAGGAATGCTTGTGTCGCCTGCGAAGCGGTTTTTTATTCTAGAAAGTGGATCAAAATCATTGGTATCAGTAGAAAAGTTTTGTCAAATGAAATTCATCTGAAATATCAGACCTCTTAATTACAAATTAAAAGATATGGTAATTCTCAAATTTTCAGAAAAGAGTGTCAACCATCTAGGTCAAGGTCACTACATAACTACTGGTAACAAAAAGGTCTCGACATAAGAAATATCAAAGACCTATCACCTACCAATTAAAAGATATATACAACCTTAATTTCTGAGAAAAGAAGGTCAAATAGCTAGGTCAAGGTCAAAAGGCAAAAAATGATGGTATGTGTAGAAAGGCATTGTTACAAGGAAAATACATGTTAAATATCAAAGCCCTATCACCTACCAATCAAAAGATATAGCCAATTTTACTTTTCTTGAAAAGTAGGTCAAATATCTAGGTCAATGTCACAAGGTCAAATTTCATGGTCTGTCACAAGGAATACACATGTGAAATACCAAAGCCCTATCACTTACCAATCAAAAGATATATACAATCTTAATTATTTTGAAAAGTAGGTCAAATATGTAGGTCAAGGTCAATAGGTAAAAAGGTATGGAATGTGTAGAAAGGTCTTGCCACAAGGAATACACATGTGAAATATCAAAGCCCTATCACTTACAAATCAAAAGATATAGCGAATCTTATCTTTTTTTTCAAAAGTAGGTCAAATATCTAGGTCAAGGTCACAAGGTCAAAAATTATGGTATGTGTAGAAAGGTCATGCCACAAGGAATACACATGTGAAATATCAAAGCCCTATCACTTACCAATAAAAAGATAAAGCGAATCTTATCTTTTGTTCAAAAGTAGGTCAAATATCTAGGTCAAGGTCACAAGGTTAAAAAATTATCGTTTGTGTAGAAAGGTCTTGCCACAAGGAATACACATGTGAAATATCAAAGCCCTATTCTGTACCATTCAAAAGATATAGCGAATCTTATCTTTTTTTCAAAAGTAGGTCAAATATCTAGGTCAAGGTCACTAGGTCAAAATTTATGGTATTTGTAGAAAGGTCTTGCCATAAGGATTGCATGTGTGAAATATAATGGTCCTAATATTTACCAATCAAAAGATTTATTCATTCTTAATTTTTTTGAAAAGTAGGTCAAATAAGTAGGTCAAGGTCACTAGGTCAAAAATTATGGTATGTGTAAGAAGGTCTTGTCACAAGGAATACACATGTGAAATATCAAAGCCCTATCACTTACCAATCAAAAGTTATGGGCTGTGACACCCAAAGTGTGACAGACAGACGGACAGACGGACGGACAGACGGACAACGGACAAAGTGATCCCTAAGTGTCGCTATGCTTCGCAGGCGACACAAAAAGTAACATGTATATGCAAGATTCATCTGAATAATTTTAACCATTGACAAGTTAAATCATATTACCTTAGCATAGTAAGCGGCTAATATATTTCCAAAATTGCCAGTAGGTATACATAAGTCCACCTCTTCCCCACTCTGTATGTCACCTCGCTGTACAAGGTCCAGGTAAGCAGAGGAATGGTAGACAACTTGTGGTAGAAGCCGACCCCAGCTGATGGAATTGGCAGCACTAAAATGGACAGTATGGTAGCACTATAGTTAAAACGTGGTAAATTGGAAGGTGCATAAACACAAGAAATGGTTATAATATAACAAGAATTAAAAGCACTTGACACAGAAGAAACTGCTGTTATGATCAATGGTGTAAAATTCATCAAATATTGGTCAATGGACACAGTAAATGACTCTTCTTCTTCAAATACATCACTCACGTCAGTGGTGGATTCTAGGGGATGCAGAGGGGGTGACTGCCCCCCCCCTCCCCCAGCACTGATCCAAAAAGTTTTCAAAACCAGGCAAATTTTTGCACATTTTCAGCAAAAGTCGGATTTAATTCTCCCCTTGACCCCCAGCAAAACAGGGTACTGGATACGCCACTGCATGTCAACTTGATTTTGTATCAATTAGACATTTGGACAGAAAGCCATTTTCAGCAGAGCGAAAAAACAAAGCCACTCAAATCACAGCTCACTCATCCACCCTCACAGTTCACCCATCCACCCTCACAGTTTATTCATCCACCCTCACAGTTCATCCATCCACCCTCACAGTTCACTCATCCACTGCAGTTCACTCATCCATTCTCCAAGTTCATCCATCAACCCTCATAGTTCACTCATCCACCCTCACAGTTCACCATTCACCCTCACAGTTCACTCATCCATCCTCACAGTTCACTCATCCTTCCTCACAGTTCACTAATTCACCATCACAATTCACTCATCCATCCTCAGTTCACCTATCCACCCTCACAGTTCACTCATCCATCCTCACAGTTCACCAATCCACCCTCACAGTTCTTTAATCCACCCTCACAGTTCACCCATCCACCCTCACAGTTCACTCATTCATCCTCACAGTTCATCCTCCCTTGCAGCATAGGCGAGTAAGTTAGTGCTATTCCTCCTAGTGGCAAACAAAACCACAACACAAATAAAGCCTGTGTTTGTGAAACACGAATGCCCCCGGTGGCATCTTTGTTAGTATGAACACTATTTTCTGTTAAGTACATGTATGTGAGGTCACTGGGTTAAAAGGTCAAAAGTCAAGGTCACGAGGTCAAAAATTTTGGTATCAATGGAAAGGTCTTGTCACAAGGAATACTCATGTGAAATATGAAAGCCCTATCACTTCCCATTCAAAAGTTATGCACAATGTTAAAGTTTTTGAAAAGTAGGTCAAAGGTCAAGGTCAAGGTCATGAGGTCAAAAATTTTGGTATCAATGGAAAGGTCTTGTCACAAGGAATACACATGTGAAATATGAAAGCCCTATCACTTCCCATTCAAAAGTTATGCCCAATGTTAAAGTTTTTGAAAAGTAGGTCAAAGGTCAAGGTCAAGGTCACGAGGTCAAAAATTTTGGTATCAATGGAAAGGTCTTGTCACAAGGAATACACATGTGAAATATGAAAGCCCTATCACTTCCCATTCAAAAGTTATGTCCAATGTTAAAGTTTTTCGGACAAACAGACAGACAAACAGACAAACAGACGGACAGGCCAAAAACTATATGCCCCCGAATCTTTGATTCCGGGGGCATAAAAATGTGGAAAACACACAACTGAACGTTTTTTAAAGTACAAAACCATGTTAAAAATTCAATTTAAAATCAATTTATGCCCAAATTAATCATGATTGTATGTACAGACCCATCTATTACACAGGAGCTCGACTCCAATAGCCATCAATAATATCTGCACTGTCCCATCTATCTCAAGTCAATGGAAAGTTGGCATCAAGCCCCTGTGATCTATAACGGCAAAATATCTAACCTCAGTCGACAGTTGTTCCTTTCACGGAGTTGTTCTGCCAGACTGGTGTCCTTCAAGGCTTTCTTCACAAAAGACTGACACTTGTCAAAATCTCCCTCAACACCTGCATATTAAAATGTGTTTGTTATATTTGTGAGATCTGTGTAACAAAATTCGCCAAACGACCGAAAACTAGACAGGGTGATAAATTAAAGCTTTACATTACAAACAGCTAGATTCAAGCTTTTCAAAAATCAGCCATATTCTTGTGTGCTGTGACCTATAAATATGACCTTGTTTCAAGGTTAATTCACATCCTTAGGTCCTAGACAACACTACCAAGAAATAGTCACATCGCATCAGGTATTTGATTGAATTTTCATTCCTAAACACACAAACCTTGACACGACCTATGTTTACGGTAATGACACTTCCCCGAAATGCTATAGAAACCACCGAGGGATTTTATTATTATTTTTTTTCATCAATTTATTCATCTGTTTATTTGTCCTTACCAAATACTTGTACGTTATTTCCAGCGAGTGACAACATCTGCCGTTTCTGTACAGAGCTAACTCCCTGTTCGGGATACAACACAATTACACCAACACCACTCTCACCTGTGTGGAAAATCTTAATGGTCATTGCCGCTACAATGTTTTTATATGTATCAAAGAAAGTAAAAGAAAAAACTTTCAAAATTGATATGGTATCGAAGGTCAGTGTCTTAATACACCAAAATCCTAGGCCCCATGCAGTTTACCTGCTTCAGATTTTATGGAAAAACTGCATCGTGCGCGTAACGCAAGATGCACAAGTTTTGGTGTTGATACCTCGATCAACCAAAAAAATATTACATTGATTACTTATCATTTCATTTTGTCGCTTTTCTATGTTTATTTGCAGCTTTGAAATCGTATTGCTAACGACGTTGCTTATGACGTTGCTAAGCGCGTACTTCCGTTGTGTGTTGATACAGGTATCAACAAAATGTCTCGCCCAATCAGATTCGTCGTTTCTTATTAATAACAATGGAAATTAAAAGATTCTGATACCCATCAATTAGTCTTCTATGTCATTTTCAACACAGTGAGAATTTTTTTTTATTGAAATTATTATTAAAATCTATACTTACCTGCATGTTTACTAAATCCATCTAAAACAGCACCTCCTGTATCCCCGGATGTTGCTACAACGATCAGAAATCTGACGAAAGAAAATTATTTTCAAATACAATAATCAGTGTCATTCAATATGGTCAATCTCTTTGTTTGAAAAACAGAGCTGATCAGGAAAAGGGAATGTCGTCTGTCGCATGTTTGACCCTAAAAATGTTACCTTGACCTTGAAGATGGCATTGATCCTCATTGGATGTTGATTTTTATCATGCTTACAAACTAGACAGGCGGACATACAGATAGACAGGAGCAGAACATTGTGATCCCTGTATGTCGACCCTTCATTGCAGGCGAATACAATTTATATTCTTAAAATAGATGACAAGCCACTTTATTTTACTGAAGTACATCACTTTTCACGAGTCGAAATTTTTCTTAAGTGAACAACCTTAAATTTGGAATAAATCTCGTAAAGAAAACCAGATTTGAAAGAAATGAAAAAAACAAGAAAATAAAAAAGCTACCTTTTCTTTCTATATAATCCTTTCTGCTTCAAAGCTTCAACAAATAGTTGAGGCATCAACTGTAAAGCTGCGTCTTTAAAAGATGCAGTAGGTCCATGGAAAAGTTCTATAAGGTACTGGTTTGCTTGCAAATGATGAATTGGGAAAATCTTATTACATAAGAAATTGTCTTCATTGTATGCCTTAGAGATAAAGTTTGCCAAGACAGACGGATGGACATCATACGGATTTATCACTCGCTCTAATATTCTTAGGGCTCTGCTTCTGTAGTCTAGATTTACAAGTCTATCCATTTCACCTATAGAGAATTTTGGAAGCTCTGACGATGGCACGTACAGGCCACCATCCGGTGCAAGTCCAGTAAGAATAGCGTCACTAAGTGAAACTCTCCCACCGCTGCCACCAATTGTTTCTCCGCCTCTAGAACTCACATAGCCTCTGTCATTATCCATAGACTTAACGGCGGATACTACTTTACTGGCAATAGATTCCTGAGTCTCTCCTGCTTCACACAAGATTCGGAGATCGTAACTGTTTTCATAAAATTGCTGACGGTATTTCAAAATATCGGACATGGTCATTCCATCACCTTGTCCAACTATTCTATTTACTTTCATTTTCTCCAAACGATCAAGTATTTCATTATTTGGAACATCCAAAAACACGACTGTTCCTGAAAATACAAATTATTTCAAAATAAATGGCGCTACAATAAGCGGAATCCCCAAATATTCCTTCAATACCGTTCAGTTTCTCATCATATGAAAAACACTCTCTGCAGTAGTATATAATACTTAGTAAACTCATAAGAAACTTACAGAAAACGCCAACTGACCGTCCTAAATGAAAATACTTTGTTGGTCCATGGCGTCGAGCACCTGTGGTATTATCCGCCATATCGGTGAACCCCTCCCAAGTCATACATGCAACACTACATGAATCAAAAAAATTACCAAAAAAATCATTTTCAACATGTATTTACAACTCTTCCTAATACATGTATCACAGCCATGAGGCACAGAGTTATTTCTGGTGCCTCTTTTGACATTGAAAGCGCCAGTATTTGCAAAGTATCGAACGACAGACGGGTAACTCATTACGTAAACCTCTACACTCTCATTTACGCCTTGAACAAATGCTGTCATCATGTGTTTACCTGTGTTGGACACTTTGTCCATAGCTTCTTTGTACATTGGGTTTGATCCGGTTAGAGACACCACTTTGCCACTGACGTCACATTGTAGAAGCGCTTTGCCTTCCGCCTCCACAAAACCACTAGATCCTACTTCGGCTAACTGTAACATAATATTAATGTAATCTAAGAAGAGCAATTGTCATTACCGGCAGTCATGACTGCCGGTATACTGTAATCAATCGTGACATACTTGCACGGATAAAATAACTCTTGGCAATATGATTGGTGAACAACTACAAAATATGCAAATATTCGTCAAGGTTATTCTGAATCTGTGCATAAGATACTTCCATCAGGTCGGCTGAAGAGTCTAGATGACGTGACAAATGAAAATCATATCGTATCAGTGCATTTTCTTCCGAAAGATGCATCGAAAAGACTTTGTTCCGATACGTCCTACAACGAATCACAGATTCTCGGAAATTTCCGTAGCTTGAATCGGAAATAAAAACGGAAAAGCCCGGAAATGTGCGATTGGTCTAACAAGAATAAAAATCGTTTATTCCATTTTTTCCTTTCTAGAATAATGTCAGCTAACTGCCGGCAAGCTTTTTGTAAAAGCTAATACTTGTGAAAACCTGTGTTTATGTTTATGTGATCGAGAACCTCTTATTTCTGAAACACTTCACGACATTCGGAATTGCGATATGAGCGACGGTCACCAACTTGTTGAACAGATAAGCACAATTTGGGTAAAGTACCTACAAAGCTAATTTATCTTACTTATCTTAAGATTCAGTGAAATTCTTTGCAATGGCTACAGAGGAGGAAGTTAAAGACGGACGTACGGCGCGCGCTGAAAACCGTTTTTAAATCTATGTCATGGAAACTATTGAGAACCCGCAAATATTGCAAAACTTTTCACAATATCCAAAAGTCGGGTTATTTAACTTTATTTTCAATGCATGGGCTTAAAATCAACCAAAGAACAACCGAGTCAAATTGATATGAAGTGATATGCGATCTCATTTTTTTTTATAAATAAACCGAAACATTGGCTATTTGAGGGATCACATCTCCGACATCGCACCTGCTGACGGACTTATACATTATGATGTCATTATCAATGGCCCGTCAAACAATACTTTGAGCACAGGGATTTATCGCGCTTTCCGGTTGCTTTATGTACTATTGGTTATATATATATATATATATATATCGTGTATCCAGACGGCTCAAGGGATGTACTTTCCCTTCAGCTGGGTTTAAACACGTTTATTGTCGTAGCCGCTTGTACCCTTTTTGTGCCTTTGTATCTTTTTTTTCCAAGCGACGTGCATTCGCCCTTTGTTGGGTGGATCCGACATTGTCTAAATAGTGAACGTGGTTGTTTTCACCCCTTTTTTGCTGTCTATATATATATAAGTATATCAATAAATAGTCAATAATTCTCTCCACAAGTTTCAATATATTGAAATAGTTCGGCGTTTGTTATTGTTTCAATATACTGTATATGTATACATATACATAATCAATAGTACATCAAGCAACCAGGAAGCGCGATAAATCCCTGTGACTTTGACGGGACATTTTGATTATGAGGTCATACTGTATGAGTTGCCGATCCCTCATTTAGGCGGCGAACTATAAGGTGTACCGTACGCTTTAATAAAGTATTTGAATTGGAGAGGTATAATTCAAGAATTCCGCTTTCCAACACGGACGACGACGGCATACGGCATCTGAAGCTTTTTGTTCCTTAGTTAGCTGTCATTTACAAGTCTTTGCTTGACAATATTGTGGACAAATAAAAAAAAGTATCTCTTTCTCCGTACCATGTTATCCACACTAATCTCAATATTGATATCTGAATCCCATTACATGCTTTATACTCCCTTATTGTGGGGGCATTTATATAACTTCATTTGGCCATTACAATTTCTATATGACTGGGCATCAGCGAGCAAAGCATCGAGTCAATATGTGAATAAAGAAAAAGAAAATTGAAGACGACACGAATGTTGAACACAAAGGGATGGGATAGTGACCGTTAATCTTGACGCTGGACGAATGCGACCATACCGTCGATATCCAATAATAGTATGTATTATGATACAAAAAATGACCATCTCTTTTGTATTAAGGAAGCGAAAAGTAATCTATGCTACTAAGCTAGGTAGTATTTAACAATGCTAATGAAATGAATATGGAACATGTTATAAGTGGGGATTATTACATTCTCAGTTTGACTCTAATAAGAAAAGGGAGAATATTGACAAACTTGACTTTTGTCCCATAAATTAATGTCATATCTGCCTTAACTATGAGAGAAGGAGACTTTTCAGTAAAAGCAAGTCGCTTGCTTTGGATCACTGTCGTTAAAGGAAGATAACGGAATAAAATCACAGAATGGAAGTCTATGTGTTTATATTATACATGTTTGCCATATTTGGTGGATTCGGGAATCTTGTAGCGTTTTGTTTCTATTTGAGGAAGAAATCAACTATTCCTCATATATTTATCCGTACTCTAGCACTGACAGACTTGTTTACATGCGTCGCCATCATTCCTTTCACAATTTGGATGGAGTACGTAGATTTTTCAACCAGTAGTCAATTTGTATGCCAACTATATCGCTTCCTAACCACCAGTAACATTCCATTTGCGGCCATTTTGATGGCGCCTATAGCCGTTGATAGATATTTTTCCATTTGTAAACCATTTTCTATTGGAATAAACAAGCGGAGGGCCTATGGAATAATTTTTGCTGTTATTTTGATAAGCATGGCGTTTGGAGTAATTTTTGCCGTTGACAGTGAAATACAACTTCTCGTGGAAACAATGATATGGCCTCACGATATGACTGACGAATCAAACGTAACCACCATCAATATGACGACAACGGAAATGACGCAAATGCCTAACACTTCCGTTGCGGTAAAAATGGTATGTGTTAACGGACTGAAGTTAATCAGTGAAGATTTCATCAAAGGCTTTCGCTATTTTTATGCCTCAGTGTACGCTGTTTCAGTGCTTGGAACACTGTCGATATATGTGGTCATTTACGGCAAAGTTGTTCATTGGCGTAAAAAAGCGAACGACTCTCTTTATGATTTATTCAAATAAATCCTCCTCCTCTATCATCTCAATGAATTCGATGACGTCAGATAAATCAAGATGTCACAGCAAGAGGATAGCGAACACCAAGCGACAACAATCCTCTATCTCAATCCTGTCCAGCCAATCAACAAGCTCATATACCATTCAACAGAACAAGCCAGCAGAAAATTCTACTTCCGGTAGGAAACGAACATGTCACAAAAATGTCATGGAGTCGGGTAGATCCCGGATGCAAACAGAAAGCTTCCGGTCAAACGTCAGACTCGCATTGATGCTGTTTAGTGTATCCATAGTATTCATACTTGCTTACCTACCAGCTTGGCTTATGATTTTTGAAATTATTGATTTCAATGTAACAGTTTTCTATTTGTATTTTTCATATAATGTTATTCATCCGCTCACTTACGTCATCATGGACAAGACGTTCAGGCGAGAAGCTTGGTTAAGAATTCATTGTCGTGAGGAAATACCGACCAGTAGGAATGAGACTGAACGATCAAGATATTCGTGAACATTTGTGTAAATTCTAGCAATATATATGAAATGTTTGTTATCATTTTGTGTAAATTATTCAATATAGAAATGTATAAATTTATTATTGCCATATATAATCGATGTCTTACAGACTTTTATTTGCATGTCGTCTGTACAAGCGTCGTGAAACAAGTTTTACTCTTTTAGTATTATGCGAACATAAAATGACATGGAAACAAGCAATACACACAAAAATGTCTAAACCCAGAGTAAAGGACCATGTCCAAAAGATGTGTAACAGGAAAATGTCATTCTCTGCACATAACCAACAGAAAAACAAGAGACCAATGGGACACATCGCTCACCTAAGAGCAGTGGAAATCTGACAGTGACATGGTACTCGGCTTCTGATGCAATCTCTATAAGAAATATATACCAGAGATAGGCATATTCATTGAAATATAATTATATATAGTATTTTATAAGTAGCAAGGGATATAGCAATTACTTCGTGTAAAATTTCATTAATTTCTGTGCTGTGGGGTTACGCAGAAGTCGAAAATGTGTCAGCCAATCAGAGCCCTCGGCGGCCATATCTGTTGACCGATCGGCAAGAACAACACAAAATTGGTAGTGGACCTTGAATACTTGCTTCCCGAAAGGTTTCATGAAATTCTATTGAGCGGTTCTTGTTTTCTATCTGTAAGCTCTAGATTTTGCGAAATTCTGTGCAGCGGTTGCATAAATAGTCGAAATTGTCTTCGCCAATCAGAGCCCTCATCAGCAGCCATATTTGTTGACCGATTAGCACGAAAAACACAAACTTGGTAGAGGACCTTGAGTAACTTGCTTCCCGTAAGATTTCATGAAATTCTATTCAGCAGTTACAGAGGAGAATGCGAAAAATTTTCAGCCAATGAGAGCCCTCTGCGGCCATATTTGTTGACCAATCGGCACGGAAAACATAACCTTTGTATATGTACATGACTTCGAATACTTGCTTCTTGTAAAATTTCATTAAATTCTGTGCATTATATAAGCTGCAGAGAAATTTGTTAAGGAATTGAAGGACGCCACACGAAACGCTATGACAATTTTCCTTCCTTGAGCGTTTGGCTCAGGTGAGCTAAAAGAGAGATGGAGATGATCACCGACAAAAATCCTTTGCGATACAAAGACAAATAAAAATATCCAGATAAGGTGCATCGGTGTAGCGCTTGTGAATAGGATCCACAAACCAGTGGCGTAGCTACTACATAAGCTTGGATGCTAAAGCATCTTCTCTTTTCAAAACTTACTGAATGAGGACTTCAGTAGTTTAGTCTCAATATACCGTGTGCATTGAAAATACGTCACTAATGGTTACATTAAAATGTTTTTTTTTCTGAACTTGAATTGTTTTTATGTTGTATATTTCTATTTAAATGTATAGGGGAGGTCATAAAGTACTTGCAATTTTAAATTAGCTTCGAAACTGTACGCTATGAAATCAGGGTTAGCTCTGTGTCAAATGGGGAATCCCCTTATTGGCCTGCAATGATCAATTGAAAGTAGCATGCTCTCCATGTATGGTAATGAATCTAGGGACCTATTGCAAATTTGACCATTTCGAAAACTGTAAGATTTTGTCTAAAAGGTTAAACTTGCCCAGTAAAAATTCATATAACGAAATCTGATATAACCGAGAATGGGTACTTAGGTAGGTTTTCATCATTTTTGATGATTATTCATGGTAAGATTGGAACTTGTTATATACAATCCCAACACTATGGGAAGCGAGTAGCTAATATATTAACGTATATTTTTAAAAATACTGTTACATACTAACTTTCAATTAAACCAACATAGAGTCATCAGAGATGACAGCGCTCGCCTTGACGGCAACATTGTCACATGACCAGCATATGTACCTATATTGCACAAAGTATTTCCAGATGCATCACCCACATACGTTTGGTTGATAACGAAATTGAAAAAAAGCTGGAAATGAAGATTCTAATTTAACCTTACCTGGTCAATCAAGCGTGAAATATAGGTCAGACGCAGCACCTGTCCAGTGCATTGCAGTAAGCATCCTCAGATGCATCACCCACACAAGTTTTTTTTATTGATCAAAGACTTAAAATAGGTCAGAAATGAGAAAATTCCCATTTTACTTAACCTGATTGCTCAAGCGTTAAATATGGGTCAGATGCAGCATCTGCATCATGCATTGCATTAAGCATCCTCAGATGCATCATAGACACAAGTTTGGTTGATGTAGGACTTAAAGTAAGGCAGAAATGGACCTGTCCAATTTTACTTGGCCTGGCCACTCAAGCGTAAAATTTGGGTTAGATACCGCCTTCGTGCCATGAATTGTAGTAAGCATCCTTATATTCATCATCCATGCAAGTATGGTTATGTAGGACTTAAAATAAGGTGGGAATGAACCTGTCCCATATTACCTAACCTGGTCAATCAAGTGTAAAATGCGGGTCAGATGCAGCCTCCCTAACATTCAATGTGGTCAGCATCCTCAGATGCATCATCCATGCAAGTTTGGTTGATGTAGGACTTAAAGTAAGGTGGGAATGGACCTGTCCCATATTACCTAACCTGGTCAATCAAGCGTGAAATGTGGGTCAGATGCAGCCTCCCTTACATCCAATGCGGTCGGCATCCTCAGATGCATCATCCATGCAAGCTTGGTAGATGTAGGAATTATAGTAAGGTGGGAATGGACCTGTTCCATTTTACCGAACCTGGTAACTCAAGCGTGAAATGTGGGTCAGATGCAGCATCTGTACCATGTGCTGCAGTAAGCACCCTCGTATGCATCACCCACACAGATTTTGATGACCTAGGACTTCTAGTAAAGCGGGGATGGACCTGTTTCATTTTACATAACCTACTCACTCAAGCATGAAATGTGGATCTGATGCAGCCTCCACACCATACAGTAAGCATCATCAGATGCATCATCCATGCAAGTTTGGTTGATGTAGGACTTATAGTAAGACAGGAATGGACCTGTCCCATTTTACCTAATCTGCTCATTCAAGCGTGAAATGTGGGTCAGATGCAGCCTCAGTACCATGCATTGTAGTAAGCATCCTCAGATGAATCATTAATGTAAGTTTGGTTGATGTAGGACTTATAGCAAGGCGGGAATGGACCTGCCCCATTTTACCTAATCTGCTCATTCAAGCGTGAAATGTGGGTCAGATGCAGCCTCCGTACCATGCATTGTAGTAAGCATCCTCAGATGAATAATTAATGTAAGTTTGGTTGGTGTAGGACTTATAGTAAGGCGGGAATGGACCTGTCCCATTTTACCTAACCTGCTCACTCAAGCATGAAATTTTGGTCAGATGCAGCATCCGTACCACGCATTGTAGTGAGCATCATTAGATGCATCATCCATGCAAGTTTGATTGATGTAGGACTTATAGTTTGGCGGGAATGGACTTGTCCCGTTTTGCTAAACCTTAGTGCGGACGCCGACGACGGGATGATAGCATAAGCCCCCCTCTACTTCGTCGAGGTGAGCTAAAATTTTGTGACAATTGGTTGCCATGACAAATATAATTCAAAATTTCAAAATCTGGCGCTCACAGATGAGTGTTCATCTATTTGTTGGTATATTGATACCTTTATCTCTTTATGGAAGTAACAGCTAGAGCATCCTCGTATTGTAATTTGCGACACTATAAGAGATTGTTGCCCCCCCCCCCCCTCCTTTTTTTTTACCAAAAGCAGATCACTGCTCTTAGCCTTCTGGATGTCGAGAGACTCCTTGCATCATGAAAGGCATCCATTTCATTTTGTCCTGGCTATACCACTGACAGAGATAACAATTTTTATTGTATCCATGTAGGGTGCAATGTTGTTTAAAAGTATCCGGTTGCTCATACGGTACTAGTAAAAGTGCACGATGCATAATTTCTAAGTACCACTAATGAGTGTTAAGTATCCGATATAATCATTTCTGACTGTTTTGTCAAGTACTTAGTTGATCCTTCTACATGTATGGTGTCCACAGGAACTTGACGCTAACGACCCTCAATGATACCCGCCTCTTATTTGACTCGAGAGAGATGGGAAGGGGCGGATGTCATTGACGGTTGTTGGTGCCTGTGAGCTCCTGTGATTCATCGCAAACGACACTTGAAAACACTTCGCTTCATCTTTGCTCCTGGCACCATGCTCGATTGCACACTTAGAGGGACAGTAGTGCGCCTATGACATCTTCAAACATGTTGATATGCTCTACCGTGAGAAACCATAAGGGAAGACATAGATAAGACTTGTAGTCACGGCTCTTCTTTGTTTATTATGAGTAACAGGGAGGGGAGGCAAGATGACAGGAATCTGATACTTCTATGATAAAAATAAGCAGGATGTAGATGAAATAATTATCTATACTTTAAGTCTACATTTTTATCACCGACAGAGTGTTGTGTCATTCTGGAAAGATAGAGATCACGAAAATGAAACAGTAACTGCAAAAATATTTTTATCATCGATAGAGAGTGTTGTGTAATAAATGATTCTGGAAAGAGAAAGACCATAAATGGGAAATGAAACAGTGACTGCAAAATTTACATTTTTATCATCGATAGAGTGTTGTGTCATTCTAGAAAGAGTGAGATCATAAATGGGAAATGGTTGAGTAACTGCAAAATTTCAATTGTGCAAAGTGGCACTGCAAAACAGAGCAATTTGTATCTGTATTACTCTGATGTTAACAAATAAGAATATATAGACACCCAAAAGTTTCGAGTTTGATCATGCGTATGATTGCCATGATAAGTTTACAAGAGGTCAAAATGGGCACAAATCCCTCACTTTAAAAGGATTATTTCCACCCTCTATTATTTCCACCCCATATTATTTTCACCCTCTATTATTTCCACTCTATATTATTTCCACCCTATATTATTTCCACCCTCTATCATTTCCACCCTATAAAAGAGGTAGGAGACTGGGAAAAGTTTGAAGACTTTTTGTCTCATTAATAATTTTCCTGTCACATCTTCGAGTCGTAATCTTTATGAAGAACATTCATTTCTAAAAATGGAGGCATTTTCAAGTAATAACCCCATTATCAGCTACCGACCTAAAATGATTAACTATGGTATGCTGATCGTTACAAATTAACATGGATCTTTTTCAAAATTCACAACAGCTATAAAAAACTTAATCCGGTACACTCTCTATAAATTCAATCTCAATCACACACCCTGCAATCTCAATCTCACCTTATCTGCCACCGTCATTCCCCAGTGTGGTTCCAGTAGATGGTCGTCTACGTCATAAGCTGGCATACCCAGTTTGTCGGCGACTATACGTCCGACTGTGGTTTTACCGCTACCTGGACTACCAATCAGTATGATGTTGTCCTGAAAATGATCAAAACATCATATCTTAGTTTATAGTCAAACAGTTCTTGAAAATATGCCCCCCCCCCCCCCGAATTCTACTATTTGTAAAGCCTTGAAAAGATTATATAATGGAATTCTGTGTTACGGAGTTGCCGAAAATTAATTAAGGATTCCGACTTTTCCGTCGGAATCCTTTCTGTTATTGTATTGTCTTTTCTTTATTAAGGATTCCGACTATTCCGTCGGAATCCTTTCTGTTATTGTATTGTCTTTTCTTTATTAAGGATTCCGACTTTTCCGTCGGAATCCTTTCTGTTATTGTATTGTCTTTTCTTTATTCTTATTAAGGATTCCGACTATTCCGTCGGAATCCTTTCTGTTATTGTATTGTCTTTTCTTTATTCTTATTATTATTCTTATTATTATTATTATTATTATTATTATTCTTACCCCCAGATCGTTCCAGTCACTGTACAAAAAAGTACAACTTCTTATGATAAAACGAAAAGGATCATGTGAAAGAGCATATAAAGATCTTGAGGTAAAAAAATTTTGTCGTCGAAAAGCTCACATATGCCCCCGCTAGAGGTCATCAAAGTTCAAATCTTTAAACTCTTATAACTCCTAAACTAACCGTACGATTTGAACGAAATTTGTTTTAAAATGTTCTTTGGGAAATTCGTAAACTTTTATACGCTTACATGCTCGATAAAATATTTACGGTTTTCGCGCTATTCCAAGTTGAAAATGGAACTTTAAATTGGCACAGTGCCAATTTCTACAGTTTTTGAGATTTTGAGTTGAAACTTGGATACTAGGTTACTTATAGGTAGTCATTTAATGTTGACCTACTTTCAAGGTCAAATTTTCATTCTCAAGGTCACAACAAACTTTTACCTGTAGAACAAAGACTATTTGACCTTCAGAGTTCAAACTTCATACATACTATCGTTAAACCAAACTCTTTCACACTGACCTTGACCCAAGGTCAAATTTTGATTCTCAAGGTCACAACAAATTTTTGCCTATAGAACAAAGACTATTAGACCTGCAGAGTTCAAACTACATACATGATATCATTAAACTAAGCTCTTTCACCTTGACCTTGGCCCAAGGTCAAATTCTGATTCTCAAGGTCACAACAAACTTTTGCCTATAGAACAAAGTCTATTTGACCTTCAGAGTTTAAACTTCATACAAATAATTGTTCAGTCATGGTCTTTCACTTTGACCTTGACCCAAGGTCAAATTCTCATTCTCAAGGTCAAAGCAACTTTTCCCTACAAAACAAAGACTCTTTGACCTTCAGAGTTCATACTTTATACATATTATGCTTGGGTCAAGCTCTTTCACCTTGACCTTGACCCAAGGTCAAATTCTGATTTTCAAGGTCACAACAAACTTAAGTCTATAAAACAAAGACTGTTTGACCTTGAGAGTTCAAACTTTACACAAATATTCCTTGCATCAAATTCTTTCATCATGACCTTGACCAACGGTCATTTGTTTGATTTCAAGGTCACAACTGACTTTGGTTGATAAGATATTGAGCTTTGCTCAGATTAAGATTAATCGTGATGAGAATAATCACAGTACTTAGCTTTCATTCATGACATTGGTTAATGGCCAAATAATCATTCTCAAGGTCTTAACAATCATTTACTCTTGTTGAATTTACACTTTTTATCCTAAACTATTTATTCTTCACACAAGTAGTCCTTCTTATTTGAACTTAGTATAAGAAAGATAACTCTTTTATTCTTGTTCTCTGTTCTGTTTCTTTTTTTTTTTCTTAGTAGCATTACATATCTGTACTTTCATGTTGTTGTCATTTTCTATTAATAGAAATTATCTCATTGCAAAATCATTGTGCAATTCTGTTTTGAGAAAGTAATTGTAAAGGATTTGATATCCATCGAGCATGGAGTTTAAAGCTTTCGCAAAGATGAAAGGTACTTATTTTTTTTTCTATTTTGTTGATAAATGAATAAGAGTCTCAAATTAGACATAAGCTCTTTTGACCCATTTGCTGAAGTGAATAAGGTACTTAAGCAACTATTCTTTTTCCATCTTCTTTATTCGGATTTTAACACTTCAGTTCCGAGGAAGGTCTAAGAAAGGAGGAATCCGTCTGTTGCTTGCAACAGTAGCCATCTAGTTATTATTCTTATTATTATTATTCTTACCCCCAGATCGTTCCAGTGACTGTACAAAAAAGTGCCACTTCTTATGATAAAACAAGAAGTATCATGTGAAAGAGCATATAAAGATCTAGAGGTAAAAAAATTTTGTCGTCGAAAAGTTCACGTATGCCCCCGCTAGAGGTCATCAAAGGTCAAATCTTTAAACACTTATAACTCCTAAACTAACCGTACGATTTGAACGAAATTTGTTTTAAAATGTTCTTTGGGAAATTTGCAAACTTTTATACGCTTACATGCTCGATAAAATATTTACGGTTTTCGCGCTATTCCGAGTTGAAAATGGAACTTTAAATTGGCACAGTGCCAATTTCTGCAGTTTTTGAGATTTTGAGTTGAAACTTGGATGGTAGGCTACTTATAGGTAGTCATTGATGATGACCTAGTTTCAAGGTCACATTATGATTCTCAAGGTCACAACAAACTTTTGCATATAGATCAATGACAATTTGACCTTGACAGTTCAAACTTCATAAATACAATCATTGATCCAAGCCCTTTCACCTTGACCTAGGCCAAAGGTCAAATTTTGATTCTCAAGGTCACAACAAACTTTTGCCTATAGAACAAAGACCATTTGACCTTGAGAGTTCAAACTTGGCGCAAATATTCCTTGCATCAAGTCCTCTCACCTTGACCTTGACCCAAGGTCATTTGTTCGATTTCAAGGTCACAACAGACTTTTGTTGATAAAATATTGAGCTTTGATTAGATTAAGAGGACTCTTGATGAGAATAAATTCAAATGCTTATCTTTTATCCATGACCTTGGTTAAAGGTCAAATTAACTTTTTCAAGGTCATAACAAACATTTACTCTTGTAGAATTCACAGGATTTTGCCCTGAACTATTTATGCTTCACACAAGTAGTACTTCTTAATTAAACATTACATAGTAAGATAGATAACTCTTTTATTCTTGTTCTCTGTTTCTTTCTTTTTTATTGTTAGTAGCATTACATATCAGTAGTTTCATGTTGTTGTCATTTTCTATTAATAGGAATTATCTCATTGCAAAATCATTGTGCAATTCTTTTTTGAGAAAGTCATTGTAAAGGATTAGATATTGAGTTGCATGGAGTTTAAAGCTTTCGTAAACATGAAAGGTATTTATTATTTTTTTCTTCTATTTTGTTGATTAATAAATAAGAGTCCCAAAGTAGACATAAGCTCTTTTGACTGATTTGCTGAAGTTAATATGGTACTAAAGCAACTATTCTTTTTTCCATCTTCTTTATTCGGATTTTAGCACTTCAGTTCCGAGGAAGGTCTAAAAAGGAGGAATCCGTCTGTTGCTTGCAACAGTAGCCATCTAGTTCTTATTATTATTCTTATTATTATTATTATTATTCTTACCCCCAGATCGTTCCAGTCACTGTTCAAAAAAGTACCACTTCTTATGATAAAACGAAAAGTATCATGTGAAAGAGCATATCAAGATCTTGAGGTAGAAAAATTTTGGCGTCGAGAAGTTCACATATGCCCCCGCAAGATGTCATCAAAGGTCAAATCTTTAAACTCTTATAACTCCTTAATTAACCGTACGATTTGAACAAAATTTGTTTTATATTGTTCTTTGAGAAATTTGCAAACTTTTATATATTTACATGCTCCATAAAATATTTACAGTTTTCAAGCTATTTCAAGTTGAAAATGGAATCTTAAATTGGCAAGGTGCCAGTTTCTACAGTTTTTGAGATTTTCAGTTGAAACTTGGACAGTAGGTTACTTGTGGCTAGAGATTTTATGTTGACCTGGTTTCAAGGTCAAATTCCTTTTCTCAAGGTCACAACAAACATTTAACTATAACACAAAGACTGTTTGACCTTGGGAATTCAAGCTTTACACAATCATTCATTGCATCAAGCTCTTTTACATTGACCTTGACCCAAGCTCATATGCAAGATTTCAAGGTCACAGCAGACTTTTGTTGATAAGATATTGAGCTTTTTTCAATTTCAGATATATTTTGATGAAAATAATATTCTATACTTATCTTTTTCCTTGACCTTGGTTTAAGGTCAAAATTCCATTCTCAATGTCATAACAATATTTACTTGTTAAATACACAGTGTTTGTCCAATACTATTTATACTTCATAAAAGGGGCCCTTCTTATATGAACTTTTCATGATCTAAGAAAGATAAATCTTTTATTCTTAATGCTCTTCGTATCATGCCTTGTCTCTACTATCATGCTGTTGTCATTTCTAATCAGAGAGTGTCAGACTGACAGTGTAAGATAGACAGTGTTAGATAGACTGACAACGATGGACGGACGAAGGGACGGACAGACATACGAACAGATAGATAGAGTACTAGATAAAAATGAAGGCGATCGGCGAAAAAAAAAAAAAAGATTATCCAGACTGGGGATCGAAGCCAGTGCCCCTGGGTCAGCAGTCCAACGCTCTATCCACCTGACCATTGGAGTTCTTGGATTTTAGTGGTTTTTATTTTTGATATACAGATGAAAAAATACAAATATCTGATTCAGCATTACCAGAAATTATCGATCTGTCATGTCACAAATCAGTCCTTTTTATAGGTTTTGATTCAGAAGAAAAACGCATTTCATATAGTGCATATTTATTTTACTGTCATTGACTTCAACATGTACATTGAGAAAAAAAAACCTGGAAGTAAAAAAAAAATGTTTCTCGATTCATTTGATTATTTAGAGCAGATCTAGACAGGTATGTGTACAAGTGTATGTTGGGGAGGGGGGGGGGGGTTCAAGACCCCTTCCCCCATAATCGCTTGAAAATATTTTTATCTTCCCCGTTTCACGTATCTGCTACTCCTCCGAAATCATAGACAGGAAACGCTCTATCCCTCTTTTTAAAGTCTTTGAAATAATATGTACAAGACCCTTTGCGTTTGTAATTTGTTTTTCCAAAGAGTGGTTCCATTCTAGCCCTTCTAAGAGGAGTAGGGGGTCCTGTCTATGAATTTTGACACCCCCCCCCTCCCCGACTTACATACACATACCTGCCTTCACGTTGCCTGTTCAGATCCGTCCTTGAAAAAATAAGCAAACATATTCGATTGATTCTTCACAATTTTATTATCAATATGCATTGTAATATAGAGTAAAAGAAAAAACATTTTATGAAAATCCTTGTTGTTTATTTCTGAATACAAACCTCTAAATATAATCGATCGATAAAATTCATCATTCGGAACATACTCGAAACATTGAATCATATCATAGTTGCAAGATTTCATCTTTCTAAAGACTTTTGATACCATGAATCTTCAGTCCTGCAATAGCTCAGTTGGTAGAGCGTGATGCTGCAGAGCGGAAGGCCCCGGGTTCGAAACTCGCTGAAGACACTTTTTTCTTCTCACCATTTTTTTTTCAGTCATAAACAAACATAGATTACAATGCTTAAACATTGTTTATCGTTTCAAATGTTTTACGAATATGTGTTAGTTCAAAAAATATCTTCTGAGTTAAGAATCAAGAAATATCGAATACCAATTCGAAACACTTGCTTTTGTCTTGATTCATTGGAAAATCCCTGACACGATTAATATGCATGACCCAAGGTGTGTTACAATTTTCATTGGTCAATTCAACCACGTGACCTGAGATAACCATACACTACATTACAAGCTACAATGGAGGCCTACATTGGTGAAGGTACCTGGTTCGAGCCCAGCTGCGGCCAATCTTTTTGGAGTTTTTTCAGTTCTCATTTCTGCTATGAACAAGATGAATATAAGAGGAATCCATCTGCGACGTCCGCAGGAACCTCCATGCTTCTATTTAAGGATTCCGACTATTCCGTCGGAATCCTTTCTGTTATTGTATTGTCTTTTCTTTATTAAGGATTCCGACTATTCCGTCGGAATCCTTTCTGTTATTGCAATGTCTTTTCTTTATTCTTATTATTATTCTTATTATTATTATTTTTATTCTTACCCCCTCATCATTTCCAGACACTTTATTCAAAGGTCTTTTAACGCAGAGCAAAAGGGATAGTACCATCAGAAAGAGCATAACAAGATCTTCTTTAACTAATTTTTGCTTGTTGATAAGTTCACCAATGCCCCCGCTGGAGGTCATCAAAGGATAAATCTTTAAACACCTATAACTCCTAAACTAACCGTACGATTTGAACGAAATTTCTTTTAAAATGTTCTTTGAGAAAATTGTAAACTTTTATATGCTTACATGCTCGATAAAATATTTACGGTTTTCGCGCTATTCCAAGTTGAAAATGGAACTTTAAATTGGCACAGTGCCAATTTCTACAGTTTTTGAGATTTTGAGTTGAAACTTTGATAGTAGGTTACTTATAGGTGGTCATTTAATGTTGACCTACTTTCAAGGTCAAATTTTCATTCTCAAGGTCACAACAACCTTTTGCCTATAAAACAAAAAGTATTTGACCTTCAGAGTTCAAACTTCATACATATTATCGTTAAACCAAGCTCTTTCACCTTGACCTTGACCCAAGGTCAAATTGAGATTCTCAAGGTCACAACAAACTGTTGCCTATAGAACAAAGACTATTTGACCTTCAGAGTTCAAACTTCATTCATATCATTGTTCAGTCAAGCTTTTTCACCTTGACCTTGACCCAAGGTCAAATTCTCATTCTCAAGGTCACAACAAATTTTAGTCTATAAAACAAAGAGTATTTGACCTTGTGAGTTCAAACATTACACAAATATTCCTTGCAACAAATCCTTTCACCATGACCTTGACTCAAGGTCATTTGTTCGATTTCAAGGTCACAACCGACTTTGATTGATTAGATAATGAGCTTTGCTCAGATTAAGATCAATCATGATGAGAATGATTACAATACTTATCTTTCGTTTATGACATTGGTTCAAGGTCAAATAATCATTTTCAAGGTCATAACAATCATTTACTCTTGTAGAATTCACACACTTTGTCCATTACTATTTATTCTTCACACAAGTAGTCCTTCTTGTTTGAACTCAACATAGTATAAGAAAGATAACTCTTTTATGTTTGTTCTCTGTTTCCTTCTTTTTTTTTTCTTAGTAGCATTACATATCTGTACTTTCATGTTGTTGTCATTTTCTATTAATAGAAATGATCTCATTGCAAAATCATTGTGCAATCCTGCTTTGAGATAGTAATTGTAAAGGATTTTGATATTGATAGAACATGGAATTTAAAGCTTTCGTAAAACTGAAAGGTATTTATTATTCTTTTCTTCTATTTTGTTGATAAATGAATAAGAGTCCCAAGTTAGACATAAGCTCTTTTGGCTCATTTGCTGAAGTGAATCAGGTACTAAAGCAACTTTTCTTTTTTCCATCTTCTTTATTCGGATTTTAACACTTCAGTTCCGAGGAAGGTCTAAGAAAGGAGGAATCCGTCTGTTGCTTGCAACAGTAGCCATCTAGTTCTTATTAAGGATTCCGACTTCCGTCGGAATCCTTTCTGTTATTGTATTGTCTTTTCTTTATTCTTATTATTCTTATTATTATTATTATTCTTACCCACAAACCGTTCCGGTCACTTTACAAAAAAGTACAGCATCATATTAAAAAACGGAAAGTACCATGTGAAAGAGCATATGAAGATCTAAATTTAATTTTTTTTTCTTGTCGAAAAGTTCACATATGACCCTGCTAGAGGTCATCAAAGGTAAAATCTTTAAAACCTTATAACTCCTAAACTAACCGTGCGATTTTAACGAAATTTGTTTTATATTGTTCTTTGGGAAATTTGCAAACTTTTATACGCTTACATGCTCGATAAAATATTTACGGTTTTCGCGCTATTTTGAGTTGAAAATGGAACTTTAAATTGGCACAGTGCCAATTTCTACAGTTTTTGAGAAATTGAGTTGAAACTTGGATGGTAGGTTACTTATAGGTAGTCATTGATGATGACCTAGTTTCAAGGTCAAACTATGATTCTCAAGGTCACAACAAACTTTTGCCTATAGAACAAAGACTATTTGACCTTGACAGTTCAAACTTCACAAATACAATCATTGATCCAAGCCCTTTCACCTTGACCTTGACCCAAGGTCAAATTCTCATTCTCAAGGTCACAACAAAATTTTTTCTATAGAACAAAGACCATTTGACATTGAGAGTTAAAACTTGACGCAAATATTCCTTGCATCAAGTCCTTTCACCTTGACCTTGACCCAAGGTCATTTGTTCGATTTCAAGGTCACAACAGACTTTTGTTGGTAAAATATTGAGCTTTGAATAGATGAAAAGAAATCTTGATGAGAATAAACTAAAATGCTTATCTTTCATCAATGACCTTGATTCAAGGTCAAATAAACTTTTTCAAGATCATAACAAACATTTACTCTTGTAGGATTGATAGGATTTTGTTCTCAAATATTCATTCTTCACACAAGTAGTACTTCTTATTTGAACTTTACATAGTAAGATAGATAACTCTTTTATTCTTGTTCTCTGTTTCCTTTTTTTATCTTAGTAGCATAACTTGTCTCTTCTTTCATGCTGTTGTCATTCTCTATTTATAGAAATTTTCTCATTGCTATTTCATTGTGCAATTCTTTTTGGGATAGTAATTTAAAAGGATTCAAAATGGATAGAATAGATCTAGGAGTTTAAAGCCTTCCTTAACTTGAAAGGTATTTATTATCTTTTTCTTCTTTTTTGTCGATAAATAGATAAGAGTCCCAAGTTCAACATAAGCTCTTTTGACTCATTTTCTGAAGTGAATGAGGTACTAAAGCAACTATTCTTTTTTCATCTTCTTTATTCGGATTTGAACACATCAGTTCCGAGGAAGGTCTAATAAAGAAGGAATCCGTCTGTTGCTTGCAACAGTAGCCTTATTATTCTTATTATTATTATTATTATTCTTACCCCCAGATCGTTCCAGTCACTATTCAAAAAAGTACCACTTCTTATGATAAAACGAAAAGTATCATGTGAAAGAGCATATCAAGATCTTGAGGTAGAAAAATTTTGGCGTCGAGAAGTTCACATATGCCCCCGCAAGATGTCATCAAAGGTCAAATCTTTAAACTCTTATAACTCCTTAATTAACCGTACGATTTGAACAAAATTTGTTTTATATTGTTCTTTGAGAAATTTGCAAACTTTTATATATTTACATGCTCCATAAAATATTTACAGTTTTCAAGCTATTTCAAGTTGAAAATGGAATCTTAAATTGGCAAGGTGCCAGTTTCTACAGTTTTTGAGATTTTCAGTTGAAACTTGGACAGTAGGTTACTTGTGGCTAGAGATTTTATGTTGACCTGGTTTCAAGGTCAAATTCCTTTTCTCAAGGTCACAACAAACATTTAACTATAACACAAAGACTGTTTGACCTTGGGAATTCAAGCTTTACACAATCATTCATTGCATCAAGCTCTTTTACATTGACCTTGACCCAAGCTCATATGCAAGATTTCAAGGTCACAGCAGACTTTTGTTGATAAGATATTGAGCTTTTTTCAATTTCAGATATATTTTGATGAAAATAATATTCTATACTTATCTTTTTCCTTGACCTTGGTTTAAGGTCAAAATTCCATTCTCAATGTCATAACAATATTTACTTGTTAAATACACAGTGTTTGTCCAATACTATTTATACTTCATAAAAGGGGCCCTTCTTATATGAACTTTTCATGATCTAAGAAAGATAAATCTTTTATTCTTAATGCTCTTCGTATCATGCCTTGTCTCTACTATCATGCTGTTGTCATTTCTAATCAGAGAGTGTCAGACTGACAGTGTAAGATAGACAGTGTTAGATAGACTGACAACGATGGACGGACGAAGGGACGGACAGACATACGAACAGATAGATAGAGTACTAGATAAAAATGAAGGCGATCGGCGAAAAAAAAAAAAAGATTATCCAGACTGGGGATCGAAGCCAGTACCCCTGGGTCAGCAGTCCAACGCTCTATCCACCTGACCATTGGAGTTCTTGGATTTTAGTGGTTTTTATTTTTGATATACAGATGAAAAAATACAAATATCTGATTCAGCATTACCAGAAATTATCGATCTGTCATGTCACAAATCAGTCCTATTTATAGGTTTTGATTCAGAAGAAAAACGCATTTCATATAGTGCATATTTATTTTACTGTCATTGACTTCAACATGTACATTGAGAAAAAAAAAACCTGGAAGTAAAAAAAAAATGTTTCTCGATTCATTTGATTATTTAGAGCAGATCTAGACAGGTATGTGTACAAGTGTATGTTGGGGAGGGGGGGGGGGGTTCAAGACCCCTTCCCCCATAATCGCTTGAAAATATTTTTATCTTCCCCGTTTCACGTATCTGCTACTCCTCCGAAATCATAGACAGGAAACGCTCTATCCCTCTTTTTAAAGTCTTTGAAATAATATGTACAAGACCCTTTGCGTTTGTAATTTGTTTTTCCAAAGAGTGGTTCCATTCTAGCCCTTCTAAGAGGAGTAGGGGGTCCTGTCTATGAATTTTGACACCCCCCCCTCCCCGACTTACATACACATACCTGCCTTCACGTTGCCTGTTCAGATCCGTCCTTGAAAAAATAAGCAAACATATTCGATTGATTCTTCACAATTTTATTATCAATATGCATTGTAACATAGAGTAAAAGAAAAAACATTTTATGAAAATCCTTGTTGTTTATTTCTGAATACAAACCTCTAAATATAATCGATCGATAAAATTCATCATTCGGAACATACTCGAAACATTGAATCATATCATAGTTGCAAGATTTCATCTTTCTAAAGACTTTTGATACCATGAATCTTCAGTCCTGCAATAGCTCAGTTGGTAGAGCGTGATGCTGCAGAGCGGAAGGCCCCGGGTTCGAAACTCGCTGAAGACACTTTTTTCTTCTCACCATTTTTTTTTCAGTCATAAACAAACATAGATTACAATGCTTAAACATTGTTTATCGTTTCAAATGTTTTACGAATATGTGTTAGTTCAAAAAATATCTTCTGAGTTAAGAATCAAGAAATATCGAATACCAATTCGAAACACTTGCTTTTGTCTTGATTCATTGGAAAATCCCTGACACGATTAATATGCATGACCCAAGGTGTGTTACAATTTTCATTGGTCAATTCAACCACGTGACCTGAGATACCATACACTACATTACAAGCTACAATGGAGGCCTACATTGGTGAAGGTACCTGGTTCGAGCCCAGCTGCGGCCAATCTTTTTGGAGTTTTTTCAGTTCTCATTTCTGCTATGAACAAGATGAATATAAGAGGAATCCATCTGCGACGTCCGCAGGAACCTCCATGCTTCTATTTAAGGATTCCGACTATTCCGTCGGAATCCTTTCTGTTATTGTATTGTCTTTTCTTTATTAAGGATTCCGACTATTCCGTCGGAATCCTTTCTGTTATTGCAATGTCTTTTCTTTATTCTTATTATTATTCTTATTATTATTATTTTTATTCTTACCCCCTCATCATTTCCAGACACTTTATTCAAAGGTCTTTTAACGCAGAGCAAAAGGGATAGTACCATCAGAAAGAGCATAACAAGATCTTCTTTAACTAATTTTTGCTTGTTGATAAGTTCACCAATGCCCCCGCTGGAGGTCATCAAAGGATAAATCTTTAAACACCTATAACTCCTAAACTAACCGTACGATTTGAACGAAATTTCTTTTAAAATGTTCTTTGAGAAAATTGTAAACTTTTATATGCTTACATGCTCGATAAAATATTTACGGTTTTCGCGCTATTCCAAGTTGAAAATGGAACTTTAAATTGGCACAGTGCCAATTTCTACAGTTTTTGAGATTTTGAGTTGAAACTTTGATAGTAGGTTACTTATAGGTGGTCATTTAATGTTGACCTACTTTCAAGGTCAAATTTTCATTCTCAAGGTCACAACAACCTTTTGCCTATAAAACAAAAAGTATTTGACCTTCAGAGTTCAAACTTCATACATATTATCGTTAAACCAAGCTCTTTCACCTTGACCTTGACCCAAGGTCAAATTGAGATTCTCAAGGTCACAACAAACTGTTGCCTATAGAACAAAGACTATTTGACCTTCAGAGTTCAAACTTCATTCATATCATTGTTCAGTCAAGCTTTTTCACCTTGACCTTGACCCAAGGTCAAATTCTCATTCTCAAGGTCACAACAAATTTTAGTCTATAAAACAAAGAGTATTTGACCTTGTGAGTTCAAACATTACACAAATATTCCTTGCAACAAATCCTTTCACCATGACCTTGACTCAAGGTCATTTGTTCGATTTCAAGGTCACAACCGACTTTGATTGATTAGATAATGAGCTTTGCTCAGATTAAGATCAATCATGATGAGAATGATTACAATACTTATCTTTCGTTTATGACATTGGTTCAAGGTCAAATAATCATTTTCAAGGTCATAACAATCATTTACTCTTGTAGAATTCACACACTTTGTCCATTACTATTTATTCTTCACACAAGTAGTCCTTCTTGTTTGAACTCAACATAGTATAAGAAAGATAACTCTTTTATGTTTGTTCTCTGTTTCCTTCTTTTTTTTTTCTTAGTAGCATTACATATCTGTACTTTCATGTTGTTGTCATTTTCTATTAATAGAAATGATCTCATTGCAAAATCATTGTGCAATCCTGCTTTGAGATAGTAATTGTAAAGGATTTTGATATTGATAGAACATGGAATTTAAAGCTTTCGTAAAACTGAAAGGTATTTATTATTCTTTTCTTCTATTTTGTTGATAAATGAATAAGAGTCCCAAGTTAGACATAAGCTCTTTTGGCTCATTTGCTGAAGTGAATCAGGTACTAAAGCAACTTTTCTTTTTTCCATCTTCTTTATTCGGATTTTAACACTTCAGTTCCGAGGAAGGTCTAAGAAAGGAGGAATCCGTCTGTTGCTTGCAACAGTAGCCATCTAGTTCTTATTAAGGATTCCGACTTCCGTCGGAATCCTTTCTGTTATTGTATTGTCTTTTCTTTATTCTTATTATTCTTATTATTATTATTATTCTTACCCACAAACCGTTCCGGTCACTTTACAAAAAAGTACAGCATCATATTAAAAAACGGAAAGTACCATGTGAAAGAGCATATGAAGATCTAAATTTAATTTTTTTTTCTTGTCGAAAAGTTCACATATGACCCTGCTAGAGGTCATCAAAGGTAAAATCTTTAAAACCTTATAACTCCTAAACTAACCGTGCGATTTTAACGAAATTTGTTTTATATTGTTCTTTGGGAAATTTGCAAACTTTTATACGCTTACATGCTCGATAAAATATTTACGGTTTTCGCGCTATTTTGAGTTGAAAATGGAACTTTAAATTGGCACAGTGCCAATTTCTACAGTTTTTGAGAAATTGAGTTGAAACTTGGATGGTAGGTTACTTATAGGTAGTCATTGATGATGACCTAGTTTCAAGGTCAAACTATGATTCTCAAGGTCACAACAAACTTTTGCCTATAGAACAAAGACTATTTGACCTTGACAGTTCAAACTTCACAAATACAATCATTGATCCAAGCCCTTTCACCTTGACCTTGACCCAAGGTCAAATTCTCATTCTCAAGGTCACAACAAAATTTTTTCTATAGAACAAAGACCATTTGACATTGAGAGTTAAAACTTGACGCAAATATTCCTTGCATCAAGTCCTTTCACCTTGACCTTGACCCAAGGTCATTTGTTCGATTTCAAGGTCACAACAGACTTTTGTTGGTAAAATATTGAGCTTTGAATAGATGAAAAGAAATCTTGATGAGAATAAACTAAAATGCTTATCTTTCATCAATGACCTTGATTCAAGGTCAAATAAACTTTTTCAAGATCATAACAAACATTTACTCTTGTAGGATTGATAGGATTTTGTTCTCAAATATTCATTCTTCACACAAGTAGTACTTCTTATTTGAACTTTACATAGTAAGATAGATAACTCTTTTATTCTTGTTCTCTGTTTCCTTTTTTTATCTTAGTAGCATAACTTGTCTCTTCTTTCATGCTGTTGTCATTCTCTATTTATAGAAATTTTCTCATTGCTATTTCATTGTGCAATTCTTTTTGGGATAGTAATTTAAAAGGATTCAAAATGGATAGAATAGATCTAGGAGTTTAAAGCCTTCCTTAACTTGAAAGGTATTTATTATCTTTTTCTTCTTTTTTGTCGATAAATAGATAAGAGTCCCAAGTTCAACATAAGCTCTTTTGACTCATTTTCTGAAGTGAATGAGGTACTAAAGCAACTATTCTTTTTTCATCTTCTTTATTCGGATTTGAACACATCAGTTCCGAGGAAGGTCTAATAAAGAAGGAATCCGTCTGTTGCTTGCAACAGTAGCCTTATTATTCTTATTATTATTATTATTATTCTTACCCCCAGATCGTTCCAGTCACTATTCAAAAAAGTACCACTTCTTATGATAAAACGAAAAGTATCATGTGAAAGAGCATATCAAGATCTTGAGGTAGAAAAATTTTGGCGTCGAGAAGTTCACATATGCCCCCGCAAGATGTCATCAAAGGTCAAATCTTTAAACTCTTATAACTCCTTAATTAACCGTACGATTTGAACAAAATTTGTTTTATATTGTTCTTTGAGAAATTTGCAAACTTTTATATATTTACATGCTCCATAAAATATTTACAGTTTTCAAGCTATTTCAAGTTGAAAATGGAATCTTAAATTGGCAAGGTGCCAGTTTCTACAGTTTTTGAGATTTTCAGTTGAAACTTGGACAGTAGGTTACTTGTGGCTAGAGATTTTATGTTGACCTGGTTTCAAGGTCAAATTCCTTTTCTCAAGGTCACAACAAACATTTAACTATAACACAAAGACTGTTTGACCTTGGGAATTCAAGCTTTACACAATCATTCATTGCATCAAGCTCTTTTACATTGACCTTGACCCAAGCTCATATGCAAGATTTCAAGGTCACAGCAGACTTTTGTTGATAAGATATTGAGCTTTTTTCAATTTCAGATATATTTTGATGAAAATAATATTCTATACTTATCTTTTTCCTTGACCTTGGTTTAAGGTCAAAATTCCATTCTCAATGTCATAACAATATTTACTTGTTAAATACACAGTGTTTGTCCAATACTATTTATACTTCATAAAAGGGGCCCTTCTTATATGAACTTTTCATGATCTAAGAAAGATAAATCTTTTATTCTTAATGCTCTTCGTATCATGCCTTGTCTCTACTATCATGCTGTTGTCATTTCTAATCAGAGAGTGTCAGACTGACAGTGTAAGATAGACAGTGTTAGATAGACTGACAACGATGGACGGACGAAGGGACGGACAGACATACGAACAGATAGATAGAGTACTAGATAAAAATGAAGGCGATCGGCGAAAAAAAAAAAAAGATTATCCAGACTGGGGATCGAAGCCAGTACCCCTGGGTCAGCAGTCCAACGCTCTATCCACCTGACCATTGGAGTTCTTGGATTTTAGTGGTTTTTATTTTTGATATACAGATGAAAAAATACAAATATCTGATTCAGCATTACCAGAAATTATCGATCTGTCATGTCACAAATCAGTCCTATTTATAGGTTTTGATTCAGAAGAAAAACGCATTTCATATAGTGCATATTTATTTTACTGTCATTGACTTCAACATGTACATTGAGAAAAAAAAACCTGGAAGTAAAAAAAAAATGTTTCTCGATTCATTTGATTATTTAGAGCAGATCTAGACAGGTATGTGTACAAGTGTATGTTGGGGAGGGGGGGGGGGGGTTCAAGACCCCTTCCCCCATAATCGCTTGAAAATATTTTTATCTTCCCCGTTTCACGTATCTGCTACTCCTCCGAAATCATAGACAGGAAACGCTCTATCCCTCTTTTTAAAGTCTTTGAAATAATATGTACAAGACCCTTTGCGTTTGTAATTTGTTTTTCCAAAGAGTGGTTCCATTCTAGCCCTTCTAAGAGGAGTAGGGGGTCCTGTCTATGAATTTTGACACCCCCCCCTCCCCGACTTACATACACATACCTGCCTTCACGTTGCCTGTTCAGATCCGTCCTTGAAAAAATAAGCAAACATATTCGATTGATTCTTCACAATTTTATTATCAATATGCATTGTAACATAGAGTAAAAGAAAAACATTTTATGAAAATCCTTGTTGTTTATTTCTGAATACAAACCTCTAAATATAATCGATCGATAAAATTCATCATTCGGAACATACCCGAAACATTGAATCATATCATAGTTGCAAGATTTCATCTTTCTAAAGACTTTTGATACGATGAATCTTCAGTCCTGCAATAGCTCAGTTGGTAGAGCGTGATGCTGCAGAGCGGAAGGCCCCGGGTTCGAAACTCGCTGAAGACACTTTTTTCTTCTCACCATTTTTTTTCAGTCATAAACAAACATAGATTACAATGCTTAAACATTGTTTATCGTTTCAAATGTTTTACGAATATGTGTTAGTTCAAAAAATATCTTCTGAAAGAATCAAGAAATATCGAATATCAATTCGAAACACTTGCTTTTGTCTTGATTCATTGGAAAATCCCTGACATGATTAATATGCATGACCCAAGGTGTGTTACAATTTCCATTGGTCAATTCAACCACGTGACCTGAGATAACCATACACTACATTACAAGCTACAATGGAGGCCTACATTGGTGAAGGTACCTGGTTCGAGCCCAGCTGCGGCCAATCTTTTTGGAGTTTTTTCAGTTCTCATTTCTGCTATGAACAAGATGAATATAAGAGGAATCCATCTGCGACGTCCGCAGGAACCTCCATGCTTCTATTTAAGGATTCCGACTATTCCGTCGGAATCCTTTCTGTTATTGTATTGTCTTTTCTTTATTAAGGATTCCGACTATTCCGTCGGAATCCTTTCTGTTATTGCAATGTCTTTTCTTTATTCTTATTATTATTCTTATTATTATTATTTTATTCTTACCCCCTCATCATTTCCAGACACTTTATTCAAAGGTCTTTTAACGCAGAGCAAAAGGGATAGTACCATCAGAAAGAGCATAACAAGATCTTCTTTAACTAATTTTTGCTTGTTGATAAGTTCACCAATGCCCCCGCTGGAGGTCATCAAAGGATAAATCTTTAAACACCTATAACTCCTAAACTAACCGTACGATTTGAACGAAATTTCTTTTAAAATGTTCTTTGAGAAAATTGTAAACTTTTATATGCTTACATGCTCGATAAAATATTTACGGTTTTCGCGCTATTCCAAGTTCAAAATGGAACTTTAAATTGGCACAGTGCCAATTTCTACAGTTTTTGAGATTTTGAGTTGAAACTTTGATAGTAGGTTACTTATAGGTGGTCATTTAATGTTGACCTACTTTCAAGGTCAAATTTTCATTCTCAAGGTCACAACAACCTTTTGCCTATAAAACAAAAAGTATTTGACCTTCAGAGTTCAAACTTCATACATATTATCGTTAAACCAAGCTCTTTCACCTTGACCTTGACCCAAGGTCAAATTGAGATTCTCAAGGTCACAACAAACTGTTGCCTATAGAACAAAGACTATTTGACCTTGACAGTTCAAACTTCACAAATACAATCATTGATCCAAGCCCTTTCACCTTGACCTTGACCCAAGGTCAAATTCTCATTCTCAAGGTCACAACAAAATTTTTTCTATAGAACAAAGACCATTTGACATTGAGAGTTAAAACTTGACGCAAATATTCCTTGCATCAAGTCCTTTCACCTTGACCTTGACCCAAGGTCATTTGTTCGATTTCAAGGTCACAACAGACTTTTGTTGGTAAAATATTGAGCTTTGAATAGATGAAAAGAAATCTTGATGAGAATAAACTAAAATGCTTATCTTTCATCAATGACCTTGATTCAAGGTCAAATAAACTTTTTCAAGATCATAACAAACATTTACTCTTGTAGGATTGATAGGATTTTGTTCTCAAATATTCATTCTTCACACAAGTAGTACTTCTTATTTGAACTTTACATAGTAAGATAGATAACTCTTTTATTCTTGTTCTCCGTTTCCTTTTTTTATCTTAGTAGCATAACTTGTCTCTTCTTTCATGCTGTTGTCATTCTCTATTTATAGAAATTTTCTCATTGCTATTTCATTGTGCAATTCTTTTTGGGATAGTAATTTAAAAGGATTCAAAATGGATAGAATAGATCTAGGAGTTTAAAGCCTTCCTTAACTTGAAAGGTATTTATTATCTTTTTCTTCTTTTTTGTCGATAAATAGATAAGAGTCCCAAGTTCAACATAAGCTCTTTTGACTCATTTTCTGAAGTGAATGAGGTACTAAAGCAACTATTCTTTTTTCATCTTCTTTATTCGGATTTGAACACATCAGTTCCGAGGAAGGTCTAATAAAGAAGGAATCCGTCTGTTGCTTGCAACAGTAGCCTTATTATTCTTATTATTATTATTATTATTCTTACCCCCAGATCGTTCCAGTCACTATTCAAAAAAGTACCACTTCTTATGATAAAACGAAAAGTATCATGTGAAAGAGCATATCAAGATCTTGAGGTAGAAAAATTTTGGCGTCGAGAAGTTCACATATGCCCCCGCAAGATGTCATCAAAGGTCAAATCTTTAAACTCTTATAACTCCTTAATTAACCGTACGATTTGAACAAAATTTGTTTTATATTGTTCTTTGAGAAATTTGCAAACTTTTATATATTTACATGCTCCATAAAATATTTACAGTTTTCAAGCTATTTCAAGTTGAAAATGGAATCTTAAATTGGCAAGGTGCCAGTTTCTACAGTTTTTGAGATTTTCAGTTGAAACTTGGACAGTAGGTTACTTGTGGCTAGAGATTTTATGTTGACCTGGTTTCAAGGTCAAATTCCTTTTCTCAAGGTCACAACAAACATTTAACTATAACACAAAGACTGTTTGACCTTGGGAATTCAAGCTTTACACAATCATTCATTGCATCAAGCTCTTTTACATTGACCTTGACCCAAGCTCATATGCAAGATTTCAAGGTCACAGCAGACTTTTGTTGATAAGATATTGAGCTTTTTTCAATTTCAGATATATTTTGATGAAAATAATATTCTATACTTATCTTTTTCCTTGACCTTGGTTTAAGGTCAAAATTCCATTCTCAATGTCATAACAATATTTACTTGTTAAATACACAGTGTTTGTCCAATACTATTTATACTTCATAAAAGGGGCCCTTCTTATATGAACTTTTCATGATCTAAGAAAGATAAATCTTTTATTCTTAATGCTCTTCGTATCATGCCTTGTCTCTACTATCATGCTGTTGTCATTTCTAATCAGAGAGTGTCAGACTGACAGTGTAAGATAGACAGTGT
The DNA here is from genome assembly GCA_033119305.1 of Pinctada imbricata. Lineage (NCBI taxonomy): Eukaryota > Metazoa > Mollusca > Bivalvia > Pterioida > Pteriidae > Pinctada > Pinctada imbricata. The sequence goes on along the minus strand of VSWD01000005.1, from coordinate 64,489,300 downwards.
TAGATAGACTGACAACGATGGACGGACGAAGGGACGGACAGACATACGAACAGATAGATAGAGTACTAGATAAAAATGAAGGCGATCGGCGAAAAAAAAAAAAAGATTATCCAGACTGGGGATCGAAGCCAGTACCCCTGGGTCAGCAGTCCAACGCTCTATCCACCTGACCATTGGAGTTCTTGGATTTTAGTGGTTTTTATTTTTGATATACAGATGAAAAAATACAAATATCTGATTCAGCATTACCAGAAATTATCGATCTGTCATGTCACAAATCAGTCCTTTTTATAGGTTTTGATTCAGAAGAAAAACGCATTTCATATAGTGCATATTTATTTTACTGTCATTGACTTCAACATGTACATTGAGAAAAAAAAACCTGGAAGTAAAAAAAAAAGTTTCTCGATTCATTTGATTATTTAGAGCAGATCTAGACAGGTATGTGTACAAGTGTATGTTGGGGAGGGGGGGGGGGGTTCAAGACCCCTTCCCCCATAATCGCTTGAAAATATTTTTATCTTCCCCGTTTCACGTATCTGCTACTCCTCCGAAATCATAGACAGGAAACGCTCTATCCCTCTTTTTAAAGTCTTTGAAATAATATGTACAAGACCCTTTGCGTTTGTAATTTGTTTTTCCAAAGAGTGGTTCCATTCTAGCCCTTCTAAGAGGAGTAGGGGGTCCTGTCTATGAATTTTGACACCCCCCCCCCCTCCCCGACTTACATACACATACCTGCCTTCACGTTGCCTGTTCAGATCCGTCCTTGAAAAAATAAGCAAACATATTCGATTGATTCTTCACAATTTTATTATCAATATGCATTGTAACATAGAGTAAAAGAAAAAACATTTTATGAAAATCCTTGTTGTTTATTTCTGAATACAAACCTCTAAATATAATCGATCGATAAAATTCATCATTCGGAACATACTCGAAACATTGAATCATATCATAGTTGCAAGATTTCATCTTTCTAAAGACTTTTGATACCATGAATCTTCAGTCCTGCAATAGCTCAGTTGGTAGAGCGTGATGCTGCAGAGCGGAAGGCCCCGGGTTCGAAACTCGCTGAAGACACTTTTTTCTTCTCACCATTTTTTTTTCAGTCATAAACAAACATAGATTACAATGCTTAAACATTGTTTATCGTTTCAAATGTTTTACGAATATGTGTTAGTTCAAAAAATATCTTCTGAGTTAAGAATCAAGAAATATCGAATACCAATTCGAAACACTTGCTTTTGTCTTGATTCATTGGAAAATCCCTGACACGATTAATATGCATGACCCAAGGTGTGTTACAATTTTCATTGGTCAATTCAACCACGTGACCTGAGATAACCATACACTACATTACAAGCTACAATGGAGGCCTACATTGGTGAAGGTACCTGGTTCGAGCCCAGCTGCGGCCAATCTTTTTGGAGTTTTTTCAGTTCTCATTTCTGCTATGAACAAGATGAATATAAGAGGAATCCATCTGCGACGTCCGCAGGAACCTCCATGCTTCTATTTAAGGATTCCGACTATTCCGTCGGAATCCTTTCTGTTATTGTATTGTCTTTTCTTTATTCTTATTATTATTCTTATTATTAAGGATTCCGACTATTCCGTCGGAATCCTTTCTGTTATTGTATTGTCTTTTCTTTATTCTTATTATTATTAAGGATTCCGACTTCCGTCGGAATCCTTTCTGTTATTGTATTGTCTTTTCTTTATTCTTATTATTCTTATTATTATTATTATTATTATTCTTACCCCCAAGCCATTCCAGAGACGTTACAACAAAGTACGGCATCATAGGATAAATTGGAAAGCGTCATGAGAAAGAGCAAATAAAGATCTTCATATATATTTTTTTTCTTGTTGAAAATTTCATATATGCCCCCGCTAGAGGTCATCAAAGGCAAAATCTTTAAAACCTTATAACTCCTAAACTAACCGTACGATTTGAACGAAATTTGTTTTATATTGATCTTTGGGAAATTGGCAAACTTTTATACACTTACATGCTCGATGAAATATTTACGGTTTTCGCGCTATCTTGAGTTGAAAATGGAACTTTAAATTGGCACTGTGCCAATTTCTACAGTTTTTGAGATTTTGAGTTGAAACTTGGATGGTAGGCTACTAATAGGTAGTCATTGATGATGACCTAGTTTCAAGGTCACATTATGATTCTCAAGGTCACAACAAACTTTTGCCTATAGAAGAAAGACTATTTGACCTTGACAATTCAAACTTCAGAAATACAATCATTGAGCCAAGCCCTTTCACCTTGACCTTGGTCCAAGGTCAAATTTTGATTCTCAAGGTCACAACAAATTTTTGGCTATAGAACAAAGACCATTTGACCTTGAGAGTTCAAACTTGGCGCAAATATTCCTTGCATCATGTCCTTTCACCTTGACCTTGACCCAAGGTCATTTGTTCGATTTCAAGGTCACAACATACTTTTGTCGATAAAATATTGAGCTTTGATTAGATTAAGAGGACTCATGATGAGAATAAATTCAAATGCTTATCTTTTATCCATGACCTTTGTTAAAGGTCAAATTCACTTTTTCAAGGTCATAACAAACATTTACTCTTGTAGAATACACAGGATTTTGTCCTTAACTATTTTATTCTTCACACCAGTAGTACATCTTATTTGAACTTTACATAGTAAGATGGATAACTCTTTTATTCTTGTTTTCTGTTTCTTTCTTTTTTATTCTTAGTAGCATTACATATCAGTAGTTTCATGTTGTTGTCATTTTCTATTAATAGAAATTATCTCATTGCAAATTCATTGTGCAATTCTTTTTTGAGAAAGTCATTGTAAAGGAATAGATATTGATTGTACATGGAGTTTAAAGCTTTCGTAAACATGAAAGGTATTTATTATTTTTTCTTCTATTTTGTTGATAAATAAACAAGAGTCCCAAATTAGACATAAGCTCTTTTGACTCATTTGCTGAAGTTAATATGGTACTAAAGCAACTATTCTTTTTTCCATCTTCTTTATTCGGATTTTAGCACTTCAGTTCCGAGGAAGGTCTAATAAAGGAGGAATCCGTCTGTTGCTTGCAACAGTAGCCATCTAGTTCTTATTATTATTATTATTATTATTATTATTCTTACCCCCAGATCGTTCCAGTCACTGTACAAAAAAGTACCACTTCTTATGATAAAACGAAAAGTATCATGTGAAAGAGCACATAAAGATCTGGAGGTAAAAAAAAGTTGTCGTCGAAAAGTTCACATATGCCCCCGCTAGAGGTTATCAAATGTCAAATTTTTAAACTCTTAAAACTCCTAAACTAACCGTACGATTTGAACGAAATTTGTTTTAACATGTTCTTTGGGAAATTTGTAAACTTTTATACGCTTACATGCTCGTTAAAATATTTACGGTTTTCGCGCTATTCCGAGTTGAAAATGGAACTTTAAATTGGCACAGTGCTAATTTCTACAGTTTTTGAGATTTTGAGTTGAAACTTGGATACTAGGTTACTTACAGGTAGTCATTTAATGTTGACCTAGTTTCAAGGTCAAATTTTCATTCTCAAGGTCACAACAAACTTTTGCCTGTAGAACAAAGACTGTTTGACCTTCAGAGTTCAAACTTCATACATAATATCGTTTAACCAAGCTCTTTCACACTGACCTTGACCCAAGGTCAAATTTTGATTCTCAAGGTCACAACAAACTTTTGCCTTTAGAACAAAGACTATTAGACCTGCAGAGTTCAAACTTCATACATAATATCATTAAACCAAGCTCTTTCACATTGACCTTGACCCAAGGTCAAATTTTGATTCTCAGGGTCACAATAAACTTTTGCCTATAGAACAAAGACTATTTGACCTTCAGAGTTTAAACTTCATACAAATAATTCTTCAGCCATGCTCTTTCACCTTGACCTTGACCCAAGGTCAAATTCTCATTCTCAAGGTCACAGCAACTTTTCCCTACAAAACAAAGACTTATTGACCTTCAAAGTTCATACTTTATACATATCACGTTTGGGCCGAGCTCTTTCACCTTGACCTTGACCCAAGGTCAAATTTTAATTTTCAAGGTCACAATAAACTTTAGTCTATAAAAGAAAGACTGTTTGACCTTGACAGTTCAAACTCTACACAAATATTCCTTGCATCAAACACTTTCATCATCACCTTGACCCAAGGTCATTTGTTTGATTTCAAGGTCACAACTGACTTTGGTTGATTGGATATTGAGCTTTGCTCAGATTAAGATCAATCGTGATGAGAATTATCACAATACTTAGCTTTCATCCATGACATTGGTTAAAGGCCAAATAATCATTCTCAAGGTCTTAACAATCATTTACTCTTGTAGAATTTACACTTTTTGTCCTATACTATTTATTCTTCACACAAGTAGTCCTTCTTATTTGAACTTAACATAGTATAAGAAAGATAACTCTTTTATTCTTGTTCTCTGTTTTTTTTTCTTAGTAGCATTACAGATCTGTCCTTTCATGTTGTTGTCATTTTCTATTAATAGAAATTATCTCATTGCAAAATCATTGTGCAATTCTGTTTTGAGAAAGTAATTGTAAAGGATTTGATATCCATAGAGCATGGAGTTTAAATCTTTCGAAAACATGAAAGGTATTTATCATCTTTTTCTTCCTTTTTGTCAAAAAATAGATAAGAGTCCCAAGTTAGACATAAACTCTTTTGACTCATTTGCTGAAGTGAATAAAGTACTAAAGCAACTTTTCGTTATTCATCTTCTTTATTCGGATTTTAACACTTCAGTTCCGAGGAAGGTCTAATAAAGGAGGAATCCGTCTGTTGCTTGCAACAGTAGCCATCTAGTTCTTATTATTATTCTTATTATTATTATTCTTACCCCCAGATCGTTCCAGTGACTGTACAAAAAAGTGCCACTTCTTATGATAAAACAAGAAGTATCATGTGAAAGAGCATATTAAGATCTAGAGGTAAAAAAATTTTGTCTTCGAAAAGTTCACGTATGCCCCCACTAGAGGTTATCAAAGGTCAAATCTTTAAACACTTATAACTCCTAAACTAACCGTACGATTTGAACGAAATTTGTTTTAAAATGTTCTTTGGGAAATTTGCAAACTTTTATACGCTTACATGCTTGATAAAATATTTACGGTTTTCGCACTATTCCGAGTTGAAAATGGAACTTTAAATTGGCTCAGTGCCAATTTCTACAGTTTTTGAGATTTTGAGTTGAAACTTGGATGGTAGGCTACTTATAGGTAGTCATTGATGATGACCTAGTTTCAAGGTCACATTATGATTCTCAAGGTCACAACAAACTTTTGCCTATAGAACAAAGACTATTTGACCTTGACAATTCAAACTTCATAAATACAATCATTGATCCAAGCCCTTTCACCTTGACCTTGACCAAAGGTCAAATTTTGATTCTCAAGGTCACAACAAACTTTTGCCTATAGAACAAAGACCATTTGACATTGAGAGGTCAAACTTGGCGCAAATATTCCTTGCATCAAGTCCTTTCACCTTGACCTTGACCCAAGGTCATTTGTTCGATTTCAAGGTCACAACAGACTTTGTTGATAAAATATTAAGCTTTGATTAGATTAAGAGGACTCTTGATGAGAATAAATTCAAATGCTTATCTTTTATCCATGACCTTGGTTAAAGGTCAAATTAACTTTTTCAAGGTCATAACAAACATTTACTCTTGTAGAATTCACAGGATTTTGCCCTGAACTATTTATATTTCACACAAGTAGTACTTCTTAATTAAACTTTACATAGTAAGATAGATAACTCTTTTATTCTTGTTCTCTGTTTCTTTCTTTTTTATTGTTAGTAGCATTACATATCAGTAGTTTCATGTTGTTGTCATTTTCTATTAATAGGAATTATCTCTTTGCAAAATCATTGTGCAATTCTTTTTTGAGAAAGTCATTGTAAAGGATTAGATATTGATTGTGCGTGGAGTTTAAAGCTTTCGTAAACATGAAAGGTATTTATTATTTTTTTCTTCTATTTTGTTGATAAATAAATAAGAGTCCCAAATTAGACATAAGCTCTTTTGACTCATTTGCTGAAGTTAATATGGTACTAAAGCAACTATTCTTTTTTCCATCTTCTTTATTTGGATTTTAGCACTTCAGTTCCGAGGAAGGTCTAATAAAGGAGGAATCCGTCTGTTGCTTGCAACAGTAGCCATCTAGTTCAATATCTTGCTGAATCGGCTGGGTTTGTATTCAATTCTGGTAAAGGTTGTTTCCTGAAAAGTTTCGTGAAATTCTGTGGAGCAAATTGTGGATAATACATTGGCTTCATGCTATCTTGCTACATGAAACATGTGTACCCTTACGAAAAAAATTTATATGTGACATATAGGGATCTGCTATTGGTTACATATAGTTCTCTTATAGTCTTTACATATATGTGACATATAGGGATTTTAAATGCAAATTAGATGCAAATGAGCTTCAACCTATACTTGCTGGCAGCTTCTACCTATATCACCTATAGTTCGTCTATATGTCTTTCACCGTTATGTCCTTTATACTCCTCCTATACTTGAACTATACATGCATGTAGGTCACTTTCAGAGGTACCTGTATTCCCCCTATACTCTACCTATACATAGATAGGTAGATACATAGGTCCCATTCAGAAGCTCGCCTATACTTCCCATATAGGGCAAATATATGGGAATTTGAAGCATTCTGATTGGTTCTTTACCAAGTATTGAACATTACATGCTGTACAGACATATCAACATATGACAAATATTCCCAATTATTGATGGTAAAAATAACTATCAAGACATAAAATTGAATTAACTTTTTATCTCACATTAACACAACAAAGCAGTTGAAGTTCAAATCAATTTTAAAATGTAACATATTCATAGTTTTTTTGGTCTGGATCTGGATAGTTATGTTGCCTGGCCTTTTACAGCATATGTGATGGAGGAAAGAGCACAAGTGATGTTAGTTTCGCTGCTGGATGGCCGATCGAAAGGCCCCTGAACTTTTCACAAGCATGATTGTGTCTTCAAGTAGGTTCCAATCAGTAATGGTCTTTGGGAAGTACGAATTTCTGTACGGTTCTGTATTACACTGGATGATCTTATAATATCCACGAGAATTACACAGAGAATGATTGATTTTGATGTTTCACAACATGTAAAGAAGTTTGGAAATTGTCAAAGCGTTTTGGTACAGTATCTACACATTTTTCTGTCCTTAATTTGGCCTGGTTCTACCTCTACTTCTACTTCTAACAGTCAGTGGCCTCTGTCATCTAGCTGCACGTTGGTTCTCCCTCTACCGGTACAATTTTACAGTACCCCGTAGTCTGAAAGTCAAAAAACGAGCAAAATTTATGATACTAGATTCAGGAGAAATAGTGATGAACAATTGGACAAATTTTACTATTGATTATCTGGACACTATCGGAGGCTAGCTATTGATTCTGTACCGGTAATTATCGGTACCATCAAAGTTTTAAAAATGATGTTTAAAACCAGTGAAATACCATTCATGCTGTGTTCTTTTATACATCTACACACACTGCAAATGCATGAAACAGTGACACACAGTGACACTCTTCATATACATGTAGGTGCACATTTGCCCACTATTCGGTATTCCCTTCTCCCTCCAACCCCCATTCCTTCCATTCTGTCCTCTTCCATGATCCCTCCATTCCTCTCACTTCCTGGCCCTTCCCCGGATTTAAAGTCATGACATTGGATGTTTCCACTGTAGAATTTTTCAGTCCCATGATGCAGTAGAGATAAGACATAAAAGTGTATTTTCTCCGCCCTTTTGTTAAGATTTAGCTCCGATTACCTCTGTTCAGCTGTTAATTTACAACTAGCGAATCAATTATTTCTAATACACAAGGAAAACATAGCTTACCTTCTTGTCGGTCTAACATCAAAATTTCTCAGCTCTTCTAGTTCTACTGCATCTTTTCAAAGATTTGATGTAAATATCCCATCGACTGAGGTGCTTAGTATACCGACGTGCTCAGTAGACCGTGGGAATTTTCACTTGGCTTCATGGTCGTTCACTTTGATTTATTCACTTGTCTTTAGTGTATCACATAAATGCAGACGAAATTACGATCCAAACTTCAACTTTTCCGCCCGGACCTTTTAAAATCCGTCGTTTTGATTGGCTGTCTTCTAATCATGGACGTGTCGTACACAAACATTTCAAACTAAGATGCTTCTTAAGATATACCACGTCGTTAATATGAGAGTGTCGTGGCTCAGTTGGGTGAGCGTCGGACTTTTGAATTAGGGGTCCGGGGTTCGAATCCTGGTAAGAACGGACTTTTTCATTATTTTGTATTTCATGGTATATGAGCCTTTTTCTTTTCATATATTCAGAGCAGGAAAAGGGGGGAGGGACTTGGATTAATAAACATTCTTTGCTTTTCTGATTTGTCACATTCTTTTTATTAGGCTGGACCCACTTCCATGGCTGTAAACAACCGCCACCCCACCCCACCCCCAAACTAAAACCAATTACAAACAGATTAACTGATAATTAAGGTACGATGTGAAAACAGTAAAATGTGAAATACTGTTAAATTCCAGATTGCTTTTCTTTTCTAACAGATCTCGGAAAAATACACATTTTGATACCCATATTGCCTTGTATTTCATGTCATATAAGTTTAAACACAATTTTTAAAGAAATTGTCATGGTTCTGGACTTATAAATTTTCCCTCAAAGATGCAGAGCAGTACAATTTTCTAAGTCTAAAGAGAAGCTAAATTAGACTAAGTTCAGTATTCATATAGTTGCACTATAACCTCCCTATAGCTCCAGCAGACATGGTATGCTGTATGCATTTCCCCTATTTTTAACATATATATCACCTATAGGTTAAATTCAATTTTACCTATATGTTACCTATACCTATAACCAACCTAGACACAAAAGCTGGAAACCTATAGGAGAAATATAGTTTACATATAGGAGACATATAGTTTTGTATAGATTTTTTTCGTAAGGGTTAACTATCTTGGAAGAGACTGTCAGTACAATATTACTTGATTCTAAGTATCACCTGGCTGCAGCGGAGAACCTACCAAGATTGTGTTTTTCGTCAGACAAAATTGCCAACAATGGATCGATTGGCTGACGCATTTTCAGTTTCTCTTCAATAACTGCTGTCACACGGTGAATAATTACTCGAATCTTTTAAGGAAGCAAGTACACGTACTTTATGCCTTCTACCAAAATTGTGTTTTCAAAATTGCCGACTATGATCTAATTGGCTGATGCATTTTCAGCATTTTCACGCACCTGCCACATTGTATTTTACGACATCTTCTAAACTACAGGGGTGGATCTCAGTGATGTCCCATGATAATCAGTGCAGTGGAGAAGTTGAGCATTCGTCAACTAACCAGGTTCAGATCTTGTTTGTTCGATCAGCACGAAAAAACATAATTCTTAAAGTAAATCGGGCTTGAGCGTTGTACGATTTTCATGAAATTAAATGCGTCAGTTGCGTGAAAAAATAGTTAAAAATGCGAAAGCCAATCAGACTGATCAGAGGCGGTGATCGGTCAGACAAGGACTTGCTTAATACTGAAAATTGTTTCTTTATCCTGATCCTCTGCAACCGCCTTTCAACAAATCCTCTGCAACGGTCAATAAAAACCATCGACGGTCATTTCGTTTTTGGTAGAGGACCTAGAGTGCTTCTGTTTTAGATGTAGAGTCCAAAGAAGCATGATGCGTGAAATATGTTGAAAATGCTTCAGCCAATCAGATTCATGCAGGGTTGGCAATTTTGACTGATTGAAAACAATTTTGGTGAATACATTTAGCATAGCTGCTTCCTGTAAGGCCATAAGGTTTCGTGTCATTCTGCAAACGGTTATGGAAGAGAAATTGAGCATGCGTCAGCCAATCGACCATTTTGTTTGACACAATTTGTTTGCACAATTTGGGATAAGGAAGATTGGTTTTCTGCTCCCCGTGAGTGTAATAAAATCCCTTGACGCAGTCATTGAGAAGTCGAACATGTGAAAGTGTACATGTGAAAGTGCATGATCGACGGACGTTGACAGACAGATAGACGAAGTAGAAGTCTCTGACGAGACTGAAGCTCCCCTGGTTGTTTGGTAACATTCATCTTAGTGGCACACTCTTTTTCCAAGACCTTGGGGGGTCAGGGGCTAAAACAAAATATCAGATTAACAATAAGACCACAGACTTGCTATCATGCAAAAAAAAAAAATAACTCTCTATCAATTATACTCTCTGAGAATTTGTGCTCCAAAGATAACATTAACATAGAAGTAAATGACCACACCCCTTTTCTAATACCCAGCATAGGGCTGAAACAAAACATCAGATAAACAACTTGACCACAGACCTAGTACATGTATTATGCAAAAAGAATTAACTCTCTATCAATTATACTCTCTGAAAATTGGTGTTCAAAAGATTACATAGAGTTTGAAAATAGAAGAAAATGACCACACCTCTTTTCATGGACCCCGGGGGTCAGGGGCTCAAATAAAATATCAGGTGCACAACTACACCATAGTTTGTTTCATAATTATGCAAAAAGAATTAAACTTTCTGAGAATAGGTGTTCACAGGATTACATATGGTTATATTGGAGATAATGATCACACCCATTTTCCATTACCCTGGCATGGGGGTCAGGGGCTCAAACAAAATATCAGGTACACAACTACACCATCTTTTCATTATAATGCAAAAGAATTAATTCATTATCAATTATACTTTCTGAGAATTGGTTTTCACAGGATCACATATGGTTATATAGGAGAAAAATATCACACCCATTTTCCAAGACCCTGGGGTCAGGGGCTCAAACAAAATATCAGGTGCACAACTACACCACAGACTGATTATAATACAAAAATAATTAACTCAAACATTTGCACTGTCTGAGAATTCTTAGATAACATACATGTAGAGTTATATAGGAGAAATAACAACACCCATTTTCCAAGACCATAGGGGCCAGGTACTCATTGGAAACAAAACATCAAATGTACAACTTTAGACCATATGCCCATTTAAATTATGCAAAAAGAATTAATTTCTTACCATTCACAGATTCAGAGGATTCGCGTTCACGAGAGAGGTTTAATGGACGGACAGACAGACTTACGGACGCCGGACACAGGGCGATCGCATAAGCTCGACTGGTCTTTGACCATTAGTGCTTAAAATGGACGGTACGCTATTACTATAATATAAAGCTTAATGTTCGCTCCAGTGAGCTAAATAAGCCTGGATAGTCCGAAATATCTTATCAAAACCATGCATTTGACGGCTCTTTGGTTGGATAGTCGACACTATTCGAGATCCGACCTCTCTTCCTACTTCCGATCTGTTAGTTGTTAGACCCCCCCCCCCCCTCTCTCTCTCTCTGAAAGCAACGCAAGTTAAAATCTAAATCAAATAGTTTTTAAGTGTTTGTATTTAAAATCTGAAGTTAAAGATCAAATAGATAAAGATTTACATGTACAAAGTTCAACATGGTCTACTTTTAAACTTCCTTCCTGGATGATAGATTTGAAATAAAAAAAGATATCCATAATAAAACCAAGTCAAGATAGAATCTTATATTGAGTACCACAAACAGTAAGTACATTTTATGAGGGAGCGGGAATGCAAAATTCATTCACACCTGAAGTAGCTGGCATATTCTCTGTCTGTATGTATGTATGTCCGTCCGTCCGTCTGTTTGTCCGAAATATTAATGGTATAACTTTATAGCACTATCGGGCATGTTTTGTGGCGAATTCTTCCATTTGATACATTGACCTTTGACCTAATGATATTGAAAGAAAGGAAAAACAAAACCTAGACAACACAAAGCGTAGCATCCTCTCGCACTCCGTGAGAAATTTCATTGTACCCTCTAGGGGTGTAACAATATATCGATATATTGCGATAATTAACACGTTCGATTTATTCACTCATTGCCAAGTGAATAGGATACATACTCATAAATATCAATTTCCATTTTTTTATACGAAAGACCATAGGGAGCACACATTCTAAGAAAGTATATTATAAGTAACACAACAAAACAACATATCCATTAGACTGCAACTAGAATATCACCAATACAATTTATAATATCAAAGATATAGTATTAAAAAAAAAGAACGCCACACCCATTTTCCAAGATCCAATGAGTCCGGGGCTGCTAGCTCAAAAAAACTATCAATTACACAACTAGACTACAGATCAATCATATTTCAAAAAGAATTAGCTTTAGAAGAGTTGAGAGCCAATTATAAATGACCACACCCATTTTCTAAGACCCTGGGGTCAGGGGATCAAATAAAATATCAGGTGCACAATTATACTACAGACCTATCATATAGCAAAAAGAATTAAGTCTCCGTCATTCATAGTGTCAGAGGAGTTGTGAGCACAAGATTACATAGGTTTATATATGAGAAAATGACCACACCCATTTTCTAGACCCTGGGGACAGGGGATGAAACCTATTGTCAGGTGCACAACTAGACCACATACTAAGAAGGATGCAAAAAGAATTAACTTTCTATCTCCTATGGTTTAAGAGGAATTGCGAGACGGATGGACGCCGGACAACGGGTAATCACATAAGCTTGACTGGTCTGAGACCGGCAGAGCTAAAAATGAAACAAATTATCCCAATACGGCTCATAAAATATCGCAATACGGCTCATAAGATATCGCAATATATCGCGATTCACTTTTGGCATATCTTTTCACTCCTAGTACCCTCTAGACTGTATACAAGAATTTCAATCATTTTTCATCTGATCTTAACCGTTGACCAATGACCTTGAAAATTGATAGGGTCTTTCTTCTGGACATAAATAATAATGAATGAAGTTTTGTAAAGCTCCAATGAAAACTGCGTCCCTCTAGGCTGTTTACAAGGATTTTGACCATTTCCAATCTGTGACCTTGACCTTTGACATATGACCTTAAAAATCTATGGGGTTTTTCCTCTTGTCATAAACAATAACTAAGTGTGTGAAGTTTGGTTAAGATCCAATCAAACCGCCCTCTGGGCTGCATACAAAGATTTCGACCATTTTCAATCTGTGACATTGACCTTTGACCTTGTGAATCAATAGGATTCTTCCTCTTGTCATAAGCAATAAGAGAGTATGAAGTTTCGTCAACCTCCGACCAAAAATGTGCCCGATAGGGTGCATACAAAGATTTTGACAATTTTCAATGCCACTTTTTATGTTTGACCTTGACATTTCAGCTATGACATTGAAAATCAATAGGGTTCTTTCTCTTGACATAAACAATTAGTGTTAGAGGTTTGGTAAAGCTTTGATCAAAATTGTGTCCTCTAAACTGTATACAAGTATTTCGACCAATTTCAATATGTGACCTTGACCTTTGATCTATAACCTTGAAAATCAATAGGGTTCTTGACCTTTGACCTTTGATCTATAGGACCTTGACCTTTGATCTATAACCTTGAAAATCAATAGGGTTCTTCCTATTGACATTAGCAATAACTGCATGAAGTTTGGCGAAGCTCTGATCAAATTTGTGCCCTCTAGGCTGTATGGAAGGATTTTGACCATTTCAAATCTGTGACTTGACCTTTGACCATGACCTTGAAAATCAATAGGGTTCTTTCTCTTGTCATAAGCAATAAGTGTATGAAGCTTGGTTAAGTTCCAGTCAAATCTGCCCTCTAGGCTGTATACAATGATTTTGAAAATATCCAATCTGTCACCTTGACCTTTAACCTTGAGAATCAATAGGCTTTCATAAGCAATAAGTGAATGAAGTTAGGTTTCGATCCAACTGTGCCATCCACGCTGTATATTGGGATTTTGACCATTTCCAATCTGTGACCTTGACCTTTGACCAATGACCTTGAGAATCAATAGGGTTCTTCCTCTTGACATAAGCAATTAATGCATGAAGTTTGGTTAAGCTCTGATCAAAATTGTGCCCTCTAGGCTGTACCGGTATACAAGGATTTTGACTATATCCAACCATATCCTTGACCTTTCACCTTGAAAATCAATAGAGTTCTTCCTCTTGTCATAAGCAAAAGAATTTGCACATGACCAACCAGAATTAGTAAGACAGTCATTTTTTAATTGTATTTATGATTGATATTGTTTTATTTGTGTAAGATTTCATTATAATATATTTTTGGCTTTCTGTGTAAATGTCTTCACATGTGAAATAGCTTCTTGCAACAAGGTAGAAATGCACCCATGCAGGATTCGGGTTTAGACAGGGGGGGGGGGGGGGTGTGTGAATCCTGATGTATGTATTATCTTCCTTAAATTTTACATAAATTTTAAAGATTTAACCTGGTGGTGTTGGTTTCATGCAATATACCTCATAAGTTCAAGAGAATGCTTGGGGGGGGGGGGGGGGGGAGGAGGGGGGGGGCGATACAGCCTATAAGGATTTTATGGAAAATTATATGAAAAGCTTGGAAAAATCCACAGGTGTCTGTGTAGCGGTAAGCACTAGCTATAACCCAATTTCAGCTGCGTCAAATGTCCCTTTATTACACATTAATCAATATGCATGACACATCAGAGGCATAGGTAATGCTATACTGCTACATCTAAACAGACACCTGTCGACCTCCACCACACCACCTACCTCCCCCCTCCCCCTCTCCCGTCAAATCTGAGTATTGTATAATATTTTTTAAAAGAATGCAAAACTTAACCTTCTTGTCTGTCCATTGTTATTGGTATTGAGACTTCGGCTCGCACAACATTTTATGTTGGATATCCGTAAAATACCATGCCTCTGGCTCAGAATGTGTAAATGACGCAGGCTCTCTCTGTCAAATTTGAGTCCTTCTCTGAACGTAGAGGACAAGAGACGCCTTGGCGTGCCCTGTAACGGTACGTGCGTCAATCTGTACATTCTTACTGTCAGTGTTAAACGTGGACGATTGATTTCTGTCCCTCACAACAATAGAAGTTCATCCTCATGATGCAACCTGCAACTACCTAGCTAGAAGTCTAAAAATAGTTAGGTGCTTTCCATTTTTTACTTTGGAAATATATCTCGAGTCCGAGTATTTATTTCTTTGAAGTATTTTGTAAATACTAAGCGTCATGGATCTACAATTACATCCAGATTCCTCCCTCTCTAGTGAAAGTAGTACTTTAGAAAAGGGGCGTATATAATTCAGGGTTGTTGGCGCCTAGCTCCTGTGTTTGTATTGTATGCAAATGTGGTAATTTCAATAAAAAGATTCAAATTAATTTATATAAAAGTTCTTACATGTATATATGTATACATGTTATATCTAATTTTGAATGCCAACATTTTTTTTTTCAATCAAGTTTACAATGAAGTACCATTTTCAAATTTTCTTTTCAAAACTGATTTTATTACATGCAAATGCAATATCTTGCCAGCTCATGGTCTTCATGATATTGGAAAGTCACAAAATAATTATTTTTTTAATTCCAAGGGAGTGTGCACATTTTTTAACCCACCCCTATAAACTTGACAAATTCACTGTATAAAAGTCAACAAGAATGCCATTTTATATCTTCTCACACGGTGAAAATTAAAAATTTTGTTTGAACATGTTGAAGAAGTGTTGACTACTTCACGTATTCATTGAGGGGATGTTCACATTTAAATGATTCTCATTTGTCTGAATTAATACGAGTACTTGAAGCATAAGTCGCCTTTTTATATGTACTTAGAAATTCAAAATTTGGCAAACGTTCAGTCATATAGTGCACGTATAACGTGAGGACCACTTGGAACATGATTCATAGGAACCATTCATATAGAAACCATTCGAACGGTACATGGACGGACCTATACATTTCATTTAGACAGAGTCCAGCCTGGGGGGGGGGGGGGGGGGGCAAGGAAAACAGCCTATGGTTTATAAGAATAAAAAAATGGAGGGGGTCCAAGGGGGTTATTTCTCCGACCAGATGCCTCCAGATCCACGGATCAGTCTCGCATTTACAATGGTGCACTGAGCCAGAAGATCCGAAAGGGTCGGATCCGGTGTCAGATCCATTACCTTCGATATTTGGTGAGAGCAGAGAGGGTTTGTAAAGTGAGCATTAAGACAAAATATGTGAAATGAAAGCACCTGAAATGATTTGTAAATCATGTACTTGAAATGCAAAAATTACAAGCCCATGAAAAAAAGATAACAGAGCAAAAGCAATATGCTGTTAAATCAGGTGCCCGGGAAGGGTGATCATTTCCTGCTTGCTGGATGCACCAATTACAATGACATCAATTCATGCAGGGGCTTCCCAAAAAGGAAATTGGAAGAAAGAAGTTCAGAATCTCTATAATAAGTTCCAGGATGTCTATAGAAATTCTCGATAACGACAGACATCATTATACGAGGGCTGTCCATAAAGTTCGTCGACAAGTCTTAAATTAAGGAAAATCAGCGTCAAAGATATTTATTTTTAGTATATTTATTGTCATATACTATTTGCGAATTACAAAATGTAGACAATTATCATATTTTGATTTTAATATAACAACTATGACTTCTTAATTTGACATAGGATGGTGACCCGGAGCACGGTGAATTTTAACCGAAATATGTTGTTTATCATTTTATTCATTTCATTTGCATTTTGTAAAATTCTGCAGATAAAACGATCATTTTTACATTGTGATGTTGAGAATAGTTATTACATCACACATGCAAAATTTGAACGTTCAAAGTTTCAAGATGACATAGAAAACCGGATCTGCATGTACATGTAATAAGACGTGATCGTCATTCTTCGAAAAAATGACGTATTCTCGAGAGGCGGAGCATAGAGTAGTGATAAAATTGTGTATAGGCTGCAGAAAAACACTGACAGATACCCATAAATTCCTTAAACAGTCGTAAAATTATACTTAACTAGTTGTTCGTAAGTCTTCAAGTGGCAAAGAGAATTTTGGACGTTAGGGACAGTTTTCAGGATGGTATGCCCTGGAGAAGACTTTCTATAAAAGAAAGGAATACTTTAAAAATGAAGAAAGTGACGTGATATATAGTGATCGGCGACTAATAATTTGAGAAATTGCAGGTAACTTTGAAATTCAAAAAAATCGCGCATGAGATCTCAACTAGTGATCCAACAACGACTCATGGGTTCCTAAAATTCTTAGAAATCTAAATTTAGCGAGGAGAGTAGAATTGTCAAAACATTTTATAACGGATAACGTCAAGTATTCTCATGCTAGTGCTCCGGGTATGAGGAAGTGTCCTTTTTATATTGTACAGAAATATAAGTATTTTTGCTTTGTTTGAGATAAAATTCTGCATATAATAATATGAAACTTGAATTTAATGAAAATGATACTTTCATTCATTTTACTATTGTTTGCTAGCTTTTATCAAAGCAGTCCACGAACTTTACGGACAACCCTTGTATGTCTTGTAACGACCATAATATTTTTTTTCTCAGTGACATTTGAAAACGAAATGAGTATTTTTTTAGGATGGATGGTGCAATATCAAGGAAGTCGACCCGACAATTTAAAGGCGCCAACTTCATGAAATATAATGATTAACTTACCGATTCTTGAACATGTTGAAAAGAGATCGGGACCAATGGTGGAAGAGTCATACAAAATGTTTGCCCGGCAATGCCCGCAGCTCATCTTCACAATGTCAGTGTGTTGTGATCAAAGAACTACTTATTATTTAATAAATAGCTTCTTTAATATGGCCTAATTTTAAAACGTTATGCAAAATTTCAAGCTTTTCTGGAGTTTGCACCATTCATTCGATGATGTAATTTTGCACGAAAATTTGCACATTTCATCTGTATATTTGCACAAAAATTTGCACAATTAATTATAGTATATGCACGAAAATGTGCACATTTCATCTACAGGTATATTTTCATGAAAATGTGCACATTATATCTGTATAATTGCACGAAAATGTGCACAATTCATTTGTATATTTGCACGAAAATGTGCACAATTCATCCTATTATTGAGGGGGTGGACAGGGTGAAAGGGAGGGGAAGGAAGGAGGTGGGGAGGGAAGGGAGGGGGAGAAGGAGGGAAGGGAGGGGGAGAAGGAGGGAGGGAGGAAGAGCCGGGAGAGGAGGTAATGGGATGGGAGGGGAGGAAGAGGGAAATTTCATTCTATTAATAAATAGTGATTGAAATGTATTTAATTCTAAAACAATTTGATATAAGGACTTGAGCAAGTCTAAGGCACGGTCCATTTGATATTCTGAGGGGGGCTTGGGTTTTTTTTCGAAAAAAATAAATTTGCTCTGAATTTTGCTGAAAGAAATAAACTTGCTTATGGTGTGACAGAAAAAAATAATCTTGCTCTTACAAGTAATCTGAATTTGAAGAATAACCATAAAATTCGCTTAAAATTCCTGAAAATTTTTTGGCTCGCTTCGCTCGCTGCAGTTTTTACTTTCTATAAAAAAAAATTTGGCTCGCTTCGCTCGCCATAATTTTCTTCTGTAATGGCAAGTTCATATTTGAAAACATCAAATGAATGCATATGACAGAAACAATTAAAATTCTTAAATACATTATCAATGTAATTTATTACTAGTTAATAGATACACGTATCACCATTGTGTCTAATTTTATATACAAGCTTGGGAAGAGAATTTAAATAAGTTTTTCACTAGTTTTCATTTCTACATGTAAAAACTTGCATCAGGCCCTCTTACATGTTATATTATATACATTTTGTTTACTAAAAAAATTATATATCGCATATTGTAAAAATCTTTCATCTCTCACAGTTTAGAAGTGAATACAAGTTTTACATAAAAATAATGTTTGGAGTAATTTAAGTAAAAATAAAGAATTTCTATTGAAAAAACACAAACATTCTTAATATTCACATCAATAGTTATAAAAAAAATTTCCTTGCTCCAACTTGGCAAGAAAAAAATAATTTTGCCCCAGTCCGGGGCGAAAAAAATAATCTTGCTCCGACAAAAAACCCAAGCCCCCCCCCCCCCCCCCCCCCCAGAATATCAAATGGACCGTGCCTAAGGTAAAATATACTGGTTTCTTATTTCATTTTAGTTTAAGAAAAAAAAAACCTGTTTATCTTATTTTGAGTCATTGCAGTGAATTGCATATACATGCCGTCTTATCCATGTGTTTTGGTGGGCTCTGTTTTTGTTTTTATATAAATAATATATAGGTTTATCTGAATTACAGGTCAAAACGAATGGAACGTCAAGCAAGGTGCGATTAGCATAAAAATCTACACGTAAACCACATGAAATAAACACATTACAGACACCTGTTTTACAATGTTCATTACGACATTAGCATGTACTAAAACAATCAGTGTATTCATAATTTGTATGACGATATTATATACCACACATAAATGATGATATTACTCTATATGTGAGTGCACATGTTTGTATGCAAATCTACAAAATACCGAACAAACTGAATTAAGTATGAGGAAGTAAATTCCAGCTACTTTACAGTATAATATACATTAAAACTGAAGTTCTCGTCACACACACTTCGGGACTTTAAACTGCATGAATCTTATCTTATAACAGCATGTATTGAAGGGTAAGTAATTTTCTATTTCTACACTATTTCTCGCCTTTTTCCTTCCTCGTCGGTGATGTATATATTTCGAATTGGCGAAATAGATAGGGATCCGATGTTTCAGAAGATGTCAAGTTGTCAACTATAAGATTTAAAAAACGTAACGTTTTACATGTTACAGTAAGGGCGAGGAGGATGGAGGTTTGGGCGGAAGGGGGGGGGGGGTAATTTCTTCCAGTACACGAAATTTGAAAATCAACAAATTCAGTGGCGAAGCTACCATGTATGTTAAAGCATCCACTATTTCGATAAAATTCTGAACTCAGTAATAATTTTAGAAGATTTTTGTTGTAGACTATTTTTGTTGTCAAACGCCGTAGGCAAAGCAAAGCGACCTCCCTCCCCCTATAACCCCTTATTTCATGAAAAACACCCACTTTTCGACCCTCATTTCCATACAAACTTATGGTTAACTTTTTAACACAGCCCATTTCACCTTATTTTTGCAACGGGAAGGTAATCATTGGATTTTTTTCCTATCAATTTTAGATCTTTAATCCTTAATATTAAAAAAGTTGACCTTATTTTGTGAATTTTTAAAACTGTAAATGGAATGTATGGGGATTCACCCCAAACCTCACTACCGTTATAGGGGTAATTTTTAAACTATTCATCAGGAAATTGAAAGTTTTTCATACACTCATGTACAAAATGTACGTACGCACGAGGGTTGTCCGGACAGTTCGAGGACATTGCCCGTTACTCACTTCAGAATATAGAAAATATCAAACTCTGACAAAACATCTCCAATAGACGTAAAAAAAAACCCCCAACTTTTCACTTATATATACATGAACTTGCCATTTTCCATCATTGAACCAATAAAATGTACATTTCATAAAAGGGCATAAATGGACACAGGAACTTGGATCTCTTATTAGATGCTTAGAATCCATGATGAGATTATCTATCGACAAATTTTTTTAAAGAGAAATTCAAGTTGCGGGGGGGGGGGGACAGGGGGTACCTCTCTCCCCCTCCCACCCCTTACCTCCCCCTCCCACCCCCTCCATCCTCCCCCTCCTTTTCACCCTTCCCTTACCCCCTCCCACCCCCTTCCTCCCCCTCTCTCCCTCCCTCCCTCCCTCTCTAATTCCTCCCGCCCCCGTCCTCCCCGTCACTTTCACCCTGTCCACCCCCTCTTACATACATACACAGACACGTGCAGTTGAAGTTTGTCTGAATTCGATGAATGCCCTCCGTCATCATAAAATATCTGTGAATTGTGAATCAAAATATTTATTTTGACTAAGTCAAAATAAATATTTTTGATTCACTATAAAATATTTGTGAATTGTCACTCTTTTTTACTCAAGTAAAAATTAACATTTTTGATTCTACAGTCAAAAATATTTTTGATTCACGATTCACAAACATTTTATCTTGAATTTTCTTAGCTAGATTGATTTTTTTTTCATTCGTACTCTAAGTACTTTTTTTCTTTTTTTTTTCATTCATTTTCAAAGCTAACATTAAAAAAAAGATACTACTTTCGGAGGAAGGTGCGGGATGAAGAATGGTACTTAACATGCGAAATGAGGAGATAGGGGAAGTTTGGTCTCTAAAGTGTCCATTAATTATATAGTGTTAGCTACTTCCGTACGTATCATACATTTCGCCAAATACTGAATGAGTTAATTTATTTTTATTTGACTTATTTCCGAAACATATTTCACGATTTCGAAAAATATGAACCATCCCGAATGCATCATTATCTCAGATTTAGTAAACAATAATTAAGCTCTTACATATTAAACTCGAATCTGATTTTAAATCGAAAAAAATATTTTAGAAATGAAACTTTAATACAACGTTTAACAGACAAGTTATATTGTCTTACGTTGGCTCATATGATGGCGCGAGAAGGTCATTGAAGGAGGAGGAAACCGGAGTACCCGTATAAAAACCTTCTGAGACCGATTCGGTGTCCGCTTTACCTTCCCAAACAAAGTCATTCGAATCTAAAATCAACTGCGCTAACTCAACCGCCAATAGAACTTCTCATGCACACTCGCTGCAGAGCAATCTCCTACGCATGCGTCCGATTTCAGTTCCGCTTTTCTTCACTTTGAAATCTACCTATTGCAAGCCTGTGCCGCCTATGACCTTGTTGCAAGTTGGCTGCAGAGAATACCACGATGCCTTTTACAGGAAGCAAGTTTACATTGTGTTTTTCGAGAAGATCCATCAACAGATATTGCCACCAAAGACTCTGATTGAGAAATGCGTTTTCAACCTCTCTTCTGCAGCCACTGCAAATAATTTCATTAAACCTTATATATGCTTATATGTTTATGTAGGATGCAAAAACTCAAGATGGGTGTTTAGGACCGGTCCCTCAACAAAAATGGTTTCTTTGATATATTTATTGAACTGCTGCACGGAATTTCATAGCTAGAAGCATGATTTTCATTGTCCTCGGATGGGAGTTTCAGCGATATATTTCCTTAGAAAGAGGGCGAGGAGGGACTTAAAAACATTTCCGATTATCTAAACAGCAATGAACCAATCTCTCTTGATTTTATTTTTTGGCCGGGTGGGGGGTTGATTGTAACTTTATTCGCATGAAAACATCGTGCGGAATTGTTGTTGTATGTAGGGGTTCCCGTGTGGAATTGTTGTTGTATGTAGAGATTCCCGCGTGGATTTATTACTGTATGTATAGGGGGTAGGGGTTCCCTTGCAGATTTATTGTTGTATGTAGGGGGTAGGGGTTCCCTTGCGAAATTGTTGTTGTATGTAGGGGTTCCCCTGCGGATTTATTGTTGTATGTAGGGGTGAAGGGGTTCCCATGCAGATTTATTGTTGTATGTAGGGTGTAGGGGTTCCCGTGCGGAATTGTTGTTGTATGTAGGGGTTCCCCTGCGGATTTTTTTTTTTTTTTTATTTTTTTTTTTCACATCTACAGATACAACAGTAATAAAGAAGTAGTATACTAGTAATATGTAATAGAAAATAATATATTAGTAATATTTAGGAATATAGTACTGTTATGCAAAATATGATTACTATTTTGTAGAAGTGATTTTTTTTTTTAGGGGAGGGGGGGGGGGGGTCCACATTCACGCACACAATTACACTGCAATAGACATTATGACTTTAGGATAGAAAAAACATTCAGTGTGTTTCAAAAAAATAAATAAAAGCTGCATGGATAATTTATAAAAAGGGAATTATAATCACAATGAATATATTCTAAGAAAAAGTTATGAAGTATCTTCAAAAAAAGGTTGCCAGTTTGACCAGATTTGATAAAAATGATGTAGTCTAAAGTGTCGAAGTGCAATTGTTTTTTCAAGTCTATATTTCAATTTTAAGACATTTATAAGTTGACTAGTGTTAACAGGTTTATTTTTCTTTAAATTTATATAAATATACTGTTTAGTTGATAAATAGATGAAATTGATAGCAATATTATTTCTAGAAAAAGATTCACCAAAAAGAATTTTTTTTGGTTCAATCTCTATTTCCAAATTAGTTTTGTTTTTTATTATTAGAGCTAGCTCTGTCCATAAATTCTGTACAAAAGGACAATTAAAAAATACATGAGTTATAGATTCATTGTCTGCATTACAAAAATGGCATGTTTCATCATTAGTTACATTAATTTTTTTCAAATATGTACCGATTGGAAGGATTCTGTGTATAATTCTAAATTGAAGCCACTGTAATGAAGAATCAGAGGAAATTTTGAAACATATTCTGAAAATTTCTTTTATGTCCAAGTTAGAGTTTAGAGTACTATTCCACTTTTGTATTGCAGTAGGTACGAGACTATTGGAATTAAGAATATGATAGAAATTCTTACAGCCTCTTTCATTCAAGTTTAATGAAAAAAAATGAAAAGGTTTATATGGTAAAAGTGTGTGTTCATCTATAGAAAGTGGAGAGAAGTTTAATTTTCGGAGTAGTTTCATAATTGTAGACTGAATTCCATTATAGCGAAGAGGGCATATGTTTAAAATATTAAACTTGATTTCAAAATCATGTTTCTTTAAGAATCCATTTTTGTCAAAAAAATCTCCAAGAATTTTAATACCCTTGGAATACCAATCTTCATAAAAGATATGTTTATTATCTATAAGAATTAATGAATTAAACCATATAGGAAGTGAATAAATATTGTCAACATAAATCTGTGTGTCAAGTTGTTTTTTCATGATCTTGAGCCATGAGCTGAATGTGTCATGCCAAAAAGGATTTTTACTTTTCTTTATAAGATCTTTCACAAATGAATCTCCCAAGCTAAAGAGTTTACATGAAATATTTTCTCCATATATGCATTCAAAGATAGGGAACCATGATTGACCCCCCACCATTATTCTTTTTATCCATGAACATTTTAAAGAGGTTATAAAGTTTTCTAAATTAATCATTTTTAATCCACCATTTAGGTGATCCTGTGTTAAAATATCTCGTTTAACTCTATCAGAATTAGATCCCCAAATAAAATGGAAAAACATTCTATTAAAAGACTTTATATAGTGAACGGGAGGGTTTGGAAGGGAGATAATTAAATGGTTAAGTTTGGGAATTATTATAGATTTTAAAACAGTAACTCTTCCTATAGGGGTTAAAATCCTTTTTTTCCATTGTGAAAGTAGAGCATTTATTTTTGGAATTTGTTTACTGTAGTTCAATTCCACCATTTCATTAAGATTTACGGAAAAATGAATACCTAATAAACAAAAATCGGTAGAATTCCAATCAAGCTTCCATCTGGTGTGATGGAAGACCTGATTACTGAATTTTTTTGAGCCTATCCAAATTAACTTTGTTTTATCACAGTTTATTAAAAGACCGGACATTTTTGAAAAAAGATCTAAGGTGTCAATAGCAGCAAAAAGTGATTTTTTAGAACCATCAAGTAGGAGAGTAGTGTCGTCGGCATACTGTGAAATTTTGTTTTCCTTACCCTGAATAATTATTCCTTTTATATCCTGATTATTTTTTATCAATATCGAAAGAATTTCAGCACAGAGAATGAAAAGATAAGGTGCGACCGGATCGCCTTGCCTGCAACCACGTTGTATATCTAACTGCTCAGAAAGGAACCCACATTGTAATATGCTTGCTTTAATTTCTGTATTTAATATCTGAATCCATTTGATTAGATTATCCCCAAAGCCAAAGAAGTAAAGAACCTTATACATAAAAGACCAAGCAACTGTATCAAACGCTTTTTCAAAGTCTATTAACATCAAAAGTCCAGGAATATTATTCTTTTCAGTGTATGACATCAAGTCGTATATGTGTCTCGTATTTTCGCCGATGTATCTACCACTAAGAAAACCAGTTTGAGTTGTTGATATCAGATAATGAAGATATGTTTTAATTCTTTTACTTATGCAACCTGAAATTATTTTGTAAAGGACATTCAGTAGAGTAATGGGGCGCCAGTTTTTTATAAGGTGTCTTGGTTTGTCTTTTTTAGGAATACAGGAGATAATACCTAAGCGAAGAGAGATAGGAAGCTTATTCTGAGAGAAAATGTCATTTGAATCTTTTCTTTCTTTATGTAGTTCAAATTCAAAATTATTATTAAAAAGAATAGCATCTCCTCTTGAGTTAGAAGTAAACGAATTAAAGATGCACTTGTATCCCCACTGGGATTGTATATATGGTTCAAGTTCAGTAATAAAATGGGTATCTTGAAGGCAAATAATATTATAATTCTTATTTTTGTAAAAATTTAATACATCCTTTCTTTTCTGTGCGTTACCAAGACCTTGACAGTTCGCAGTAACAATCTGAATGTTATTAGCCATTAATACATTTCAAAACAGCACTCACACACACCAAACACACAAGGAGGGGGATAGGAATGGGCATTTTAGATAGAAACACGAAAAAAAAAAGCACATACAAAAAGAAATATGGAATTTAAAAACTGTTACTTGATTCAAACACAAATGTCAATATGTACCTCTGTAGGCTGAAACAAATAGAGTGTTCCATGGTCAATCTTTCATCAATGATCATTTAAACATACCAGAAACAACAAGCGTCACATAACTGAGAAGTCAATGATGAGACCGGAGACGATCATGTATCAGGATTCCGGAAAAAGTTCATTCGCGACCGCGGTTATCATGGGACCTCAATTTCTCGTCTATGCTATCTAAAATGTCAAATCTTATGCGGTTCCCTTTGTATTGTCCATACACGAATCCGTTGAAGTACCATGCGGCTTCAATGTCACTATGGCGCGAAAGTCTATTAATAAGTTTCGCATTCAGGTCGGTCACGTCATCGGCTAAGGTAACGCCCCCGCCCTGTCTTTTCAGCACGGACCGTTTACGCATCACCTTGGTCTTGCATGCGGAATTTCTCATCTTTACAAGGATCGGCCTCTCCTTTCCGGGTTTTCCAGGAATTCTATGTACCGCTAAAATTTCATTTCTATCAACTTTCAGATCCGCCTTTTTATCAATCGTCTCTATCACGATCTTTTCTGTATCTTCTCCCTTACTCTCTTTCACTCCATATAACTTAAAGTTAGTTTTCCGAGAGTACTGTTCGTTTCGGTTACTTTTACTATAAGCGATACCTGCTTTTTCTTCACTGTCTATTACCCTTTGCGTCAATTCTCTAATTTCCTTTTTGCTATCCACTAGTTTTTCTCTCAATACTTCAATATCGCTGTACGCCTTGTCTGCGTCACGCCTCAACTTATCGACTGTCTTGTCATGATCCTCTTTGAGTAAAGCGTATTTTTTCTCCACTTCATCACTAATGATTTTCTGTCTTTCTTCGTCACTTTTTTTTATAATTCTTCTTACTATTGCTTCTACCATTTTCTCTACATCATCTGTAGTTACTGTCATTTTCAATCTATCTTTCATTTCTCGCAGGTCATCTCGTATGAGGGCTAAGTTTTCACTTGGGTCCCCTGGGTCCGCTCCTATAGATGTACGTTTGCCGGACGTTTTACTCGAGGGTTCACTTGTCTGAGACATCCTGGTTTTTGGCCTGTTTGTATTGGTTGTCGACATTGCATTAATTTGCGTTCTGACGAAGTAATCAGTTAAAGTTCGTTTCATCGATACATGTACAGGTACAGGTATACATAGAGTGTATCCAGGTGAGTCCAGTGGTGAGCGATTAATCACTACAGTGTCAACAAATAAACAAATCCTTCAAAAGTGGCTTTAAATCACTTTTTTTTTCCCAAAAACTCCAGTCGATATACGCTCACAATATATACATTCTCGATAAGTTTCCACTTATTATTCCCAACTGTCACTATTAAATAGGAAAAAAAGATTGCCAATGCGGAGCTTTAGAAAATGCGTCCGCTCACTTCAACTGACATAAGTGTTCTCTCGTTCCCCTGCGGATTTATTGTTGTATGTAGGGGGGAGGTGTTCCCGCGTGGATTTATTACTGTATGTAGGGGTTCCCGTGCGGATTTATTGTTGTATGTAGGGGGTAGGGGTTCCCGTGCGGAATTGTTGTTGTATGTAGGGGTTCCCGCATGGATTTATTGTTGAAGTTGTTGTTGTCGTCATCGTTGTTTTTTTATTGCTATAATTGTTGTTGTTAGAATTGCTGTTGTTTTACGTAATGTAGATAAGATTCAAACACAAGATATTCCATGTCTATCATTCCTACACCTTAAGGATCCACTATAAAGTTTTTTTTACGCAAATACCACACAGCGATCGCCTGTTTTTTTTTTTTCACGCAGGGGTGCCCCGTCTACTGAATATGTATAAACGATGCCACTCTGCTTACTATATTCTACTTCAGCGTCGTAATCGGAATACAGTCTGATACTATCTGAACCAATGAAATTGCGATATAAATCAAGCCGTCGTATTACGTAAATGCATGACCTATGATGAAAACATCGCATGTGTATATACTTAGATTAACAGAAACTGTGCTTTTCTTTTCCTTGATGGAAACCCCTTTCCAGTATCACCCGTTTTAGTAGACAATATAACGTATAAAAACAAACACATGTTGTGCTATCGAGAAGAAAAAATAGACAACGCGTCGATACACGGCCAAAACGTTGATTACATTAAATACATGTCAGCTTACCAGGGAGGTATCACAGTATGTGTTACGTCTTCAAATTCAATAGCATAATTTAAGAACAGGTAAATTTGTAGCATGGACCAGACATGCACGTTTCGGGTACTTAACCCTCGTCAGCGATCCCCAATGTAAACAATGTAAAATGGCCAAAGAGTTTTTTTTTTTAAATCATTTCAAAAAATATACCGAAAGAGTTAGACGTAGCAGGATTGGTAGAATATGATGCTACAGGACCTACGTTTAAGAAATTTCAAGAAATTTTGATTACAGAATTTTTGGAATGCGTCGAAGAAACGATCAACCGAAGTTTATCGAACTTGGCTTCATATGCCCTCGAGGAATCTGGTCCACCAGCAGTGACACTCACCAAGTGGTACAGATGTTAGACGACTTCAAATTCAATAGCATAATCTATGTCCTTGATACTAAGGATTTGCATTTACTTACATAGACCCATATACGAAGATGTTCAAGAACAGATATATGTTTGAAAAGTATAAAACTTTTGCATACAGCATAGATAATACATATTCTCACATTTAAGCTTTTAGCACTTAGTACCTTCAGTGCTTTGATTTGGGAGGAGGGGGTAAAGTTAAACATTCTTCATGGCCATTTTTGTAATGATCGACATTGATACCATGGAATTTACCGTAGATAATGTACGTAATTATAACCATGTGTGTGTGGTGCCCTAGATGGCTTTAAATTATTTATCAAATGACTCACCAGGCGTGGTATAATTTGTCACATTTCATGTTCTCTTATCAGAATTAATTATAAACAGAATAATGGACATTATCAATTATTTATATTTTAGCAAGAAAATTATCAAATAGAATGATTCCTAGAGGGAAGTTTTCCTTGTGAGAATGCGAGGTTGCTATGTATACCTTCATGCAGCAATTTTGATAAATTAAAAAAAAATTTAACTTATTTATTTTACAACGTTTAACAAACAAGTTACACAACTTATATTAATGTCTCACGTTGGCTCAGATGTTGGCGTGAGGGGGTCCAAGGAGCAGGAGGAAACCGGAGTTCCCGGAGAAAAACCTCCTACCGAGGCCTGGTTGGGGACCACCTACCTTCCCACATAAGACCCTTCGCAATTTTGATAAGTGTTACAATATGCTGTAACATCATATACATGTAGTACAAGCTAAACTGTTGATATAAAGCATCAATTAACCGGAAGAATTAAGGTATAAAAATATTTTTAATTCCTTGTGAGTACATGTATATATAATTTAAATATGGAATATTTCTTTATGTATGCATCCCCCTTCTACAAAACTCTGCCTCTTGACATGTCTTTCTCCCCTTCACGAAAATCAACAAATGGTTACTATCAAAACATTCTCATTCAAAATTATTTAAAGCTCTCAAATGCTGAGATGCAAAATTTAAACTTAACGAATCATAGGCTCTCAGTGTGATCGTCTTAATTGTATAATGTTCCGTTGGGGACATCGCCTCTTCGCGTAAAAAAATTGTGACGCGAAGAAGCGAAGTTACGATGCGAAGAAGCGAAGTTTCGAAGAAGCGAAGTTACGATGCGAAGAAGCGAAGTTTCGAAGAAGCGAAGTTACGATGCGAAACAGTGAAGAAGTTACGATGCGAAGGAGTGAAGTTGCGAAGAAACGAAAAGCAAAGAATCGAAGTTACGATGCGAAGAGGCAAGGTTACGTTGCGAAGAAGCGATGTTACGATGAAGCGAAGAAGCGAAGTAACGATACGAAGAAGCGAACTCTCGATACGAAGAAGCGAACTCTCGATACGAAGAAGCGATCGCGAAGAAACGAAGAAATGTTCTTCGCTTCTTTGCATCGTAACTTCGCTTCATCGAATCGTTTGTTCGCTTCTCCTTAACTTCGCTTCTTTGCAACTTCGCTCCTTCTTAATTTCGCTTCTTCGCAAATTCGCTTCTTCACAACTTTGCGTCTTCGCAACTTCGCCTTCCCTTACCCTTACCCTAACCTTAACCCCTACTCCTACTCCTAACCCCTAACCCCAACTTTAAACCCTAACCCTAACCATGTTTCATTATGATGAAAACAAGAGTATACATGAAAAAAGTTTCGCCCGACATGGGGCGAGAACTAGAGACTTCCTGCTCCTCAGGCGAGTGGATGCCACCAAAGGCGGTTATAGGGTTATTTAGCGTTTTAAATTATAAAATTGAGCAGCGATCTGCTTGGCAACGAAATTGTTGAATCTTGAGTTGTCCTTTTTCGAGTTGACTTATTTGTTCATTCGAATTAACTCTAATTCCCATATGTGGCATGATATATAAAGCAACAAAGCCGACAAAAACAATCGCCGGGCTTCTTCCCGACTATAATTACAAATATAAATGAAATTGTGTTAAGTACTGTAGTTTTATCACTATAATGTATTCAATATAATTGTATTATCATCGATATTATATTTATTATCACTTTTATGTATAATCGTTTCTACTGATGTGCAATCGATAATGCGTTTTTAGACTTGCTTAAGTCCTATTATCAGATAAATTTTGAAAAGTAAATCGTCTAGAATTTTCTTGTTTATTCATTTAACTGAAATTCCTTTACTCACGCGCTTCTCAGTTCCATTTTATATTTCTGCAACCACTGACTGCTTAAACTTTTAAAGAGGAATCGTTTTAAGATTGTATTTATCATAACATTATTTAGTATTAAGACTTGAGCAAGTCTAATCGCTTTTGTGCCACCACTGTTATTTCTCACTTACATTGTTATGCCCCCCTTCGAAGAAGAGGGGACATATAGGTTTGCCGCTGTCGGTCGGTCGGTCTGTCGGTCCGTCGGTCTGTCGGTCGGTCCGCGACATCAGTTTCCGTTCAATATCTCTGGAATGGATTCACATATTGAAATGAAATTTTGTATACAGACACATCAAACAAAAATCTAGGTCAAGTTCATATTTGGGTCCGATCGAAAAAAATTTGACAGAGTTATGCCCCTTGCATTTCGAAAAATACCAAAATTTCAGGGTTTCCGTTCAATATCTCTTGAATGGAGTTACATATTGAAATGAAATTTTGTATACAGACACATCAAATGAAAATCCAGGTCAAGTTCGTATTAAGGTCCGATCAAAAAAAATTTGACAGAGTTATGCCCCTTACATTTCGAAAAATACCAAAATTTCAGGGTTTCCGTTCAATATCTCTTGAATGGAGTTACATATTGAAATGAAATTTTGTATACAGACACATCAAATGAAAATCCAGGTCAAGTTCGTATTAAGGTCCGATCGAAAAAAATTTGACAGAGTTATGCCCCTTACATTTCGAAAAATACCAAAATTTCAGGGTTTCCGTTCAATATCTCTTGAATGGAGTTACATATTGAAATGAAATTTTGTATACAGACACATCAAATGAAAATCCAGGTCAAGTTCGTATTAAGGTCCGATCGAAAAAATTTTGACAGAGTTATGCCCCTTGCACTTCGAAAAATACCAAAATTTCAGGGTTTCTGTTCAATACCTCTTGAGTGGAGTTACATATTGAAATGAAATTTTGTATAAAGACACATCAAATGAAAATCTAGGTCAAGTGTATATTTGGGTCCAATCAACAAAATTTTGACAGAGTTATGCCCCTTGCACTTCGAAAAAAAACCAAAATTTCAGGGTTTCCGTTCAATATCTCTTGAGTGGAGTTACATATTGAATGAAATTTTGTATACGGATACATCAAATGACAATCTAGGTCAAGTTCTTATTTGGGTCCAATCAACAAAATTTTGACAGAGTAATGCCCCTTGCACTTCGAAAAATACCAAAATTTCAGGGTTTCCGTTCAATATCTCTTGAGTGGAGTTACATATAGAAATGAAATTTTGTATACAGACACATCAAATGAAAATCTAGGTCAAGTTCATATTTAGGTCCGATCAAAAAAATTTGGACAGAGTTATGCCCCTTGCACTTTGAAAATACCAAAACTTCAGGGTTTCTGTTCAATATCTCTTGAGTGGAGTTACATATTGAAATGAAACTGTTACTTTATACCCCCATAGGTTGTATCAATGCAAGTATAAAGTTGTGACGGACTTTAATCACAGAAGGGGTAGGGGGGCATTAATGTTTTACAAACATGACTTTTAACTTGTTTAGATTAAGGAGCACTGACGAGGGTGAAGTAACCGAAACGTGCATGTCTGATCCATGCTGCAAATTCATCTGTTCTTAAATGATGCTATTGAATTTAAAGACGTTTTAAAACATTTCGTGACACTGCAGTCTCCACCACTTTCATGTCATCACCATAACATGATCTTTTACTACGTGTATAACAGAAAGAAGATTAACCGCAAACTTGATCATTCCAATTTTTATGCTGGAGATCATCCCATTTTCTCTATATTAACACTTTCTACATTTTTAGCAAGCTGGGTACAACACTGAGATATCTTCCCTTTTGCGAAACCTCACACGGAGAAGGCGACTACGGCCGGGGGATGTCATCTTTAAGAGTACATAACTAATTATAGTTATATGACACATACAACGTGTTTTGTGATACAATATAAGCAAGCGTTATTTACTTCCTCGTCGGAAAAACCTTAAGTTGGTAGTGTTAATTGTTCTTTAAAAATACTGACGCCCATTGAAAACTGTTAGAGGGATTAGGGAAGCTCACGACTGAAAAGAAATGATTTAGAAACAATGAAAGGAAACTGTCTTTTACAAACACGAGAGAAACAATAGAATTTCAGTCAAATAGGATGAAGCTCTCTTTGTTTTTACATGTACCGATCGAAGATAAAAAAGATCGGAAAATGAAAAAAAAAAAAAACATGAAATTTGTCGCGACATTTTCTACTTGGAATAAAAACGAAAATAGGCAAAGACGTAGGAGTTGTTCGTATTGTGATGTTTCAATAGCATCACCCCAGAACAGATAAATTTGCAGCATAGGTCAGACATGCACGTTTTGGGTACTTAACCCTCGTCAGTGATCCTCAATCTAAACAATGTAATACCGGTATGGCCAAAGGGTGTGAAAGTTATTATGTATAGGATAAAGACCGAGTTGAGGTCTGTAACAGGGTGGTGTTTAAAGACCGAGGCCGAAGGCCGAGGTCTTTAAACACCACCATGTTCTCTCCGAGGGCATCTAACCTTCATACAGACCTCAACGAGGTCTTTATCCGACTTACAAACCGCAGATTTTCTTGAATTTTCATAAAAATAAAAATTAAAGTGTTTAACACACCCCTGCTTTTCAAAATGAAATTGACCATGCAAATCATTGGGTGGAAATATGCAGCGGTAACGATTATTAGGCCAGAGTAGTAATTTAAAAATAGTTTGTTATACATCCCGATATCCCGGTACCCTGTATTCAGTCAGAGAAGAAAATAAGTTCTATTTCCATAAACGTTTTTAAATAGGTGATTAGGTTATTGCAAATAGAGATAAGGAAAGATTTTCTGATCAAGTGAGGATAATATTTCTTTATTTTGTCCGTCCATTTACTCGATATACGTGTACATTTATTTAAAGAGCATTTAGAATTACTGGTCGCTAAGAATCGATATAGGGATCTATAGTTTGATTTCAAATGGCATTTTGAGCTTTTCGAGATAGAGGAATCTATTTTTCTTCTGTTAAAATTTCTCATAAAAGGATGTCTTTCGCGGACTTGTAACACAATATTTTCTATACTATGGTCGAATACTCATTATAATCAAAACAACTCACACCCGCGACTGAAATAATTTACTTTTCTCCGCCCCTCATTGTTTTTTATTGACCTCCACACTTCACTGAACGTTCATAAAACCTTGTATATTTAGAATCGTCCACGGTCTTTATGAAATAAAATGACCGATGAATAACAAAAGAATCACATTTGAAGGTTTGTAAGTCCAAAAATGTACCGAAAGACGTAGCAGAGTGACTAGGAACCGATATCTAACCGTTTAGGATTCATAAGCTTTGTAATGTACAAAAGCTCAGTAAATCGATATTGAACGTTTCTTTAAAGACACAAGGAAAGTCTGGAACGAACAGAAAATCACTTAATTCGGGTAATACCCATATGGATATTGGAAAACTATGGCCATCTTTATCTGTTTATATTGCAAGATAAATCCTTCACTTATCGATTCAAAGATCGACCTGGTTGACAGTTTGTCTTCGTACAAAAAATCTAGATTAACTTCGACATTTTTTTTTGTAATGCATCGATTTATAGGAAGTGTACATTGATAAGGTACGACTTCGGTCAACTTGTTGTTCTTTTATGGCAGAGTTTAGATACTGATGATGCACCGACATAAAAATGCACTCGTTGAAAAGAAAACACTTGAGGAGCTCGAACGATAAGTATGGAATTCCGCCCAGTTGGGACCGAAAAAAAAAAATCTCAATTAAAGAAATTAAAACTTTGAATTCGGTAAGATTTTAACTGAATTTTTTTGAAAATGGTAATATTTTAAACATGCGGCCTTTATTTTGTGTATTATTTGGGTTAAAACAGTCAATTTTAACACTAAAGCCTATGGAAACTGGAAAAGTTTCTTAGAGTATTGTTCCCCACCTTGCTACAGGGTTTCCTTTTAATAGAAACTTTAGTTAGACAAGATCTTCCAGCATGGCGACTAAGATCCTGTAGCAAAGTGGGGAACGATGTCTACCAGGCGATCGAAATATAAAAAAAGGGGAGGGGTGAGATTGCTCAAAATCTTGAGTAATTATACATAAATCTATCACGTTTTCTTTCGATAAGTTTAGAGTGATGAAACTTTGCAATTATATCTTATATGTTAATTAATTAATTAATAATTTTTATGATGTCATTTTATGGTTTGAGTGAGTAGTAAACATTTTGCGACTACATTTTTTCTTTTGAGATATTCAGTCAAACACTTCCAACAAAGAATACTGTTCTCGATTATATTTTATTTTCCTCTATTTATCAAACACTGTATTATTTGTTTTTACGAATAATTACAAAAAAATCTAGTATATTTTTTATAGTTTTTCGCTTACATGTGTCTTTTCGTAATGTAAACACACTAAGCGCATTCATCCATTATGAACTATTAGGAGTATAGTGATGAATCAAAAATGTAGTTCTGAATACGGAAAAGAAATACTAGTTTTTGAAGGAGGACAATAATTCTACCGTTTATTAAATCACTTAATATATGATAACTTAATATAACTCAGAGTAAAACGATTTTCACAATTTTTTCTATTCTTATTGAATTTTATAACGTAATACCACGGACTCTAAATGGTGGACATCGCGTTGCTTCGATTTCGAATAAATGCTAAGTAGGTGATGTAAATGATAAACATTTGAGTAAATATTATAGATTATAAGTTTTTCTATCCAGAAATATATTTTTTATACCTTAGAATAGTTTAAGTAACCCTTGAGGAGAGTTTATTATCTGGGCGGATTTCCCGTCAATTCGTGCGAGGTCCTTATAACTTAAGATTTAAAAAAAAGAATTATGTATTTATTGGAAAGAAAACCCGATTCCTAGAACGTTTGCAACTGTATATGTTGTAAAGAAAAGAGTTCATGGAAGCTAAATAAGTTACACCAAAAGGTCAGTTTGTATACAGAGATAATGTGCGACAAGTTTTTACTTCCGGAATATCGGATGTACACCACCAACTTGCTGCTTACCGAGAATGAAATAATCGATCTTTGTAAGTGTACTTAGAACTTAGAAATTGTAAACAATGCATATTAAGGATAAGTCGTTCCAAGAACAGAAACCAATGGAGGATGT
Source organism: Pinctada imbricata (assembly GCA_033119305.1). Taxonomy (NCBI): domain Eukaryota; kingdom Metazoa; phylum Mollusca; class Bivalvia; order Pterioida; family Pteriidae; genus Pinctada; species Pinctada imbricata. The sequence continues at coordinate 64,453,876 of VSWD01000005.1, read as the reverse complement.
GCTTCCGATTCGTGGGGAATAAACCGAATGAATGTAGATCAAGTATTTGCGGAGGCGATTACCCTTTGTGACTCAAAATTGTCATCAGTATAACAAAGTCCTATATTTGGTATTGTTAAGAAGGACAGTTGGCCAGATAACATGGAATGGGATAAAACCATATACATATGTAATCTATGAAATCTAATTTCAAAAATTAATCTGAAGACTGCTCGAAACGAACAAAATTTTTGAAGACTGGCACAAATCTTGCATGGCCCAAAATGTTGTCTTATACTGTTAAATAGTCCTATACAAGTTTTCAAAATTGTTACGGAATTATTAGTGTTAGAAGAATTCAAAAGTTTGCGTTTTTATTGTCGAAATTTCTTATCTTTGACAAATATATATTGTGTAAAGAAAAGAGGTTTTTGGAAAATCTCCAGAAACTGTCACTAAATCCGTTACTGTAAAATGTAAGACTTCGTATGAGTGCAGAGATAATGTGCGATAAGTTTTTACATCCGGAATATCGGATGTACACTATAAACTTGATGAAAAACAACTTAAGGGTAGATAAACATCGGCAGCCTGTGATCTAGAATATTAAGTATTTGCGGAGGTTATTCTGCTATGTGGGTCAAACATGCCTTCCAATGTTAAACGTCTTCAAATACACCATTTAAGGTGGGTCCCTACTCAAAGAATTAACAGATGAAATTTGTATTTTAGGGTTTTTTCCTAAACACTATGGTCCAAATGAGAAATAAAACACAGACATAGATATGCAATTTTTTTTTTCATCAAAGATACAGTACATTATAGAAAGGTACCCTTGCGCATTAAGACTGAGGACTATCAAATATCCAGCATATGCTTTTGAACCCTCCAAATTCAGTTATGATAATAATATGTTTATTTGTTTTGTTTTATTTTATGATAACAAGTCATATAGAAGAAATGAAACACATAAAATAAAACTCAAACATAAATCTGAGCATGATAAGTCTCCAAACATATAGGTACCCCCTTATAATTTCATGACATTTTTTACCAGTAATATATACTAAATCCAACTTTTTGAAGAAAAAAACAGATGAATTTTTTTCGTTTTGCAATATTTCATATTATTATGTATGTAGATGAAGAAAAAAAAAAACACATACAGGTACACAGTTTTAAAAATGATCAAGATATGGCTCCAAACATAAGGGTACCCCTTTATAATTTCATTGCAATTTTAACTAAGAATATATAGTATATCCAACTTTTTTGCATAAAATACCTGATGGAAGTTCTTCATTTTGCATTATTTCATATTATAATGTATATAGATTGTGAAAAAATCATATACAGGTATACAGCTTTATAAATGATCAAGATATCGCTCCAAAGTTAAGGGTACCCTATTACAATTTCATCGCTTTTTCAACTAAGAATATACCGGAATACTATATCCATCTTTTTGCATAAAATACCAGATAGAAGTTGTTTATATTGCATAATTTCATAAGATAATGTCAACAGATGAAGAAAAATCACATACAGGTATACATTTTTATAAATAATCAAGATATCGCTCCAAACATACTTCATAGAAGGAAAACCTATAACGGTTCGAGTAGGGACCCACCTTAAGACCTGATAAATTTACAGCATGGACCAGACATGCACGTTTCGGGTACTAAGCCCTCGTCAGTGATCCTGTAAAATGGCCAAAAAGTATGAAAATGATTATGTTCAAAAATGTACTCCAAAAGATCTAGCAGAATGGGTAGGATATGATGCTACAGGACCCACGTTTTAGAAATTTCAAGAAATTTTGTAACAGAAAATTTCAAATGCATTAAAGAGACAGACGATCAACTGAAGTTGATCGAACTTGGAAATGCCCATAAGTTCTTTATCAGTGAATGATAGTCAAACCCAAACTTAAAAAGAAGCAAAAATCCACAATCCACATCCACTTACACATTCTAGAAAAAGAAAGAAAGCAGAACGAATATATAGGGAGGAGATCCCACAGCAGACGTATCTTCACAAGAAGAGAGAAACAGAGAGAGAAAATAACCCAGTACCATACAAACATGAAGGTCAACACAATCTAACGAACAAACTCCACAGTCCAGTGTAACAGAGCGTAGAAAATAACCCAGTACCATACAAACATGAAGGTCAACACAATCTAACGAATAAACTCCACAGTCCAGTGTAAGAGAGCGTAGAAAATAACCCAGTACCATACAAACATGAAGGTCAACACTATCTAACGAACAAACTCCACAGTCCAGTGTAAGAGAGCGTAGAAAATAACTCAGTACCATACAAACATGAAGGACAACACAATCTAACGTACAAACTCCACAGTCCAGTGTAAGAGAGCGTAGAAAGTAACCCAGTACCATACAAACATGAAGGTCAACACAATCTAACGAACAAACTCCACATTCCAGTGTAAGAGAGCGTAGAAAATAACCCAGTACCATACAAACATGAAGGAAAACACAATCTAACGTACAAACTCCACAGTCCAGTGTAAGAGAGCGTAGAAAGTAACCCAGTACCATACAAACATGAAGGTCAACACAATCTAACGAACAAACTCCACAGTCCAGTGTAAGAGAGCGTAGAAAGTAACCCAGTACCATACAAACATGAAGGACAACACTATCTAACGAACAAACTCCACAGTCCAGTGTTAGAGAGCTTAGAAAGTAACCCAGTACCATACAAACATGAAGGACAGCACAATCTAACGAACAAACTCCACAGTCCAGTGTAAGAGAGCGTAGAAAGTAACCCAGTACCATACAAACATGAAGGACAACACAATCTAACGAACAAACTCCACAGTCCAGTGTAAGAGAGCGTAGAAAGTAACCCAGTACCATACAAACATGAAGGACAACACAATCTAACGAACAAACTCCACAGTCCAGTGTAAGAGAGCGTAGAAAGTAACCCAGTACCATACAAACATGAAGGACAACACTATCTAACGAACAAACTCCACAGTCCAGTGTAAGAGAGCGTAGAAAATAACCCAGTACCATACAAACATGAAGGACAACACTATCTAACGAACAAACTCCACAGTCCAGTGTAAGAGAGCGTAGAAAATAACCCAGTACCATACAAACATGAAGGTCAACACTATCTAACGAACAAACTCCACAGTCCAGTGTAAGAGAGCGAAAGGTGCAACGAAATTTACGCGCTGCATTAGTATAAAAAGGCGCATTATGTCCGTGAGATAAGAAATTGGGACCAAAAAAAAAAAAAAACTATGGCCATCCTTATGTATTATTTTGCAAGATAAATACGTCCCTTATCGATGAAAAGATCGACCTGGTTGGCAGTCTGTCTTCGTATAAAAAAATTCTAGATTAACTTTAAACATTATCTGTAATGCGTCGATTTATAGGAAGAATGTATAGGTAAGTTTTGACTTCAACCTTTTTGTTGTTCTTCTATGGTTCCGTTTGAATATCTAAGGATATTGATTTAGCATCCAGATAAAAATATACAAGTTAAAATGAAATTGCTTGATAAGATTGGTTTTTTTTTGTAAGTTTATTGATATAATAAAAGTTAATTAAACTTGGTTGTCGAAATTACTATATCTTTTGCAAGAATATGATATAAAGAAAAGAGGTCCTTGGAAAAATCCCCCCGAACCGTCACTAAGACGTAAGAATGAATACAGAGATAATTTGCGAGAAGATTTTACATCCGGGATATCGGATGTACCCCACAAATTGCTGCTCTATCATACATACTTGTCTAACGAGAAACATACATGTCTAACGAGAGTGACATAATCGGTCTTTGTAAATGTGTTTGACAATTTTAAGTAATATCTTTATTCTTCGGAGAACATTCAAATTTCAGATTCTTTGAATCTAGAACAAGAATTTATTGAGGCGATTACCCTTTTTGAGGAAAAATATTATTCTTGTTAAATATCTGTTTGAAACTTTTAAGGATTTTTTAAGGATAATAGGATCTTCGAAGAACAAGAACAAAATAATCATGATAACAGTGTTAACTAAGAATGATATTTTGGCCAGATAAGAAAATTTAGATAACACCATGATACATGTGTAATCTATAGAAGCGTATAATACCCCCGCAAATTAAGTTTATGGGTATATAGGGAACACCCTGTCCGTCCGTCCGTCTGTCCACCTGTCCGTCTGGTTAAGAAGTTCTTAAAGCAGATAACTCTTCAAGTATAAGTGATGGGGCTTTCATATTTCATACATACATTCACCCTAACAAGTACTACATTTTGATACCAAGAGATTTGACCTTGTGACCTTGACTTCGAAATTTGACCTTGTAGTAATACTTTGGTTAAGAAGTTCTTAAAGCAATATCTCTACAAATATGAGTGATATGGCTTTCATATTTTATACACACTTTCACCATACGATGTGCAACATTTTGATACCAAGGCATTTGACCAAGCGACCTTGACTTTGAACTTTGACCTAATTGTAATATTTTGATCAAGATGTTCTTAAAGTGAATATCTCTTCAAGTCGAAGTGATAAGTCTTTAATATTTCATACACAGATTCGTCATGACAAGTATTACCCCAAGACATTTGACCTTGTGACCTTACCCTTGACCTTTGACCTACTTTAAACTATAAGAGATAGGGCTTTGATATTTCACATATATATTCCTCATGATGAAAACTTTCATTTGATACCATGACTTTGACCTAGTGACCTTGACCTTTGACCTGCTTTTAAATTATAAAGAGTAGTGCTTTGATATTTCACATATAGATTCCTCATTATGTGAGCTTTCATTTGATACATGTATATGGCTTTCGTCCTGGGTACCTTGATTTAGACCTTTGACCAACTTTTTAACTATAAGGGATAGGGATTTAATATTTCACAATGTAGATTCCTCGTGACCAGAGTTTCATTTGATACCATGACTTTTCACCTAGTGACCTTGACTTTGACCTTTGACCTACTTTTAAACTATAAGGGGTATGGCTTTTATATTTCACATGTATATTCCTCATGACAAGGGCTTTCATTCGATACCATGACTTTTATGGAAGGGGATTAGGGTCACAATGCTATTTGACTTGCTTATATGTTTCATGCTGTGTTGCTTCATTCAATGTTTGATTATTCCAAGTTCATTCGTGTTGCTTTCATTTCAAATTTCTTCTTTGTGTAATTTTGCTTCCGTGCATTTTACATTTATCCTTCGTCAATGCATAATTGTCGTTATGCCATGCGTTATGACATCTTTCATTGTGCCATCATTCTTTCGTCCTAATGCTATGATTTCTTCGTCAATGCTTACTTCAATTTTGATACCAGATGGCGCGACCGCAAGTGCCCGTTCCTTGAATGAATTTTGAAACATCCCCTGTCGTTGGAAATCTCTTTTACATTCTACTACAGTATCGTTCGAAAAATAAGTTAAAGATTGATGACGCTGTATAAATATTTGAAAATTATGCTATTATAAATTAGTAAATATTTGCTATTGTATGCATCAGATTTTTGTAAGTTTAGCTCTATAAAATTGATGTGTGAATCAGGAACCTCCGTGGTGAAGTGGTGATCACGTTTGCCTCTAGTATTTATTTTTACACCTTTCCGAGTGGGTTCGAATCCCTGACGAGGATACTTTTTTTTTTCATTTTGTCAACTTTATCAGGGACGTATATAATTATATACGTCCCTGGTTTAATGAATAGAAGAAAGGAGGGGGTGATGTAAACTGTCCATGTTGTCCATCTGCCCAGCAGAGGATTTAGAAAAAATACTTATAAAATGAAAAAGTTTTTTAAGCATGTTCTTATTTTTTTATTTTTTTATTTTTCAGTTTTTCTTTTGGGGGGGGGGGGGGGGTTCAGTGATTTGGAAAAAAATATGGCGGGCAACTGTATATTATCACTATTCAGTTGAAATAAAAAAAATATTTTTTAATAAAAACGTCTTCGCAACTTCGCCTTCCCTTACCTTAAACCTAACCTTAAACCCTTACCCAAACCCCAACCCTAGCCCTACTCCTAACCCTGAACCCTAACCCTTACCCCAACTTTAAACCCTAACCCTAATCATGTTTCATTATGAAGAAAACAAGAGTATACATGAAAAAAAGTTTTTGCCGACTTATAGGGTTATTTAGCGTTTAAAATGATAAAATTGAGCAGCGATCTGTGTGGCAACGAAATTGTTGAATCTTGAGTTATCCTTTTTCGAGTTGACTCCTATTCTCATATGTTGCGTGATAAAGCAACAAAGCCGACAAAAACAATCGCCGCGCTTCTTCCCGGCTATAATCACAAATATAAATGAAATTGTGTTACTGTAGTTTTATCACTATAATGGATTCAATATTGTATTATCATCAATATTATATCTATTATCACTTTTAAATATGTATAATCGTTCCTACTGACGTGCAATCGATACTGCGTTATCACTAACGCTATCTAGACTTGCTTAAGTTCTATTATCAGATAAATTTTGAAAAGCAAATCGTCTAGAATTTTCTTGTTTATTCATTGAACTGAAATTCCTTTACCAACGCGCTTCTCAGTTCCATTTTATATCTCTGCAACCACTGACTGCTTAAACTTTTAAAGAGGAATTGTTGTAAGATTGTATTTATCATAACATAATTTAGTATTAAGACTTGAGCATGTCTAATCGCTTTTGTGCCAACACCGTTATTTCTCACTTTCATTGTTTAGATTCAGGATCACTGACGAGGGTAACGAAGTAACCGAAACGTGCATGTGTGGTCCATGCTGCAAATTCATCTGTTCCAAAATGATGCTTTTGAATTTGAAGACGTTTTAAAACATTTCGTGACATTGCACTTTCATGTCATCACCATAACATTATCTTTTACTACCTGTATAACAGAAAGAAGATTAACCGCAAACATGATCATTCCAATTTTTGATTTTTATGCCCCTTTTCTTTATATTAACACTGTCTACATTTTTAGCAAGCTGGGTACAGCACTGAGATATCTTCCCTTTTGCGAAACCTCACACGGAGAAGGCGACTTCGGCCGGGGGATGTCATCTTTAAGAGTACGTAACTAATTATAGTTATATGACACATACAACGTGTTTTGTGATACAATATAAGCAAGCGTTATTTACTTCCTCGTCGGAAAAACCTTAAGTTGGTAGTGTCAATTGTTCTTTAAAAATACTGAGGCCCATTGAAAACTGTTTGAGGGATTGGGGAAGCTCACGACTGAAAAGAAATGATTTAGAAACAATGAAAGAAACTGTCTTTTACAAACACGAGAGAAACAATAGAATTTCAGTCAAATAGGATGAAGCTCTCTTTGTTTTTACATGTACCGATCGAAGATAAAAAGATCGGAAAATGAAAACAAAAAACATGAAATTAGTCGCGACATTTTCTACTTGGAAGAAAAACGAAAATTGGCAAAGACGTAGGAGTTGAGATATAATGTTAAACGTTCTCAAATTTAATAGCATCACCATAGAACAGATAAATTTACAACATAGACCAGACATGCATGTTTTTGGTACTTAGGCAATTTCTTTGTTATTTTCTGTTTTGCGTCCTCATGCTGGTAGGCTTTTAGCCCTAAGTCACTAAATAAAACAAAATTGAAATAATTAAATCTTTTTGCAAATTAAATGTATATCCTACAAAAATTAAGTAGAAATTATTTAATTAAATTATTTAATGTTTTATATTTCATGAAAAAATGTAAAAGTACAGCATTGATCCAAGACATTGTATTATCTATCATTATTTTGTTAAATAAAATCATACAATATGAAATAGAAACTTTGTTTTATATTATGCTTGTTTGTTTTTCTCCCTGGCTGGCTGGTAACTTTCTCAATTTCAAAAGGACGCGAAACAGAATAAAACAAGAAATGGCCTTAACCCTTGTCAGTGATCTTCAGCGTAAACAATGTAATATGGCCAAAGAGCGTGAAATGTCCAACGTCTTCAAATTCAATAGCATCATTTAAGATCTGATAAATTTACAGCATGGACCAGACATGCACGTTTCGGGTACTAAACCCTCGTCAGTGATCCTCAGTCTACACAATGTAAAATGGCCAAAAAGTATGAAAATGATTATGTCCAAAAATGTACCAAAAGACGTAGCTGAATGTGTGGGATATGATGCTACAGGACCCACGTTTTAGAAATTTCAAGAAATTTTGTAACAGAAATTTTTAAATGCGTTAAAGAGACAGACGATCAACCGAAGTTGATCGAACTTGGCTACATGTGCTTCGGGGACTCTTGGTCCACCAGCAGTGACACTCACCAAGTAGTTTAATTATGTCCAAAAATGTTCCGAAACACGTAACAGAGTGACTAGGAACCGATATCTAACCGTTTAGGATTCATAAGCTTTGTAATGTACAAAAGATTAGTAAATCGATATTGAATGCTTCTTTAAAGACCTAAGGAAAGTCTTGAACGAACAGAAAATCACATAATTCGGGTAATACTCATATGGTTATTGGAAAACTATGGTCATCTTTATCTGTTATATTGCAAGATAAATCCGTCACTTATCGATTCATAGATCGACCTGGTTGGCAGTTTGTCTTCGTATAAAAAATCTAGATTAACTTGACCTTTTTCGTAATGCATCGATTTATAGGAGTACATTGATAAGGTACGACTTCGGCCAACTTGTTGAGTTTAAACATTGATGATGTACCAACATAAAAATGCACTCGTTGAAAAGAAGTCACTTGAATTATAACTTAAGATGAAAAAGAAGAATTATGTATTTATTGAAAAAAAAACCGACTATCGAAATTCCTAAAACGTGTGCAAATATATACATGTATGTTGTAAAGGAAAGAGGCCATTGAAGCTAAATAAGTTGCACCAAAAGTCAATATGAATATAGAGATAATGTGCGATAAGTTTTTACATCCGGAATATCGGATGTGCACCACCATCTTGCTGCTGAAATAATCGGTCTCTGTAAGTGTACTTAGAAATTGTAAACAATGCATATTAAGGATAAGTCGTTCCAAGAACAGAAACAAATGAATGGTGTGCTCCCAATTCGTAGGGAATAAACCTAATGAATGTAGAACAAGTATTTGCGCAGGCGATTACCCTTTTTGGCTCAAAATTGTCATCAGTATAACAAAGTCCTATATTTAGTATTGTTATAATGGGATAAAACCATACATATGTAATCTATGAAATCTAATTTCAAAAATTAACATGAAGACTGCTCGAAACGAATAGAATTTTGGAAGACTGGCATAAATCTTGCATGGCCCGACATGTTGTCTTAAACAGTCAAATAGTCCTATACAAGTTTTCTGAATTGTTACGGAATTATTAATAGAAGAAGAATTAAAAGTGTGTGTTTCTATTGTCGTATTTTTTAACTTTGACAAATATATATTATGTAAAGAAAAGAGAATATTGGAAAATCTCCAGAAACTGTCACTAAACCCATTACTGTGAAATGTAAGACTTCGTATGAATATATCTAGATAATGCGTGATAAGTTTTTACATCCGGGATGTCGGATGTACACTACAAACTTGCTGCTTTATAATATATACTTGTCTATCAAGAATGACATAATCGTAGATGTATGTAAATATGTAAACAATGCATATTAAAAATAAGATGTTACAGGAACAAAATACTCGTATTAGTCAAGTTGAGGGTTAAGTACAAAAACGAACATGTCTGGTCCATGCTACAAACTTATCTGTTCTTAAATGATGCTATAGAATTTGAAGACGTTTAACATTTGAATCTAGAACACGGGCAACCGATGTTTACCGATGTCTGGTCCATGCTACAAACTTATCTGTTCTTAAATGATGCTATAGAATTTGAAGACGTTTAACATTTGAATCTAGAACACGGGCAACCGATGTTTATCTATTGAAAAATAAAAACCAACCTTTTGTTGATTTTTATCATACATTCTTTTTTCCCTGTATGCATGATAAAAAACAAACAAAAAAATAAAAAACTTAAGGTTGGTAGATAAACATCGGCAGCCTGTGATCTAGAATAAATATTTGCGGAGGTTATTCAGGTTTGTGGGTCAAACATGCCTTCCAATGTTAAACGTCTTCAAATTCAATAACATCATTTAAGACCTAATAAATTTACAGCATGGACCAGACATGCACGTTTCGGGTACTAAACCCTCGTCAGTGATCCTCAGTCTAAACAATGTAAAATGGCCAAAAGTATGAAAATTATTGTGTCCAAAAATGTACCAAAGACGTAGCAGAATGTGTGGGATATGATGCTACAGGATCCACGTTTTAGAAATTCCAAGAAATTTTGTAACAGAAAATTTCAAATACATTAAAGAGACAGACGATCAACCGAAGTTGATAGAACTTGGAATTACCAATCAGTTCTATATCAGTGAATGATAGTCAAACACAAAACTAAATGAAATTTATTGTTGATCTAAGGATCAATGATACCCCCGCCCGGCATATTTTACATATAAGCAGTGTATAAAAAGTTTGAAGGGGCACAATTCAACACAAAATTGAGGAACATGACCCTTTATTTGAACTTGACCTGTATTTCTCGATGTAAAGCTACATCTAAGAAATAAATATATTCCCTGTTACAGTTTTCATTTAAATGTCAGGCAAGCACAAAATATTGATTTTTTCCAAGTTTGAAGTGGCACAACTCTGCATAAAATTAAGCCATATTCATACCTAACCTGTAATATTTGGTATAATAGCTACATTCAACAAAAGATTTATTATCTGTAACAGTTGTCCTTCTAATGTTTAGAAACCACAAAATTGTGAATTTTTCTAAGTTTCAAGGGGCATTACTCTGCACGAAATTGAGGGACAGACCCATATTCGAACTTCACCTGTATTTCTTGGTGTAAGAGCTATATCCAAGAAATGAATTGATTATCTGTGATGGTTTTCCTTTAAATGTCCGGAAACCCGAAAATTTTGAATTTCTCCAAGTTTCAAGGGGCAAAACTCTGCAAAAAAAAAAAAATGAGGGACATGACCTATATTCGAACTTGACCAGTATTTCATGGTGTAAAAGCTATATGTAAGAAATGAATTGATTATCTACAACGGTTTACCTTTAAATGTCCGGAAACCACATAATTTTGAAATTTTCTAAGTTTCAAGGGGCATAACTCTGCACAAAATTGAGGGACATGACCCATATTCGAACTTGACCTGTATTTCTTGGTGAAATAGCTATATGCAACAAAGGAGGGGATCTCCAACAACACCAGGTTGTAGCACCCACAGCAAAACCCCAAAACACCCAATGCAAAAACACAAAGCAGACAAGCACAGAAAGAGACGCGCAAGGGTCAAGGAACGTCAACGCACAACACAGAAACATCAAACACAAAGGACTACACATAAACCAACGAGACCAATGGGCAACCGGTGCCGACTTAGGACGACCATGTGCCACGGAAATAGCAGAAGGTATGGTTATCCTGGATTACGTGCGCACAACCCTCCCACTTTCCCGATTACCCAGAGGTCTCGAAGAACGCACAATTGTGGTGTAAAACGACCTCCTCACTGTCAGATGACCACACACAAGCAAGACCGCAAACCGCAGGGGCCCAAGCAACACAGATGAATATGTAAATGAATATAAAAAGAGGGCGTATGTGATACAATCCGTGCTCTGCCGCCGCAAGCTCATGTATGTTATCACCCGAGGAGTCCGACTGACATTCAGAGAGGACAAGTGGTCGGGGCCCTGTCTTCTCTAAAGAGGTTTGGACAGGGCCCGTCATGGAGTCCCGTCGTCACAGTCAGTCAGAGTGCAAGTTTTAAGAATGCGCTTTTACAAGACTGTAGATTGGTCAAGTACCAAGCCTAGTGTCCGTCTGGTGACATTAGGATCATACCCACGGTATAAAAGGCGTTTGATGATTCTGACGCATTTTCGATAGTGATGTTGTCTATCTTGCAAGAAATGAATTGATTATCTGTACTGGTTTTCTTTCAAACATCCGGAAACCACAAAATTTTGAATTTTTCTAAGTTTCAAGGGACATGACTCTGCACATAATCGAGGGACATGACCCATATTCGAACTTGACCTGTATTCCTTGGTGTAAAAGCTATAGGTGAGAAATGAATTGATTATCTATAACGGTTTACCTTTAAATGTCCGGAAACCACAAAATTTTGAATTTTTCTAAGTTTCAAGGGGCATAACTCTGCACGTAATTGAGGGACATGACCTATATTCGAACTTGACCTGTATTTCTTTGTGTATAGGCTATATGCAAGAAATGAATCGATTATCTGTGATAGTTTTCCTTTAAATGTCCGGAAACCTCAGGTGGGACGGACGGACGGACGCACGCACGCACGGACAAGTGCATCACTATATACCCCCACCATTCTATGGCGGGGTATAAAAAGAAGCAAACATCCACAATCAACATCAACATCCACTTACACATTCTAGAAAAAGAAATGTAGCAGAACAAGATCCCCACCAATTAAAACAGCAGACGTATTTTCACGAGGAGAGAGAAACAGACAGAGTCAATAACACGTACAGTACCGTAAAAACAAGAAGGTCAACACAATCTAACGAACAAACTCCACAGTCCAGTGTAAGAGAGCGTAGAAAATAACCCAGTACCATACAAACATGAAGGACAACACTATCTAACGAACAAACTCCACAGTCCAGTGTAAGAGAGCGTAGAAAATAACCCAGTACCATACAAACATGAAGGACAACACTATCTAACGAACAAACTCCACAGTCCAGTGTAAGAGAGCGTAGAAAATAACCCAGTACCATACAAACATGAAGGACAACACTATCTAACGAACAAACTCCACAGTCCAGTGTAAGAGAGCGTAGAAAGTAACCCAGTACCATACAAACATGAAGGACAACACTATCTAACGAACAAACTCCACAGTCCGGTGTAAGAGAGCGTAGAAAATAACCCAGTACCATACAAACATGAAGGTCAACACTATCTAACGAACAAACTCCACAGTCCAGTGTAAGAGAGCGTAGAAAATAACCCAGTACCATACAAACATGAAGGTCAACACAATCTAACGAACAAACTCCACAGTCCAGTGTAAGAGAGCGTAGAAAGTAACCCAGTACCATACAAACATGAAGGACAACACTATCTAACGAACAAACTCCACAGTCCAGTGTAAGAGAGCGTAGAAAATAACCCAGTACCATACAAACATGAAGGTCAACACTATCTAACGAACAAACTCCACAGTCCAGTGTAAGAGAGCGTAGAAAATAACCCAGTACCATACAAACATGAAGGACAACACTATCTAACGAACAAACTCCACAGTCCAGTGTAAGAGAGCGTAGAAAATAACCCAGTACCATACAAACATGAAGGTCAACACAATCTAACGAACAAACTCCACAGTCAAGTGTTACAGAGCGTAAGGCGTAACGAAATTTACGCGCTGCATTAGTATAAAAAGGCGCACTATGTCCGTGAGATAAGAAATTGGGACAAAAAAAAACAAAAAAAAAAAAAAAAAAAAAACTATGGCCATCCTTATGTATTATTTTGCAAGATAAATCCGTCCCTTATCGATTCAAAGATCGACCTGGTTGGTAGTCTGTTTTCGTATAAAAAAATTCTAGATTAACTTTAAACATTATCTGTAATGCGTCGATTTATAGGAAGAGTTTATAGGTAAGTTTTGACTTCAACCTTCTTGTTGTTCTTCTATGGTTCCGTTTGAATATCTAAGGATATTGATTTAGCACCCAGATAAAATGCACAAGTTAAAATGAAATTGCTTGATAGATAGTTTTTTAAAGTTTATTTAGTTATTGAAAATTGATTAAACTTGGTTGACGAAATTGCTATTTCTTTTGCAAGAATATGATATAAAGAAAAGAGGTCCTTGGAAAAATCCCCCCAAACCGTCACTAAGACGTAAGCATGAATACAGAGATAAGAAAATTTTACATCCGGGATATCGGATGTACACCACAAACTTGCTGCTCTATTATACATACTTGTCTAACGAGAATGGCATAATCGGTCTTTGTAAATGTGCTTGACAATTTTAAGTAATATTTTTATTCTTCGGAGAACATTCAAATTTCAGATTCTTTGAATCTAGAACAAGTATTTATTGAGGCCATTACTCTTTTTGAGGGAAATATTATTCTTGGTAAATAAATGTTTGAAACTTTCAAGGATTTTTAAAGGAACGTTCGGTTGCCACATCTGGTTAATATGTCAAAAGAAAGATCAAATAGAACGAAAGTTTTATTCATGTTCACAATTAAATATTCGGGCTAATAACGACAAAAATGATCAAATACATAACACGAAGAGCTGAAGTGTTCCCACTCGTAAGAATAACTTATTAACCGTATTTCTTTTAAGGTATCCGATGTACAATAGGGCATTTCTCCCATTTTCCCCAATGTGGGATAGAGTTTACCAATAGCGACGCGTCATGTAGGGTCACTGTATCCGACATGTACCTCGCGTGACTTTTGACGTCGGCCGTATAGACCGTATCCATATTGTGACGTCGTTGTTATCCATTGTGACGTCATGATTTTTGCACCTAAAGCGGCGGCCTCTCAACGAAAACTTCGTTTCAAAACTCTTATTTTTACATCATAATTCTTATTAAACCGATTAAGGCTAAGGACTACGGTTTATTCTTTCAGAATAAACCATTTTTGAGGGCGCTGAAAATGAATATTCCTTTATTTTTCGAATTTGATAAAGTAGACGATTTCATGATTTCATGGAATTTCAAGAAAGGCCCCTAGAAATGGGAGAAAAACGATCAACCATATGTTTGTCATGTGGGATGAGAAAAGCCCACCCTCGGGTTCTGGTTTCTGGTCAGGGAACTCGGCAAGCCTCGTTCCCTGACCAAAACCAGACCTCTCGGGTGGGCTTTTCTCATCCTACATGACAGCATATGGTTGATAGTTATATTCTTCCATGCCTGGTAAGGTACTATACACTATATATTTTCTGAAAGGTTATAATGCCCACTGCTCAGAAATAATGATTTTGGGGCCAGAAAAACAAAGGGGAATACATGTAGCTGATGAAGCATTTAAAGTGTTTATTTTCTCTATATAACATCTGCAAAATAACAAAGTTGTACAAGAGTTTTTCCCCTTTGATTTTTAAGACTTTGGAGTCTCATATCTGAATCAGGGCATAATTACCTTTCAGAAAATATATAGTTTATAGTACTTACCTTACCATAAAATTTACCATACTTTACAATGGAGGTGATTAAAACGCTATGTAAAATGACTCAATTGTACAACGGATACCTTAAGTTAAGGTGGCTCCCTACCCTACTATAGGTTTTTCCTTATATGCAGCAGTCTGCGTATAACGTTTTACAATGGCTGGTGAGGGACGAGCCAGCGCATTGAAAAACACAGACAGAAGATCTTAAATGCCAAAAGAAGCAAAAGATGGTGCAATCTATCAATGACCACACCAATCATATAGTATAATTTCTTAGTTGAGAATGTGATGAAATTATAAGGGGGTACCCTTATGTTTGCAGACATATCTTGATCATTTATAAAATTGTATACCTGTTTGCGATTTTTTCACCATCTATATATATTATCGTATAAAATGATCCATTTTGAAGAAATTCCATCTGTTGTTTTCTTGCACAAAAATGTGATATACTATATATTATTTGTCGAAAATATGATAACATTATAAGGGGGTACCCCTATGTTTGGAGCCATACCTTGATCATTTCAAAAACTGTGTACCTGTATGTGATTTTTTCTTCATCTGCATACAAAATTTTATGAAATATTACAAAATGAAAAAAATTCATCTGATATATTATTATGCAAAAAGTTGGATTTAGTACATATTGTTAGTCAAAAATGAAATTATAAGGGGGTACCCTGATTTATGTAACAATATTATTTTATGTGTTGTATTTCTTCTATATGACTTGTTATCATAAAATAAAACAAAACAAATAAACATTTTCGTATCATCACTGAATTTGGAGGGTTCAAAAGCATATGATGGATATTTGATATTTCTCAATTTTTAAATGTTAGGGTACCTTTCTTTAATGTACTGTATCTTTAATGAAAACAAAATACCTATCTATGTCTGTGTTTATTATGTCATTTTGACTATTATGTATAGAAAATAACCTTAAAATACAAAATTCATCTGTTAAATTCACGAGTAGGGACCCACCTTAATTTAGCTAGTTACATCTCGTCTTTTATACCTTTCTCTTGAAGCTGCTATAAAATTCAAGCGCGACAAACACGAACGATGGGTCGTGTTTGATATTCATCGTAATTTTGATCAAACATCGTTTTCTCGTTTTCTATCCTGTACAACTTTCACACTCTCTGTCCATTTTACACTGGTTAGATTGAGGATCACTGACGAGGGAAGTTATAAAGTACCCGAAACGTGCATCTAAGGTCCATGCTGCCAAATTTATCTGTTCTTAATGCATTAGGGGTATAGTACTCTACTTCCTGTTGTTTTGATCACAGAAAAAATTTTAAACTACTAAGAAGTTGACCGAAGACGCGCGATTTCGGCAATATTCGGCACCATACATTTTCATGGCGAGTTGAATAAAACTTTAAACAAATATCAAAATGACTAAAATTAAGTAAGCTATGGAAGTACATAATTTCTAGCTTTTCTACGATATATATACCCCTCATACCTTAAATGGTGCTATTGAATTTGAAGACGCTTAACATAGTTAAAAACAAACAGGAAGTAAGACAACAACAATACAAAACAAACGCGTAAAAACAAAACTATGAAAGTACAGATAATTCCTGTCTCACTTCGGAATGTTGTTCATTCCGGGGTTCGCAACCGTTTCGATGGGAATTCTCACGATTTCGCCTTGCCTTCTCGACTTTGAGACTGAATAACGGTTAGGTGCTTCTTTGATGTTTATTATTATTCGAAAGGAAATTATAACACATAATTCTTAATTTCCGTTTCTCAAGTAAAGTCATACTTTGGGGCTTTTTTGTAAGATTAATTATTGAGAAAAATATCAATTACAAAGGAAATACACAAATGAGGAAATAGCCACTTTGCATCTAACATAAAAATCATTTGCCTTATTACATGGAAAGTAAACTTACTTTTGATTTATTCAGGAAATATACTAATTGATGCATTTTATAAACATACATCCTTTCTTATGTTTGCAATACCCTGTGTATTTTCAGCATGATAAGGTAGTAAAGGGAAGAAACTATTCTGAAATAAGATGAGGTTTCCTTAACTCACTCAGAAATATTGTTTTAACCTTTTCTTAGGGGAGTTGGGGCCTCTCAAAACACGTTTAAAAATAGAATGAAATACTGAGGATCAGTACCCGAAACGTGCATGTCTGGTCCACGCTGCAAATTTATCTGAAACTGAAATGATGCTATTGAATTTGAAGACGGTTTACAAATACGCGGACCCCAAAAACTGAAAAACAAAACAAAGCCAAGGACAGTGATGTATCAATCGAAAAAGCATTATTGTCTCCAATACTAACGAACTTTAATTGAGTAATATTTTTCCATTATGCCTTCCCGTTTGTCTTTCATTCCCATCCAGGTCAAGGGACCATGTCTATGGCGTATTCATACCGATTTGAAATTCCAGAATAAGCTCAAAGTACTAGGACTTTGTTCCGAAGAAAAAACTGCTTCCTGAGAAATTATGGTGTTCATTTGGGGACATCGTATCTTTGCGTCTTTGCGTATCAAATTTCAGATACGAAGTTACGAAGAAGCGAAGTTATCATGCGAGCAATGGTTGTTTCGATGCGAAGAAGCGAAGCAATTTGGCATCATAAATTCGCTTCTTCGTAACTGTGCATCTATAATTTGTTACGCAAAGATACGAAGATACGATGTCCTCAAAAGTACACCGTAGATAAATTACTCAACCATTTGTGAGCGACATATCATTTTTGGACGATGCTATGAAAGTATAAAATCTTTGATCACATTGATGAAATATATTTCAGCCTGTAACCACTCCAAAACACTGAAATCGATATATTCACCGGTTTGATCTTATCTGTGGCATAAATAACAGTCGTTGCCGATGTTATCTACTTTTACCGTTTCCATATTTCCGAGACAAATTCTGCAGATACTGTAAGACTCCGGATTCAATATTTCCGAGACAAATTCTGCAGATACTTTAACATGTCCTGCAAGTCATGAACGTCAAACATGAAAAAGGAAATCAGATTCCAAAAATCACAACCGAAAGGCTTACAAATTCTTGAAAATATAGATATAAAACAGAAATTTCTTACGCGAAAAGAAAAATCGTACAAACAGACACAGACAATCACACAGAAACACGAAGGACGACTAAATATGAACGAACAATCTCCAGAGTCCAGTGCAAGTATAGAATGCACTGTTTAAACTCTACATCAGACAAAGTAACTCATATATAATCTTTTCTCCATGCGATTACATACTAATAATGAGTGGGATTCAAATTGCACGTTTGCATAACAATCATTTATCACAAGCCAACTGAAAATTTTAAAATAACCGGTACTCTCCTCTGAAAGAAGTAATTAGTCCCCTACCGGCAACGCCGAAGGGACTCTTAGTTTCCTCTCGGTCTGTCTGTCCGTCCGTCCGTCCGTCCGTATGTCTGTCAGTCTGTCCGAATATCAGTTTTCCGGACTTTTTCTGCAACGGATGGAGATATTGAGATGAAATTTGATATACAGCTTGGTCTTGGATAGTAACAGAGCAAGTTTGACTTTCGTCACGCTTGACCCAGTTTTCGAGGAGTTATGCCCCTTTATGACTTGGAAAATTCTGTTTTGGTAAGTTTTCCGGACTTTTTTCTGCAACGGATGGAGATACAAATGTATTCAGATGATATTTGATACACAGCTTGGTCTTGGATAGTTACAGAGCAAGTTTGACTTTCGTCACGCTTGACCCATTTTTCGAGGAGTTATGCCCCTTGATGACTTGGAAAATTCTGTTTTGGTAAGTTTTCCGGACTTTTTTCTGCAACGGATGGAGATATTCAGATGAAATTTGAAACACAGCTTGGTCTTGGATAGTTACAGAGCAAGTTTGACTTTCGTCACGCTTGACCTATTTTTTCGAGGAGTTATGCCCCTTGATGACTTGGAAAATTCTGTTTTGGTAAGTTTTCCGGACTTTTTTCTGCAACGGATGGAGATATTCAGATGAAATTTGATACACAGCTTGATCTTGGATAGTTACAGAACAAGTTTGACTTTCGTTACCCTTAACCTATTTTTCGAGGAGTTATGTCCCTTGATGACTTGGAAAATTCAGTTTTTGTCAGTATTCCGGACTTTCGTCTGCGACATATACACATGTAGAGATATTCAGGTGAAAATTTGATACATATCTTGGTCTTGGATAGTTATTTAAATTGTAGAAGATATCTCCATCAAGACAGACCTCTTCACTGACCACAGTGGAACGCACCAACAGAATGCTAATAAATAAACAAAGGACGCCCTGGTTAAGTGGTTAATGCGCCCGGCCATTGACTGTAAGGTTGCTGGTTCGAGCCTCATTAACAAGTAAGATCACTGGTCGGCCGACATATCAACTTATCTATGTAAATCTTATATAGAAAATGTACTTGTCTGTGTAATGTTTTCATGACTATGGCTAAAAAAATGAACGAGACACTCACGTTCAAACAAGCAGGTGTACCAACACACGCATGATTATGCATATTTCGGAAGGACCGACTTGCATCCTGTTCCAACTTTGGGCGGTTATCCAAAGTAGAAATCATTAATTAGTTCCTCCTTTTTTCTATCTTTTTTTCCCTTTTTTCTAATTGTAATTTGATAAATCCTTTAATGTGTTTCGTTTTTTTCAAATGACTTTATCTTGTATATTGTTTCAGGTAAGAACAATTCATCCTTTAATCAAGAAGACACAGGAAACCACATTTGCCGCCAACAGTTCTCATCAGCCTGGCGAACACACAATGAAATTTATATAAGTGTAAATCAACGACAGTTCACATGATTTCAATCAATCGACGACAAATAATATAGTTATTCGCATGTTTAAAGAAACTTGCAATATGACGCAGTTGTTAGTGATGCTACATATTTTTGTGATGTTTCAAGTAATGGTTTTCGCCCAAAGTGGTAGCAGCATTGGAAACGGGTATTATCATCGGAGTTTCTTGAATTTTAGTGGAAAATTTGACAACATTCGAAATCTTGCACTTGACGAGAATTCGAACACGCTTTATGTCGGCGGCAGGAACATTTTGTTAGCCATAGATACAATTAATTTTAACTTAATTCGTAATTCCTCCATTGATTCCAATTGTAAGGAAAGTAGGTGTTCCAATGATAGTCTTGTGCTTGAAGTTGTTCAGAGCAGTGACGGAGCATTTCTATTCTCTTGTGTATTGCCAACGGGTTTTTGTGAGAAAAGAAGCTTGAAATACCTCAATCTGACAGGGAAAAGCGCAAGTCCTATCGCAAGTACGCTTCTTATAAGTAACGTTGCAAGACTGGTCAATACCAAAAATAACGGACAGATATTGTATTTTGCGAGAAACTTTTCGACCTTTCCTTTACAAGTCGATGTTGTCTATCCGTATTATCCAATTTTAGCAGTGGATCCCCTGAGCGATGATTTTTCGATGAAGGATGGCGGATTGAGTATGGAAATGAACCATCAGGACTTCGAAATGGATTACCCAATTGACTTTAAGGCTATCGTGGAAAGTGACAGTTTTGTATATTTTCTTTCCAACCAGAATGAGTCGACAAAGATTTCTAAAATATGCAAAAGTTCTCCACATGAAAATCAGGCGTACGAAGATATATTTCTGACTTGTTCTCGAGGGGATACTCAATATCCCTTTGTTAAAGATGCAGTCATGCTTAAAGAGAATGGTCAGTTTATCTTGGTTACCCTCTTCACATTACAAGAAGAATCTGATGACCCAGAAGCTCAGGGTGTTATATGCGTGTTTTCCGAGAACCAACTTCTAGACAATTTTCTCGTGTCTCGAAAGGAAAGATTTGAATGTCCTCCTCGGCATTTACCGCAAAATGATTACATATTCATGAATGCCTTTGCTGGACTTAAGATTATACATTCATGTATTGATGGTAGCATTTCGAATACGCCAGTAAGTTTTTTCCCTTTCCCAAACACAGGAAAATTTATAGTTGTATATACATATACATTATGATCAAACATAAAAATAATGCTCAGTGAAAAAAAATCATTGATTCATAAATAGATATATATATTATAGGATCTCAAATCGAATTTTCATTTCATACGATGTATTTTATATCCCTGAGCCTTGGCGAAAAAAACTAGTTATGTGTCCCTCGTTTGTTTGTATAATTTTTCTCTCACCCCGGACATAGATATCTACAGATTTACCCGTTCTGAGACTAATATGTTCTATCATGGTCTTCTGGGTGAGACATAAAAATTTACATGAGTGACGGAAATTTCGGCTTTTCCCGAGTGGAGCGAAGCGGAACGAGGAAAATTTCCGTCACGAATGTAATTTTTTATGTTTTACTCAGTAGAAAGTGATGGAATATATTTCTTCTTCCATGAAATATAAGAAAAAAGGGATTCAAACAACGTTTCATGACATCTAATGCCATGTTTTCTGACGACGTCACTGTGACGTCACACTAAGATTCTCTTTTATCATTGGTCAATTGGAGCCTTTGAGACAACTTATGTGTCTTACATAGGCTCTCTCACAGGGTACGAGCAAAACTGGAGAAGAAAACTCTGTCTCGCACCCCGGATGTTTGTCTCGAACCCCCTATTGTGACGTCATAGAGTTTACGTACGTTTAGCAGCGTTTGACGTCACATGGAGCAGCATTAATAAAACGAAAATCAAGCAAGCAATGTTTATTGATGAATTATGTGAAAAAAATATGGGTGAGAGAAAAATCACCCCTTTGTGCAGGGACAGGGAAATCCCACTCTCGTATCAAAGATTTGCAATGTCCACAACTCGGCAAGCCTCGTCATGGACTGCAAATCCTTGATACTCGGGTGGGATTCCCCTGTCCCTGTGCAAAGGGTTGATAGATTCTATTAATCTTGTATCTATTTTGTTAAGGGTTAGCAGGTGAAAATTTCCTGTAAGGTCTATTCAGAAACGGTGAGTTTTCGTTCGGAGACTTGTCACCCTGAAACTTCGAATAAATTACTTGCAAAAGTGCTTGTTAATTTGTTTGAATGATTTTACTCTCAAGCTTGTTAATGAGAGTATAATGAAATATAGAGTCTGAGTTTGTCGTATATACTCTCCGAGCGAAACCCTCCGGAGTCGCACCAACAAGGGGGAATAAGGTTTTACGTTATACTATAGTTGTCTCCAGTAGATGATACATGTATAAGAAAGGAATAGCTTATTGTTTGTTTGCGACCTCACGAATCTTCAGTGTAAGATCTTTTGTGAGAAGGATTTGATTACGACTTTTTTTTCAATGAAAAATATATTACTTTGAATCAAATATATAACTCAATATCAAAATTATTAGATTTACTTTAAAACTGCAAAAATAATAAATTTGCAGATAGAAAATGAATCTTGCAAATACCTTTAAGTGTCCTCTTAGCGGAAATTTATAATTTCAACATATTTTATACAGGAACTTGTTCATAACAAAAACTACGAAAATTACATATGTATGAAACAATTCAATATTGAATTTTTTTTATAAATGGGAGTGTATCGTTCACTTAATTAAGAACTAAAATCTTAGTACCTATATCAAATTGTTTGAATGAGTTTATTGAAAAGGGAGGAGAGGGGACTCTCAAGTGCAATATTACGATGTTTTACAAAAACTTAGATTAGCAAATGACCTTATATGTATATATGACCAGTTTTTACTTTTAGCTCAGAAGTGTAAGCGAGCTATAGTCATAGCGCGCCGTCCGTCCGTCTCTCGTCCGGCGTAAACGTTTTACATTTTCGACTTCTCCTTTGCAATCGCTGCACTGAATTTCTCGAAATCTTACAGGAAGCAAGTACTCAAAGTCTTCTACCAAGTCTGTGTTTTCGTGCCGATCAGAAGTTAGCACTCAAGGTCTTCTACCATGTTTGTGTTTTTCGTGCTGATCGGTCATCAAATATGGCCGCCTAGGGCTCTGATTAACTGCCACATTTGTTCGATTTCTCCTCTGCAACCACTGCACAGAATTCCGTTAAACCTTGCAGGAAGCAAGTACTCAATGTCCTCTACCAAGGTTGTGATTTTCGTACTAATCGGTCTACAGATATGGTCTTCGTCGACTCTGATTGGCTGACAGTTTAGATGTCTCCTCTGCATCCACTGCAAAGAATTTCGTGAAACCATACAGGAAGTAACTGCTCAAGGTCCTCTACCAAGGCTGTGTTGTTCGTGTCGATTGGTCAACAAATGGCCGTCGAGGGATCTGATTGAATGACACATTTTCGCCCTCTCCTCTTCGACAGTTGCACAGACTATCATAAAACCTTACAAGAAGCAAGCATACTCTTCCTGGGCTCCTGGTCTCACTCCCATATCGGGAGTTCGCTTCTTTTCATATTGTGGAGGTTTTTGTTTGTTTGCTTTGGTTCCTGTTTTATCCTGATTTTGTATGCCTTCGGTTTTTGATTTTCTGAATTATCGATTTTGTGCTGTATACAGGGATATGGTCATTATCCATATTTGTCATGCAATGTTTTCTACCAAGTTTGTGTGTTTTGTTCCGATAAGTCGAGAAACATGGCCGCCGAGGGTTCTAATTGCATGATGCATTTTCGACATTTCATTGCAACCACTGCACAGAATTTCACGAATCCTAACAGGAGACAAGTAATCAAGGTGTTCTGCATATTTGTGTCGATCAGTCAACAAATATGGCCCCCAAGGGCTCTGATTGGCCGATGAATTTTTGACATCTCCGAAACTGATTCACAGAATTTCACAAAACCATACAGAAAGCAAGTACTCCAGGGTTTTCACCAAAATTGGCCACTGTCATCCTTTTGTCTGCAACTTATGTGAGCGATGTGGCCCCCTGAGGCCTCTTGTTTAAACACTCCATCGAGGGTTTTGGCAAAGTTCGTAGACAACCGCAATATTTCAGAAAATGTGCAACAGTAAGTTATCGATTTCATTTACCGCGACGCTTTCCGATGTCACTACTAATGAAATGCAGCATACGAGGGTTTAGTACCCAAAACGTGCATGTCTGGTCCATGCTGTAACTTTTCAGACTTTTCAGACTTTTTGGCCATATTGCATTGCTTAGATTATGGATCACTGACGAGGGTTAAGTACTCGAAACGTGCATGTCTGGTCCATGTAAACGTCTTCAAATTGAAAAGCATCATTTAAGAACAGATACATTGGCAACATGGACCAGACATGCACGTTTTGGGTACTTAACCCTCGTCAGTGATCCTCAAATCTTAACAATGTAATATACCGAAAAGGTATGAAAGTTACTATGTCGAAAAAGCGTACCGAAAGACGTAGCAGGATGGGTGGGATATGATGCTACAGGACCCACGTTTTAGAAATTTCAAGAAATTTTGATAACAGAAATTTTAGAATGCGTTGAAGAAACGATCAACTGAAAATGATCGAACTTAGCTACATGTGCCCTCGGGGACTCCTGGTCCACCAGCAGTGACACTCACCAAGTGGTATAAATGTAAACGTCTTCAAATTGAATACAAACTTTTCTGTTCTTTAAGAAATGAATCTTATATTTTTTCTGTTGATGCAGGTATCACCCGAAAAATTGGACAGAAAACTGCATCAATGCGCGTAGCGCGTTGATGCAAAAGTTTTCTGTCCAATTTTTCGGGTGATACCTGCATCAACAGAAAAAATATGAGATTTATTTCTTATCATTTAATTATGGAAACAGACTGTTTTCTTGGATCTAAAAACAATCAATCACCGCACTATATTTCGAAAGTCGGAAGGTTTCGCAGTGATACTTCTGCCAAAACAAGTTATGGCAGCCGCCATGATTCAAACAGCGAACGATCGTCTCTCTATATCTTTGAAATAAGGACCAGTTTGAGCAAATTCTACATGCACTGTTAATTTTTGAGTAAGTAGAAAAGAAATGGTACTCTTGAAATGATAAGCAAACATCAACAAGTTGTATTTTCAGCAACGAGTTCATTCGTGTTTGAGGGAACCCCCAGTTCTAAAAATAGTGCTATAAATAGACTTCCGTGAAAAATTGTGTTGATCGATGTATCAACAAAATTTCTCAGCCAATCAGAATCTTCGTTTCTTGAAAATGACAATCGAAATTAAATGATTAAATGATGCTATTGAATTTAAAGACATTTAACATTTGGTGAGTGTCACTGCTTGTGGACAAAGGGTCCCCGAAGGCACATGTTGCCAAGTTCGATCAACTTCGAATTATCGTTTCTTCAATGCATTCGAAAATTTCTGTCGTCAAAATTTCTTGAAATTTATAAAACGTAGATCCTGTAGAATCATATCCCAACCATCCTGCGGTCCTACGTCTTTCGGTACATTTTGAACGTACATTGTAATAACTTTCATACTTTTTGGCCATATCACATTGTTTAGATTAAGGATCACTGACGAGGATTAAGTACCTGAAACGTGCTTGACTGGTCCATGCTGCAAATTTCTGGTCTTAAATGGACGTTTAAAATTCATAGTTGGTATATAGACAAAATATGACGATGAAAACAAAAGTTTTCATTAAACTTTTCTATGTGTGTATCATATCCATTACTAACCTACCTTATATTTCACAATGTTTTTTACTGAAGATTTATGAGTTCATATCATTTCTTTAAAGGCAGACTACAACAGAACAATAAATGAACTATACTATTGTGGAAGTTCCATAGATGACGCCCTTCGGATCATAATCGGATTCCATACATTGCACGGAGAAGCTAACATGACACTCATCGGATCACCTACCAACCTCACCTTGCGGCAGATTGGTAACACAGGCGCATTCTATGTTGGCGACTCTATAGGGACTGTCCGAGAGGTTTGCTGACTGATATTTATTTTAAAATAAAACAATAAGAAAATTAAAAAAAAAATTAAGTTAAATGAAATTTAATTATGAATAAGATAATTAAGGAACAGATAGGAAAAATCAAAGAAATTATCTGAAACATGAAAGAAAATATATGAAAAATTATATGTATAAAATTAAAAAAAAAATGTATGATGATGAATATATGAAAATATATTTAAATGTATATGAAAATGTAATATCAATATGAAAATATAAGACAAAGAAAAGAAAATATGAAATATATATATATATAGACAGCACAAAAGAGGTGAAAACAACCACGTTCACTACTCAGATAATGTCGGATCAGCCCAACAAAGGGCGAATGCACGTCGCTTGGAAAAAAAAAGATATAAAAGCACAAAAAAGGTACAAGCGACCACGACACTAAACGTGTTTAAACCCAGCGGCAGGGACAGTACATCCCTTAGGCCGTCTGGATACACGAATATGTACTTGTATCCAGACGGAACAAGGGGCAGTACGTCCCTCATTCCGTTCGGACACAAGTACATAAAAAAAGCAAACAAACAAAAACATACACACACTCTCATGCTAGTCAGAACCTGTACTGTATCGAAGCTCAAAAGGCTATAACTAGTACACAGGTAGGGAATATTCTCAATCCATGAACCAAAGCAGACCCCGCGAGGGGCGAGGCCAGGTGCCTAGGTATAGTCAGCGTCTCCCGTTTGATTTTCAATCATAAAAGAAATTCATTAGAATTGATTTTTACCTCAACAATTTGTGAATTTGCAGTTTTCTATTGAAATGGATAACAATAATACAGATATCTACAATGTCCAAGAGGTGAATTCCTTTATACTTGGTGTCCGCGAAAAGGTCATGGATATGGTTACCTCGAAGGATTCCCTTTTTGTAGCAACAAAAGAACGAGTAAGTATCGTTTATGTACTTTCTCTCTTCCCTTGTGTTCAGAGAAGAAGAGAGGAGAGTCACTTGTTATTGTGGAGAAAATTTGTTTTTAAGAGCCGTAAATCATGGAAAATGAAGTGTCTCAACTCTGTTACAAGAGGATTCTTGTTAACAAAAATGTCCAAATACTGTGAATCAGATATACAAAGAAAGAGGATGTACAGCTCGACACTCTTTCCGAATGGATAAAATCCATCAGAGGGTTACTTTTATCTAGAATTAACCGATTAAAATCAACTGAGAACACCAGATTCGAGTCTATATTTAAAGACCCTGATGTTATCACAGAGCTCACCTACCTCCAAGAACATTATGTCATCACACCAGCGGACAAAGCCTCAAATAATTACACATTTACTTGCAAAAAGTACTATTTCGACAGTCTAGTTAAAGAGTTGGGTTTAAATTCGACACCTGGAAATCCCACTTACAGCCCTACAAACCTTTCTGCCTCTGAAATAATAGATAACCACAAATCAGCTCTTGCTTCCTTTGGCTTCCAAACTAACAATTTAGATTTAGATTTACCATATTTATACTGCATACCTAAAATGCATAAGAATCCGTACAAACAACGTTTCATCGCTGGTTCCTCAAAATGTTCTACCAAATCTGTATCGATCTTACTCACCAAAGTTTTATCTGAAATCAAATCTGGGCTTCAAAAATATTGTTCGACAGTATATTCTCGCAGTGGTATCGACCAGATGTGGATTTTAAAGAATTCGAAGGAACTTTTAGAACATCTGAAATCCACTCATTTTAGTAAAGTTCATTCGATCAAAGCCTTTGATTTTTCGACACTTTACACTACAATTCCACATTCTAAATTGAAAGAAAGACTCGCAAAAATTATAAGTAATGCGTTTACAAGTAAGAACGGTAACCGCAAATACAAATTTATTGTTGTGAACTATGACAAAACCTACTTTGTAAAAGAAAAGTCCGATTCTGAAAATAAGTACACTGAAACAGATGTTATTCAGATGTTAAACTTTTTGATCGACAACATTTTTGTGGTGTTTGGAGGAAAGGTCTTCCAGCAAATTGTCGGAATTCCAATGGGGACCAATTGTGCCCCACTCCTTGCCGACATTTTTCTTTACTCGTACGAAGCTGAATTCATTCAATCTCTGGTCTCTGAAGGGAAAAGATACTTAGCTTCTGACTTCAACTTCACTTACAGATACATAGACGATGTGTTGTCCATCAATAATCCAAAATTCGCGGATTTCCTGAGCAGTATCTATCCTTCAGAGCTTGAAGTCAAAGAAACTACAGAGACAAATAATTCAGCATCCTATTTGGACATAATGTTGTCCTACGACACTGATGGTCACATGAACACCTCACTCTATGACAAACGTGACGACTTCAATTTCAGCATTACAAACTTTCCTTTTCTGAGTAGCAACATTCCTTCATCGCCTGCTTATGGCGTGTTCATATCTCAGTTGATACGCTATGCCAGAGCAAGTACCAAATATACGGATTTTGTTCTGAGAGCTAGGCGTCTTTCAGATAAGCTTCTCAGTCAGGGATATGCTTGTGACCGACTAACATCGTCACTGAGGAAGTTCTACGGTCGATATAGGGAACTCGTCATACACTATGATGTCCCACTCTCCAGAATGATGGGTGATATTCTGTCGTAGACCATTTGAACCATCCAACCCAAGATTGTACTCTATGTCTTCCGAAATGGAAGTTACCGAATGTGACAATTCTACCGAATTGAAGCGGCGGGTGTTGCATGCAAGCAGGAGATGCTTACTCTTCCTGGGCACCTGGTCTCACTCTCATATCGGGAGTTCGCTTCTTTTCATATGGTGGAGGTTTTTGTTTGTTTGCTTTTGTTCCTGTTTTATCCTGATTTCGTATGCCTCGGTTCCTGAATTTCTGAATTATCGATTTTGTGCTGTAAACAGGGATATGGTCATTATCCATATTTGTCATACACCTTTCAAGTAATAAATACTCAAGCAAAATTATTTAAAGAAGCCCAAATATTTTTATTGCATCCCCAGTTGAATTATTATCCGTGAATGGAAGTCGGACACAACACCCAAAATCAGACTCCAAAAATCACAACCAAAAGGCTTACAAATTCTTGAAATTCTTGAAATACAAGTTCTTGAAATATAACATGAAACAAAACAAAAAATAAAGAGGAGATCCCAAACAGCGAAAACAGCGAAGCGCCCCTCCACGAGGATAAAACCCCGAGGAAACAACGGAGACAGATAGCACAGCACCATGAAAAGACGAGGAGCAGCACTATGTAGTGAACAATTTTCAGAGTCCAGTACAAGAAGAGAGTTCATTCTTTACTGTTAAATATCGCGCTGTATTAAAACGATAAAAAAGATCCTGACGATAATCTCAACAGCACTCATAATTAATAGATCACAAAATTCAGCGTCGACGGACCCCTAGCAAGCTAGAGGTGGGACAAGGTACCCAAGAGAGGTAAGCATCCCCTGTTGGCTTGCCGAACCCGCCGTCGATGTTCACACGCGAAAATAAAAACAATATATGAAATACATACATATACAGAAAGGGCTATGGCGACAATGTCAGGGGAAATATTCCAAACACTTTCTGTCATAAGTTACGTTTAAACATATTCTAAAATCACATGAATCATGATAGGAGTCCCCGAGGGCACATGAAGCCAAGTTCGATCAATTTCGGTTGATCGTTTCTTCAACGCATTCTAAACCTCTGTTATCAAAATTTCTTGAAATTTCTAAAAAGTGGGTCCTGTAGCATCATATCCCACCCATCCTGCTACGTCTTTAGGTACACTTTTCGACATAGTAACTTTCATACTTTTTGGCATATTACATTGTTTAGATTTAGGATCACTGATGAGGGTTAAGTACCCGAAAGGTGCATGTCTGGTCCACGTTGCCAATTTATCTGTTCTTAAATGATGCTATTCAATTTGAAGACGTTTACATACATATACATTTGTACATGTACAATGAATGTAAAAGTACTAGTATCTAAGAAGTACCCATCATTTATTCAATCTCAAAGTCGAAATGATAATGCAAAAGCAGTAGAATTTCCATTGGATTAGTTGGAACTGTTTCTTTTTTAAAATAGGATCAAAAAGGAAGCATATTTCCGATATGCTATTATCTTTTGTGTCAAGAGTAAAGAATTCCAAATTTTGAATATCGTCTACTCAGAAGTTTGATTACAATTAGTTAAAGAAGATCCTACAATAATCTCAACAGTACTCACAATAGAGCACCAAATTGAGCATCGACGGACCCGTAGCAAGCTAGAGGTGGGACCAGGTGCCCGGGAGGAGTAAGCATCCCCTGTTGGCTAGCCGCACCCGCCGTCGATGTTCATGCACGAAAATGAAAATATATTAAATACATGCACTGTCTGTGGTTCTGTCTATATAGAAAGTGTTATGGCGACAATGCAAGAGCAAAAATATTCAAAACACTTACTGTCAAACCCCTCGCGGGGAACTTAATTACGAGCTCCACGTGACAAAGGGCATAAGTATGACACGAATTAGTTAAAGAAGATCCTGACAATAATCTCAACAGCACTCACAATAGAGCACCAAAATGAGCATCGACGGAACCCTAGCAAGCTACAAGTGGGACCAGGTGCCAGGGAGGAGTAAGTATCCCCTGTTGGCTGGCCTCACCCGCCGTCGATGTTCATATAAATAAAACATTAGGCAAAAACTATTGTAGTGGTCATTCAAGGGTTGTTTACCTCAGTTATTTTAATGTTAATAATGATAATAAAGTTATACACTTAGAGATTTTCAAATATAAAGTTGTCGTCAAAGAAAAACTTCTATCTGACATCGGCCTTGAAAAAAAGACATTGTTTAAAAAGACATCGTCATAGCTAACTACTAGGTACTAACTCCACACTGCAACATAGAATAAATCTCATAAGTTTCATATTTTAGCATATTATTCATTTTTTAACAAATGTTGTGATTTTTCCTTCAGAAAAGATAAATGTTAACAAGAAGAATGTTACATTAAAGAAAACATAAATTTACAGCATGCATGGACCAGACATGCACGTTTCGTGTACTTAACCCTCTTCAGTAATCCTCAATCTAAACAGTGAAATAAGGCCAAAGACTGAAAGTTATGTTATTTGTACCCTTTAAAAAAGCATTTTAAGGTTGATTGACGTCATGCTCAGAAATTAAAAGGGTAACATACATTTTTTTTATTTCCCAGAGAGTGAGCTGTAATTTGATAACATGACCTTGGCCAAGTTCAAAACTCAAACAATGGCTACATCTCTTTAACCATAAGCAATGGTTCTTTCGACTTCACTTTTGAATTTCTCATCAGGAATTTCATTTCGCACAAGACATAATGATTTTGTCCGCAAATATTTAAAAGGTTTTGATGGAATTGCACATTATATTTCAGATTATTTTTTTTTCTTTTATTGAGTTTTACCTTAATCATTTCAGGTTGTGAAGATTAAAGCCCAAGAAAAATGTGGTCAATTTGACAGCTGCAGTTCATGTATGGCATCACGAGTGTCAAAATGCGGCTGGTGTGTGATGGAAAATAAGTAAGTAATGTAAAATACATGGAATATTTTGGAATATTTTAGTGGAGGGATTTCACGTTTTTGAGACACATAGTCCGGGATGTATCACTGGGTTGGATGCCCCCCCCCCCTCCCTTGATCCTCCAAAACTGGCCTGTCTAGCATTTTTTGCGCTCTTTCAGATAAAAAATTGTCTCAGGGAAATTTCCATTGCAAAAGTGGTGGTTTTTTTGGGGAAAAACATGTTTTTTAGTCAAAATCACTGAAAATAGGAAAAAAATTATAACTTGTATATGGTTGATGTTTTTGAAAATTGAAAAGTGTGAATATATAGCATTTTTTATGCTCGTTCAGATGAAATAAGTTGCAAGTTCCAATTCTTATTTTTACTTTTTTTGGGAAAAAAGTCGAAATTTTGCCAAAATTCACAGGAATTTGAGGAAATTTTGATTTATTCCTGCTTCTCATTTCCTCAATATTGCATTTGATCGTTCAATGATGATTTAAAAAAAAAATTTTTAGATTCTCCTTTTTCAAATGATATATCAAATATATTTTATATTCTTTTTTTTTTTTGCAAATTCCTCGAAATTAATTATTTTATACAGAAAACTGTATTTTCAATTAGACATTTCAAATTTCTGTATATTTGATTAAAGAACCCTTATCAATTATGAAAGCAATGGTTGAAAGCTATTTTCTAGTGTAACTTTTCACACTCTTTCAGATTATATAAGTTTTACTAACATTTCATTCAAAATCAGAGTATTTTTTGGGAAAAAACGTATTTTTATACCCCCGGAATCACAGATTCGGGGCATATAGTTTTTGGCCTGTCCGTCTGTTTGTCTGCCTGTTTGTCTGTTTGTCCGAAAAAACTTTAACATTGGGCATAAATTTTGAATGGAAGGTGATAGAGCTTTCATATTTCACATGTGTATTCCTTGTGACAAGACCTTTCCATTGATACCATAAATTTTTGACCTTGTGACCTTGACCTTGACCTTTGACCTACTTTTCAAAAACTTTAACATTGGGCATAACTTTTGAATGGAAGGTGATAGAGCTTTCATATTTCACATGAGTGTTCCTTGTGACAAGACCTTTCCATTGATACCAATCTTTTTGACCTCGTGACCTTCACCTTGACCTTTGACCTACTTTTCAAAAACTTTAACATTGGGCATTACTTTTGAATGGTAAGTGATAGGGCTTTCATATTTCACATGTATGTTTCTTGTGACAAGACCTTTTCATTGATACCAAAATTTGTCACCTCGTGACCTTGACCTTTGACATACTTTTCAAAAACTTTAACATTGGGCATAACTTTTGAATGGTTAGTGATAGGGCTTTCATATTTCACAAGTGTATTTCTTGGGACAAGACCTTTCCATTGATACCAAAAGTTTTGACCTCGTGACCTTGACCTTGACCTTTGACCTACT
The DNA here is from genome assembly GCA_033119305.1 of Pinctada imbricata. Lineage (NCBI taxonomy): Eukaryota > Metazoa > Mollusca > Bivalvia > Pterioida > Pteriidae > Pinctada > Pinctada imbricata. Next base: position 64,420,825 of record VSWD01000005.1, on the reverse strand, counting down.
TTTCAAAAACTTTAACATTTGGCATAACTTTTGAATGGTGAATGATAGGGCTTTCATATTTCACATCTGTGTTCCTTGCAACAAGACGTTTCCATTGATACCAAAAGTTTTGACCTTGTGACGTTGACCTTGACCTTTGACCTAGTTTTCAAAAACTTTAACATTGGGCATAACTTTTGAATGGTAAGTGATAGGACTCTCATATTTCACATGTGTATTCCTTGTGACAAGACCTTTCCATTGATATCAAAATTGTTGAACTTGACCTTTCACATACATAACAGAAAATGAAGTTTATACTAACAAAGGTGCCACCGGGGGCATTCGTGTTTCACAAACACAGGCTTTTTTTATTTCATTTAAGAATAGCTGATTTCTGGAGAATATCTATTGAATCAATAGAATTTCTTGAAATGATAGCAGGAATGTATTTTCATCTGTAATTATTTAGGTTCACTCATGAATTACATGTTTGAAACATAAAAGGTATAGTTTCTACTTAATTTTGGGGCAAAATGCCTGTTTTTTGTATGAAAATAACAGATTTCTGGGAAAATTCTATTAATCCATTATCTTTGCTAAAACTATACATTTAAAGCTTTAATCATAATAGAAAGTAATCATCTTGTCAGATGAATGTGGAATTAAATGTAATAATTCATCAAAACCAACATTTTGGGGTAAAATATGCATTTTTTATGCAAAAAACACTTATTTTGAGAAAATAAGTACTAACTCTTTTAATTTGCCTAAATTGATCTATTTTAGCCTTGATATAATGCTGTTTCTTATTATAAATGGATAGGAATGTCATTTGATAACTGAAATTTAATTTATATCTTATTTTGGGGCTAAAAACTTTGTCTATGTGCAAAATTCACTTATTTCTGTGAATATTTTTAAAAATTTATATTTTTCATTTAATCAAAGTTCGAGAGGTTTCATATAATTGGATGGCATAAAAGTGATCAAGTATAATGAGTTAGAAGAGATTTTCTTGATTATCTTATCAGTTACGTCTTTTGGTACATTTTTGGACATACTTTTCATACTTTTTGGCCATGTTACATTGTTTAGACTAAGGATCACTGACGAGGGTTTAATACCCGAAACGTGCATGTCTGGTCCATGCAGAAAATTTACCAGGTTTTAAATGATGCTATTGAATTTAAAGAAGTTTAATATTTGAACTACTTGGTGAGTGTCACTGCTGGTGGACCAAGAGTCCCCAAGGGTACATGTAGCCAAGTTCGATCAACTTTGGTTGATTGTCTTTCTCTTCAACACATTTGAAATTTTCTGTTACAAAATGTCTTGAAATTTCTAAAACGTGGGTCCTGTAGCATCATATCCCATCCATTCAGCTACGTCTTTTGGTACATTTTTTGACATAATTTTCATACTTTTTGGCCATATTACATTGTTTAGACTAAGGATCACTGACGAGGGTTTAGTACCCGAAACGTGCATGTCTGGTCCATGCTGAAAATTAATCAGGTTTTAAATGATGCTATTGAGTTTAAAGATGTTTAATAATTGCTATTTTGGATGGAAAATATCAATATTTATTTAAAAATCGCTGATTTCTGGAAAATCAAAATCCGTGTTACTATGAAATGTGTCTTTATTATTTTTATTCAAAAGGGTTCCTGGGTATATCATAGTTTGTCCTTGTAAGTCATATGCATTTGGAGTATCCTCTGTTCATTTTATTTGTATTTTGGGGCAAAAAATATGTTTTATATAAATATATAGCCTTTATTAAGAAACGTACTACTGAAAGTCTCATATTTCAATTTATGACTAGTTTTTCAGGTTCATCCGATATGTCCTTATGGAGTAATTTGAATTAGATATTTTGGTGCTGTGAAAAAAAACCCAATGGGCGTATCTTGCATCACTAAAATAGTTAGAAATTCTTTAAAAATCTATTTTAGGGTGAAATGTTTTGGAAATTTGTATACTTTAAGAAGATAGGGTGTTCTTTTACATATGTAACGGATTCTTAATTCTTTTGTCGCATTATTGAGAAGTTCTGTGTAATGGGAGGGGGTAATATGCACATACATGTTATGCAAATTATAGGTGCATGGAACGCAATAACTTGAATATGCGTCAACAAATTTTCATGATATTTGTACATTGTATCAAACTTTGAAGATGAAGCCGCCTTTCGATTTTCAAATTCATCCGATTTGTCCTTATGGAGTTATTTGAATTAGATATTTTGGTGTTGTGAAAAAAAAACCCAATGGGCGTATCTTGCTGCGTGAGCGTAGACTTTATTATTGAACGTTAGAAACAGGAAAAGGACTTTTTGAAGACATCGATTTTATTCGATCTGTTGAAGAACAGTTTTAAGCCCGATTCCGTAGGAAATACGCTAGGAAATATTTGATATATCTTGATGCTAGATAAATTCAGCAGTTGGCCATTCTACTTTCCCTAATTTCTGGCAGCAGAGTTATCTCACAGTATTTCCTTTTAAAACTTTTTGGGGTTAATGGTTAACTCTTCTATTTCCCTACAGTCCTGTTTTCCTGCCCCTTTTTTCTCCTCTCAGAATTTGTATCTCTAGCTTAGGCCTTCAATGTCTTTTACTGTTTTATGTCTTTCAGTTTATTCGAAAATTCTGTTCACTAAATTTTCTAGAAATTTCTGAAAAGTGGATCCTGTTGCGTCATTTTCACCCATGCTATACGTCTTTTGGTATTTTTTTTACATAACTTTCACAGTCTTTTGGCCATATTTCATTATTATGCCCCCCTTCGAAGAAGAGGGGACATATAGGTTTGCCGCTGTCGGTCGGTCTGTCGGTCTGTCGGTCCGTCGGTCTGTCGGTCGGTCCGCGACATCAGTTTCCGTTCAATATCTCTGGAATGGATTCACATATTGAAATGAAATTTTGTATACAGACACATCAAATGAAAATCTAGGTCAAGTTCATATTTGGGTCCGATCAAAAAAAAATTGACAGAGTTATGCCCCTTGCATTTCGAAAAATACCAAAATTTCAGGGTTTCCGTTCAATATCTCTTGAATGGAGTTACATATTGAAATGAAATTTTGTATACAGACATATCAAATGAAAATCTAGGTCAAGTTCATATTTGGGTCCGATCAAAAAAAATTTGACAGAGTTATGCCCCTTGCATTTCGAAAAATACCAAAATTTCAGGGTTTCCGTTCAATATCTCTTGTATGGAGTTACATATTGAAATGAAATTTTGTATACAGACACATCAAATGAAAATCCAGGTCAAGTTCGTATTAAGGTCCGATCGAAAAAAATTTGACAAAGTTATGCCCCTTGCACTTCGAAAAATACCAAAATTTCAGGGTTTCTGTTCAATATCTCTTGAGTGTAGTTACCTATTGAAATGAAATTTTGTATACAGACACATCAAATGACAATCTAGGTCAAGTGTATATTTGGGTCCGATCAACAAAATTTGGACAGAGTTATGCCCCTTGCACTTTGAAAAAAAACCCAAAATTTCAGGGTTTCCGTTCAATATCTCTTGAGTGGAGTTACATATTGAAATGAAATTTTGTATACGGATACATCAAATGACAATCTAGGTCAAGTTCTTATTTGGGTCCAATCAACAAAATTTTGACAGAGTAATGCCCCTTGCACTTTGAAAAATACCAAAATTTCAGGGTTTCCGTTCAATATCTCTTGAGTGGAGTTACATATAGAAATGAAATTTTGTATACAGACACATCAAATGAAAATCTAGGTCAAGTTCATATTTAGGTCCGATCAAAAAAATTTGGACAGAGTTATGCCCCTTGCACTTTGAAAAATACCAAAACTTCAGGGTTTCTGTTAAATATCTCTTGAGTGGAGTTACATATTGAAATGAAATTTTGTTTTCAGACACATCAAATAAAAATCTAGGTCAAGTTCATATTTGGGTTCAATCAAAAATTTTTATGCCCCCCTTTGAAGAAGAGGGGACATATTGCTTTGCCGCTGTTTGACTTTCTGTCTATCGGTCCGTCGGTTGGTCGGTCGGTCCACGACATCAGTTTCCGTTCAATACCTCTGGAGTGGATTCACATATTGAAATGAAATTTTGTGTACAGACACATCAAATGAAAATCAAGTATATAGTTGTGACGGACTTTAATCACAGAAGGGGTAGGGGGGCATTAATGTTTTACAAACATGACTTTTAACTTGTTTAGATTGAGGATCACTGACGAGCGTCAATTACTCGAAAGGTGCATATCTAGTCCATGCTACAAATCTATCTGTTCTTAAATGATGCTATGAATTTGAAGATGTAAAATTAACTATTTTGGAAAATAAGAAACAGCCCAATTCTGATGGTGAGCAGCATTCTGGACAAAAACTAGAGAACGTTTTTATGAATTATAATTTTTGTGTTATCAATCGTCGAAAGAAGCCAGCGATTGTTATTGACGGTTTTGTATTCTATTAATACATTGGTCTCGAAATATCTTTGCTTTCTCATGCAACATATGGATATAAGAAGTCTTCAGAATAAACAATTCTGATATGACCCCCGACTTTTCCAATAGGCCCAGCGAATCGAAAAAGTGATGGACCATCTCGGGATTCTTAATTGACTGAAACGAGCACTGGACTCAAGTTGGCGCCCCCTTTTCAGACAAAATTTTGATTGGTTAAGTTAAAATGTTGCCATCTAATGCCAAATATTTTAAGCGTTAAATAGTTTTTGGGGAGCAACCATTGATTTAGGAAGGGACTGATGACATATAAAGAGGCGGAATGGGGATGGGGGTAGGGTGTCACATACATATCAAAATATTCCACATTTATATTATATTTACTCAGGAGAAATTACAGGGTTTTTTGTACCTGAATTCTTCCGGAGAATTTATGCGTTGCATCAATATCCCTCTTGTTACCTACATGTACTTTATTTGTGTTTCCAGGTGTACAGAGAGCGGTACAGAGAACTGCAGATTTTACGAACAACAGAATCATTGGCTACCTGTCATCAAGAATAAATGCATGAAAATCAACTTTAAAGAAGGAGCTAAACAACCATTGTCGGATGCTAAGAATGTTTTCAAGGTAAGGTCTTAATGGCGGCATTCATGGTGCTTATCCATTCCAATTTATAAAGGATAGTTCCAGTTTAAATTATTGTGAATCTTAGTTTTCAGTTTGGAAGTGATGACATGATATAAAGATAATAGCTCATGCAATAGCTGCTTTTTTCAATGATGCTTTTGAATTCTAAAGCGTTTACCATTTCAATTTTATGCAGCAAGATACGTCTATCGTATTATAGGAAATTCAGCAAAATGATATTAGGATTTCGTATTTTTGTGGCATTTCTACTAGTTTTGACATGCTAAGGTCGACAACAAGACCCAACAAGACCCAAAAGAGTAAATGAAGATCCTGACGATAATCTCAACAGCACTCACAAAAGAGCGCAAAATAAAATATCGACGGACCCCTAGAAGCTAGAGGTGGGACCAGGTGCCCGGGAGGAGTAAGCATCCCCTGTTGGCTAGCCGCACCCGCCGTCGATGTTTATGAGGCATGGAAATGAAAATATAAAACCTTCATGCACTGTCTGACGTTATGTCTATATAGAAAGTGCTATGGCGACAATGTCAGGGAAGTATATTCAAAACACTCACGTATATTAAAAAGTTTCATCAACTTTTCAAGGCACTTACTCAGCAGGGATACTCATGAATGCGTGTTTCTTTCTATAACATAAATCAACTCTGAAAAATGGTATACATCTACACGAACATTAGAAACATCAAATAACATGTAAGCGTGTATCATGATCTGCAAAATCGCAATGTTTGGTTTTCTGAATTATGTCTCCCCCCAACGTGGAGGAGACATATTGGTTTTGCCTTCGTCGTCCGTCTTTCCGTCTTTCCGTCCGTCTGTCACACATCGTGTCCGGGCTATAACTCTTGAACCGTTTGCCCGATCACTTTCATATTTTAGTATCTTGTTGCTTATGACCTATAGGCTTCACATCACCTTGACCCAAGGTCATGTGACCAAGGTCAAGGTCACTTAGTGCATTTTTAATGAAATTATGCATACATTCCTGTCCGGGCTATATCTCTTGAACCGTTTGCCGGATCACTTTCATATTTTAGTATGTTGTTGCTTACGACCCGAAAGATTCACATCACTTTGATCCAAGGTCAAGTGACCAAGATCAAGGTCACTAATACATTTTTAATGAAATTATGAATACATTCCTGTCCGGGCTATATCTCTTCAACTGTTTGCCGGATCACTTTCATATTTAGTATGTTGTTGCTTATAACCCGAATGTTTCACGTCACCTTGACCCAATGTCATGTGACCAAAGTCAAGGTCGCTTAGTGCAATTTTAATAAAATTGTACATGTATTCCTTTCCTTGTTATATCTCTTGAACCGTTTGCCCGATGACTTTCATATTTTAGTACAGTATGTTGTTCCTTATAACCCGAAGGTTTCACATCACCTTAACCCAAGGTCATGTGACCAAGGTCAAGGTTACTTAGTGCATTTCAAAGAAATTATGAAAACATTCCTGTCCGGGCTAATAATCTCTTGAACCGTTTGCCGGATCACTTTCATATCTTAGTATGTTGTTGCTTATGACCCGAAGGTTTCACATCACCTTGACACAAGGTCATGTGACCAAGGTCAAGAGCATTTTTAATGAAATTATGCATACCGAAATTAAAAAACGCCGACTACAAGCTGAACTTGCCTGGATCACCAAACTTCAGACTGCGTACCCTCTTGGTTAAACGATCGAATCTATGGACAAGGAAATATTTCCTCAGCTTCTACCAATATCAACATCTTTCAATTCGCCCAATCACTAAAAGGAAATACATGTCGCACGGGAAAAGACGAAACAGACAAAAAAGAAAACGATCCAGAATCTACCGCTCTCTCAACGATTTACTTACTATAGCACCCAATGGTGGCAGACATGAGCTGTTACATGCTCTGTCGTCAATACCAATTATGCACTTGAAATCTATCTTGGATGAAGCAGAGGTTGTATTCTTTAAAAAACACTGACTGAGTCAGACGTAATATCATTGTCTCATTCGCACAGTATTAACTTTATACTATTGTGAAAAACACCTCCCCTAAAAGACGTTTCATAAAAGTCCCGTTTATAAACAAAGGTTTTGATCTTCTAAACATCTCTAATATTTTTCGGGTACAAAGTACGATTCCTAAATATTTTGAAAATTTAGAGCCACCTCTTATTTATTATAAGTACAAGAAACCTATTCGAAACTTTGTTTTTAACTATAATAAAGTTACATCGGATCCTGACATACTTGAATCGTGTCCTTCTTCTTGAGAATGTGCAACTTCTAAATATCTCTACAAACCGGCTGTTGTTACAGGTGACTTTTCAATTATCCAAGACAGACATCTCCGTGGTCTTCTTAAAAAAGGACCTAAGTATAGAATCCCATCCAAGATAGATTTTGTCAAATGATGTGATGTGCTTACGGAAGCCTTATATAATTATACGAAAAGATGACGTAAATCAGAAGGAGTCGAACCGCATGCTCTGAATGACTGGAAAAACCTCATTTTAGATATAACGGATATTCGAATATTAGATAACTTCCATAAAAAACCCTCCTCTTTTTCAAATCAGAAAGATATTTCAATTCCAAAGTAATTAACTTACATGAAAAATATGTCTTAGCACCAGCTGATGAAACAGCCAACAACACCAGTATCATTTGAAAACGTTACTACATATCAACTTTGATTTCGGAACTTTCGTCTACTAATTCATATATCAAAAGCAATGAAAGTGCATCTAACATTTTAAGCAAGCATAACAGTGAACTATCTTCATTCAATATCTCTATTTCTAAATTGGATTTACCAACACTATATTGCATACCGAAACTGCACAAGTCTCCTTACAAATTTCTATTTATTGCTAATTCTAGTAACTGCTCCACTACAATTTTGTCTAGAAATCTGACGTCAGCACTTACTGCTATTAAAGAACACGTAACTAGATATTGTGAAACGGTTCTAAACACAGGAACGATGTATATTTATTTTGGTCTATTAAGAATTCATGGGATGTGATTGACAAAATGAAATATGGAAATTTCCAAGCCAATACGATTTCTTCATACGACTTCTCTGATATGTACACCACACTTCCTCATGACAAAATTAATGATCGATTATCTAATCTCATTAAATGGTGTTTTGATCGAGAGCGGAAAACTTACATTTGTACATCCGAATTGAAGGTTTTCTTTTACTCGACAGACTACAAATCATACAAATCATGGACATGTAGTGACCTGTGTAATGCCTTGTCCTTCCTCTTGGACAATATTTATGTTAGATTTGGTGAGCAGGTTGTAGGAATTCCTATGGGTACTAACTGTGCGCCTCTTTTTATTTTTATACACTTATGAAAATCTTCAAAAGCAAAGAAAATTTGATGATCTGAAATGTTTCAATAATACTTCTAGGTATCTGGATGATATTCTAACCATTGACAATCCTGCTTTTGAATTATATAAGGATGAAATTTATCCACAAGAATTAACACTTAACAAGGCAAACGTTACAAATACAGAAACACCGTTTTTGGACCTAAATATCAAAATTATAAACGGAAAGATTCATACAAGTGTATATGACAAAAGGGATGATTTTGGATTCAACATAGTAAATTTCCCCTGGCCTGACGGTGATGTTCCAAGATTACCGTCATACGGCATTTACATATCACTGCTCATCCGGTACGCTAGAGCATGTACTGATATTTTGGATTTTCACAGTAGAAATTTACAAATTACCAAAAAACTTTTAGGTCAAGGTTTCAGCTTTCATAAACTAGTTAAGACTTTCTGGAAATTTTACAAAAATTACAGTCAACTTCTTTTAAAATTCGGATCTATACACGCAACAGAGTACATTACTTTGAGTATTACACAACCTGTCTTTTATGGTGATATGATAAACAAAATTAGAAGGATCAGAGCTAGGCAGCATAACCATCGAAAATCATCAAACGCCTTTTATACCGTGGATATGATCCTTATGTCACCAGACGGACACTTGGCTTGGTACTTGACTTGTCTTGTACAAGCGCATCATGAGACTTGCACTCTGACTGACTGTGACGACGGGACTCCATGACGGGCCCTGTCCAAACCTCTTTAGAGAAGACAGGGCCCCGACCACCTGTCCTCTCTGAATTTCAGTCGGACTCCTCGGGTGATTACACACATGAGCTCGCTACAGCCGACAGAGCATGGACTGTTTTACGCACGCCCTCTTTTTATATCCATTTACATACTCATCTGTGTTTCTGGGGCCTCTACGTCTCGCGGTCTTGTTTATGTGAGGTCATCTGACAGTGAGGAGGTTGTTTTACACCACAATTGTACGGTCTTCGAGACCTCTGGGTAATTGAAGAAGTGAGGGGGTTATGCGCACGTAATCCAGGATAGCCACACCATTTGCTACTTGCGTGACAAATGGCCGCCCAAAGTCGGCACCGGTTGCCCATTGGTCTCGTCGGTTTATGTGTAGTCTTTAGTGTTTGATGTTTACATGTCGTGTGTCTCTTTTCCGTCTCGTGCTGTACTCGTCTTTTGTGTTATTGCATCAGGTGTTTTGGTGTTTTGCTGTTGACGCTGCAACGGGGTCTTGTTGGAGATCTCCTCCCTTCTTATACATTCCTGTCCGGGCTAGATCTCTTGAACCGTTTGCTGGATCACTTTCTTATTTAAGTATGTTGTTCCTTTTGACCCAAATGTTTAACATCACCTTGACCCAAGGTCATGTGACCAAGGTCAAGGTCACTTAGAACATTTTTTATGAAATTGTACATACATTCCTTTTCTGGCAAAATCTCCTGAACTATTTGCCGGATCACTTTTATATTTGAGCATGTTGTTGCTTATGACCCGAAGGTTTCACATCACCTTGCCTCAAGGTCATGTTACAAAGGTCAAGGTCACTTAATTGATTTTTAATGAAATTGTTCATGGATTTCTGTCTGGGCTTTAACTCTTGAACCGTTAACCTGATCGCTTTCATATTTTAGCATGATGCTGCTTATGACCCGAGGGTTTGACATCACCTTGACCCAAGGTCATGTGACAAAGGCCAAGGTCACTTACTACATTTTTAATGAAATTATACATATATTCCTGTCAAGGCTTTATCCCTTGGATCGCTTACTGGATTGCTTTCACGTTTTAGTCTGTATTTGCTAATGACCGATAGGTTTAACCTTCACCAATGGTTGTTTGATGAAGGTCAAAGTAACTAAGTACATTTTAATGAAATTGTACATGCTATCCCGTCGGGGCTGTATCTCTTTTAACTATCAAATCACTGTCCTATTTTAGGATGTTGGTGCTTATCACCTTAAGGTTTCACATCACGTTACCTCAAGGTCATGTGACCAAGGTCAAGGTCAGTAGTATATCTTAAATGAAATTGTATTTTTTACGTGTATTATGTCCAGGCTTAATCTTTTTAACCGTGATCGGATCACTTCATATTTTAGCATGATGGTGGTGCTGATGACCCAAAGGTTTCACACCACCTTGATCCAAGGTCATATGACTAAGGTAAAGGTCAAGTATTACATTTTTTAATGAAATTGTAAATGCTTTTGAGTTTGGGCTATATCTGTGGAATCGTATACTGGATCACTCTGATACTTTAGTATGCTGTTGCTCAGGAGTGGAGGGTTTCTTATCATCTTGACCCAAGATCATGTGCCCAAGGTCAAGATCATTTAGTTCTTTTTAATGAAATTGTACGTACTAATCTTTTCTGGGCTATATCTCCTGAACCCTTCTTACAATTGTTTTCATATATTAGTATGTTGTTTTTCAGGACTAAATGTGTCTTATCACATTGTCCCAAGGTCACATGATTAAGGTCACTTCTTACTTTGGTAATGAAATTGTACATGCTAATCATTTCCAGGCTGAAATTGTCTATGCTTATCATGTTTAGGCTTTATATTTTGAACCGTGTATCCAATCACTAATTCAGTTTTTTGTTGCTCATGATCAATTCAATGTAGGTGTCAGATCACCTTTATCCAAGGTCATGTGACCAAAGTCAATTTCACTAAATATGCTCATAATGAAATTATATATGCTAATCATGTTTACTTCAAACAATATAATGAATTACTTTCATGTTTTAGTATTATGTTGCCCATGACTCAAAGGTTTCACATCATCTTGGCCTAAAGTCAAAGTGACTTGGAGGGAACATCTGTTTTTTCGGAAAAACATTTTTTTTAATTTACGTTTAGTATGTAGAAATAATATAAGACAGCACAATGCAATCTCAATTGAAAAACGTTTTAAGCTTTTATTTGATAATGAAAGTTACGAAAATTCCTGAAATTTTTCGTAAGAATATTTGTAAAAATGGGCACTGACTTATAGTTTTTAACATGAAAATACCGCTAATTTATCTTCAGTTCACTCTGTTTGCTAGTAATTAGTTAATACATTTTCAGTGTGTCTGTGTTACTGACTTGACTTGACCTACATCGTTGCTACTTTTGTTAATTTGCAACGACCTAGGAAGTAACAATATATTGATTAAGCGTAAAAGTTTGCATATTCATTTAATGGAAACATAGCTTGAACATTAGATTTTAGTGGCTCCACCTGTGATGAGTTCGTTTTCCATTGTTCATATAGGTTTCTTTGTTATTTTCGGTTTTGCGTCTCGTGCTGGTTTGTTTGGACCCTGGAACCATTAAAACAAAAAAGTTTCGTCACAATAAATGCATTGTCCGCATAAACTATTTTAATTTCATATTGTATGGTGTAAATGTGAAGATGCTACAACGATGTTAAGCTGCGAATCAAGTTAATTCAACTTAAGATGGGTCTCTACTCGTGGATTTTAAGGATATTTTCCATTCACAATGGTCAAAATGACATAATTAACACATAGATAGGTAATTTTGTTTTCATTCAAGATACAGTACATTATAGAAAGGTAAATTTGCACATTAAGATATTAATATTAAATATCCAGGATATGCTTTAAAACCTTCCAAAAGTTCTCAGTAATTTCGACAAACTGTTTCTATAACTATGATATAAGACAAGAATTAACAGATCAAAATTAATGTTTTTGACATTTTTTTTTTCACTAGATCAAAGTCTTACCTATAGACCAAACATTAGTATTAAATCTTTCTTACGAAAAATATTTGGGGCGTTACATAAGCGCACCCCTTAAAAAGAAAAAAAATTGTCAGGTAAATGAGCAGCTATTGGTCATAGTGAATGTTTATTGTAAAATACTTGGATTTAATCATAATAACAAGATCTCGTCAAGATTTCGTTTTGTCTGAACGGTTGATTTGCATAAAATTCCACTTATCCCACCAATCCTGCTACGGTTTTCGGTACATTTTGGACATAATATTTTTCAAACTTTTTGGACATATTTCATCGGTTAGATTGAGGATCACTGACGAGAGTTAAGTACCCGAAACGTGCATGTCTGGCCCATGCTGCAAATTTATCTGTTCTTAAATGATGCAATTGAATTTGAAGACGTTTAACATTCGTGTGGCTTTAGTAAAACAAGAAAAGCTATAACATTAGCGTTATAGCTGGAGTACGGACTACCTTTTTACTGTAACTATATACATGTACCTATAAAGTTTCCCTGGCATCTGCGGCTAGCCAACAAGGGATGTTTACTCTTCCCGGGCACCTAGTCCCACCTCTGGCTTGCTAGGGGTTCGTCGATGCTCAATTTGGTGCTCTATTGTGAGTGCTGTTGAGATTATCGTCAGGATCTTCTTTAACTCATTTAAAAAATCAAAGGACTGAATGTACTGAGAGATACTTCTATTCGAAATTTATTGTCAGAAGATCTTCTTTTTTGACAATGTTGAATAATTTTATTGTAATGATGATAATAACTGGTTATGTCTAGTTCACCTGAGCAAAAGGCTCGAGTGAGCTATTAATGTCATACTGTTCCGTCGGTCGTTACACTGTAAACTTTCCCGCGACCACTCGGAAGATTTTAATGAAAGTACTAAAAGTCCTTTACCGAAATTTCTTCATTTCGGCCAAATCCCTTCATGGTTGGGTCAAGGGCGGGGTCAATTGTTAAACGTCTCATTTAAAAAAAAAAAAAGAAAAGAAATTTCCAGCATGGACAAGACCTGCACGTTTCGGGTACTTAACCCACGTCAGTGATCTTCAATATGGCCAAAGAGTGTGAACGTTATTATGTCCAAAAATGTACCGAAAGACGCAGCAGGATAGATGGGATATGATGCTACAGGACCCACGTTTAAGAAATTTCAAATATTTCGATAATAGAAATTTTCGAATGCGTTGAAGAAACGATTAACCGAAGTTGATCGAACTTGGCTACATGTGGCCTCGGGGACTCATGACTCCATGGTATAATAAATTTACCGTTCTTAGCTCAAATCTCATGTTCAAACTTTGAGATCGTGCTCAATAGAGAACGCAACTTAAATTATGCCCTAGATTATAAAACTGTTTTGAGAACGCCCTCCGTGCTCAAACTCTCTTAGCGTGCTCAAATATGAGATCGTTTCTAATATTCGAGATGATAAAACTTCTAAAATTGACAACGTTCTCAAAGTTGAGCATGTGCTCAAACATTTTCAAGATTGGTGGGAACCGTGTTCAAATAGCTCCCCATGTCCGCTTGCCGACAGAAGAACGCATTCACGAGTCTTGAGGGACCAGTCTATTCCCATTCGGATCTATGTGGAAGGGACCAGTCTATTCCCCATCGGGTCTTTGTGGTTAAATTGAGTCCGCACTCCCTCCCACCCGCCGTTTGATTACTCAGTGGGGGGGGGGGGTTCCCGAAAGTAGCATATTTATCGAAAATGGCTAAATCGACTGTTTTCCCTAAAAATTCTGATTCCGATTAAAATTTGATTTGAAAATGATGATATATTAGTGCAATCGATTGTACTATCGTTGTATATTTTGATGATGAATACCTTTTTAGCTCACCTGAGCAAAGCTCAAGTGAGCTATTGTCATAGCGTGCCGTCCGGCGTCCGTCGTCCCTCCGTCGTCCGTCGTAAACTTTTCACATTTTCGACTTCTTCTCCAGAACAGCTGAAGGGATTTTGATGAAACTTGGTGGGTATGAAGTACTAATGGTCCCCTACAAGTGTTGTTGTTTTTCGTCCAGATCCGTCAATAGGTGGCGCCACCACAGCCAAAAATAGGTCACGGGGGTACCCTCCTTTGACAAACTTCTTCTTCAGAACCGAAGCATGTATCGACAAACCGAAAGCATCAGGATGATCTAGAGAGATGTCTTAAGAAGTGTTGTTATTTTTGGTTCCACTTCGAAGTCAAATTTTTGACGCGTTTTTGACGTCTTTTTGGACTTAGTCAGAAATGCACATTTTTGCACTATTTCTTTAAATAACTCAATAAGTGTATGATTTTACACACTCATTTACTGCATATTTATCATATTTAACTTACTTAATGCTTTGATATGTATTTTATGCTTAAATTTTTTTTTTTTGATTTTTTATGATTTTTTTTCTTATGTAAAAAGGAAGGGGGGGGGGTTGATTTTCATGCATTTTCTGCTTCTTTTCTATAACCACTCTTCAGATTGTCATGACAATTTGTAGATATGAGGTACTCATGCATGGTACCCTACAAGTGAAAGAATTTTGTCAAGACATCAACTTTTGCATTTTTAAGAAATATTTTTTAAGATTGTACATAGGTATAATGTATGTTTTCCATGCCCAATGGACCCATGGGGAGTGGCTTCAAACCCCGGCGGGACCCCAACAATTTTTAGCTCACCTGAGCATTGCTTTGATATGTATTTTATACTAAAATTTGAATTTTTTAATTTTTTTATGAATTTTTTTTCTTATGTGAAAAGGAAAGGGGGGGGGGGGTGATTTTCATACATATTCAACTTCTTCTCCAGAACTGCTGAACAGATTTTTATCAGTATTGTTTCAATCATGAATAGATATGTTTACTGTGCACATGGACCCAAGGCTTGTGGGTTCAAGTTCTGGTACTTCTTTTATCTATATCAGGAATTATAAATCCTGGTAACTTTAGTTTCGTATAAGAGGCAGCAGAACTCATGTATGCAAGAGTTGTCTTTCTTTAATATAGATATATTATGTATTCTTGGATTATCGATTCATTTGAATGTTATATATTTTAAATTATTAAATGAGTACGCAAAAGGAAATTAAATAATTCAAAAAAGATGAATAAGTATTTTCAAATTCATCTTGTGAAGACTTAGATATATAACTTTGAAATTAAAATATTGAGAGCAGCTCAAAATATTAATGTAAAAACAGAACTTCACATTTACATAACGTAGTGAAAGGAGGGGGAGAAGGCTGTAATTTATTAGCAGGATTTTGCTTTAGCTCTGTCAGGGGTTACTTAGATTACTCAAGAAGAAGGGGGGAGATGTTTTTCATACATATTCAACTTCTTCCCCAGAACCGCTGAACAGATTTTCATGAAACTTGGTAGGAATGAAGTAATCATGGTCCCCTACAAGTATTGTTGTTTTTTGTCCGGATCTGTGAACAGGTGGCACCACAACGGGCAAAAATAGGTCATGGGAAGTACCCTCATTTGACAAACTTCTTCAGAACGGAAGAACATACCGAAAGCATCAGGATTATCTAGAGAGATGTCTTTAGAAGTGTTGTTAATTTTTGTTCCACTCTGAAGTCTGGTTATTTTCCTCTTACAAACTTCTTTTTGTTTGATATGCTTAGTTTACGTAGTTTTCAGGTGAGCGTTGTGGCCCCCTGGGCCTCTTGTTTAGATAATAAGATAATTTAGCAGTTATAAATCGAATATTGTAAATTAAAAAATTTTCAAAATTGCGACTGATTTTCCAATAATTCGCAAGTGTTTCAATTCTATACCTTCTTGAAGAAAATTTCAAACCAATTTTTATGCACCGGAGACGTGTTAAGGAAATTTAATCCACATCAGTTATGCTTCCTGCCAAAATGCTTTTGATAAGCCGCCAAACTTGATTTCAGTAGCGCCCTCTGGTTTTTTTTTAAATTCAAATTTGTGCATTTACTGTACACAGAGTGTGCGGCTCCAAATTTTTTATAGGGTCGATTCAGTAGCATACCCAAATAAAATCTATGTTCAAAATAGCACTTGAGGGATGGTGCTAAGATGATAACCTCCTTTAATTTCGATAATATTTTTGGATGGAATGACAAGTTTCCGAAATAGCTAATTAATATATATAATGTCAAGTCGATAAAGGGCCAAAACAAAGCTTCTTTCAGGCGACAACTTCAAAACATCAAGTCACTGGGAACGAGTTAAGCTGCTCCACACTGCAACAAGAATTAAGTGTTTATAATTATAATAATGTATATAAGAGTGAGTGTTGTTGACAGTAGCATCATTCATCATAGCACAATTAAGAGATTATAAACAATTTTATCCTATGAAAATGTTTCATAAAGTAAAGTGTGGTCGTTCCTGTTAGAATAGATCATCACTTTATCATTTGTACATGTATGTATTGCACTTTTCTCCATTTTACAGCCATCACTACAGTTAACTCCGACTGATATCGAGAACCAACTTTTCATTTTGGTGCCGCTTAGAGGATCGAACAGAATCGCCCTTGAATTTTACTGGTCCTTTTGGAACGTGTGCTATAGATGGTCAGAAGGGGCGAAATCATTCTGAAGTAACTGCAGGTAATAATAAGATGTTTTAGCGATTAAAGGAGAAACATTTTCAGGAATCGTCGAGTCGTGCTGTTTTTTGTCGCTTATCGCTAAGATACATTTAAGAGTGATTTAATACTTTTCTCTTTTCTTTTCAGGAAGGAAAACGTTCACTATCCTTGCAAAGGCAAAACATCCCGAAAACAATACCTTCGTGACTATCGCAACCTCAGACTTTGAGATTTACGACTGTTCTTCATATACCACGTTAGTTAAGAGAGTTAAAATCCTGAGAAAGTGTATCAATGATTCAACACTGTATGTCAAATTTCCTTTCTCCCTTGTACCTGTGGTTTTTTTTATTATTTTGGTAAATTTGTGTAAATTTTACTTTGTAGATGCTTCGATTGTTTGTCAGAAAGAGCCTGCAAATGGAATGATACAAACTTACGTTGCGGGGATAAAGGAACAATAACTGTAAATATGACATTATTTAATTTTCTTCATAGTTATTTACTAAAACCTTTAAGCGGAAATTAGAATTTCATCTTTACATGTACCAAATTTAAACAAGGAAACAGATCTCTTTGCTGCGAGTTTTGGATGCCGTTATACATGTACTGGACCTCATAAATACATGATGAATTATATTATTGTTATCGCGTAAAAAGAGGCAATCTCCAACAAGACCCGGTTGCAGCACGAAAAATACAGAGAAGATATACACAGCAAGAGACACAAAAAGTACAAGGAGCAACAAACACGACATAAAAACACCAAATACAATAACTCCTAAACTAACGAGACCGATCAGCAATCGGTGCCGACTAAGGAGAGCCATCTGCAACTGAAGTAGCAGATGGTGTGGTTATCCGGATTACGTGCGCACAACACTCCTACTTTTCCGGTTACCAAAAGGTCTCGAAGAACGCACAATTGTAGTGTAAAATAACCTCCTCACTGTCAGATGACCACACAAACAAGACAGCAAAACTCAGGGGCCCAAGCAAAACACAGATGAATATGTAAATGGATATGAAAACAAAGGGCATACGGAATACAGCCCGTGCTCTGCCGACTGTAACGAGTTCATGCATGTTACCACCCGAGGAGTCTGTTCGACATAAATAGAAGACAGGTGGTCGGGGCCCTGTCTTCTTTTAAGAGGTTTGGACACGGCTCGTCATGGAGTTTCGTCTTTGCAGTCTGTCAGAGTGCAAGTCTTAGAATAGAATAATACAAAATCCCATCCAAGATAGATTTTGTCAAATGCCGTGAGGTGCTTACAGAAGCCTGTGATAATTATACAAAAAGATGGCGTAAATCAGAAGGAGTCGAACCGCATGCTCTGAATGACTAGAAATTCCTCATTTTATATATAACGGATATTCGAATAGATAACTTCCATAAAAACCCTCATCTTTTTTTCAAAATCCACGTTCCAAATCAGAAAGATATTTCAAATCCAAACTTATTAACTTACATGAAAAATATGTCTTAGCACCAGCTGATAAAGCAGCCAACAACACCATTATCATTTGAAAACGTTACTACATATCAACGTAAGTTTCGGAACTTTCGTCTACTAATACATATATCAAAAGCAATGAAAGTGCATCTAACATTTAAAGCAAGAATAGAAGTGAACTGTCTTCAATATCTCTATTTCTAAATTGGATCTCCCAACACTATATTGCATACCGAAACTGCATAAATCTTCTTACAAATTTCGATTTATTGCTAATTCTAGTAATTGCTCCACTACAATTTTGTCTAGAAATCTGATGTCAGCACTTACTGCTATTAAAGAACACGTAACTAGATATTGTGAAACGGTTCTAAACAGGAACGATGTAAAGGGGTAGGGCCACGAAGCCCGATATTGGCCCTAATTTTGAACATTGTACTTCATAGAATTTTTAATTGTTATTTGACATTTTGAAACGTTCTCTACTGAATCACGAATCTACTTTTTGTAAACATTGCTTTCATCAACACCTTTTGGCCCTTTGAAAACACCAAAATAGGTTATATTCGGCGAAATTGATGCAAAAACACAATATTTCTATTAAATTAGCAATGGCCGCATGCATTAACTATGATGGAAAATTTCTATGTGAAAGATTATCATTATATCCTTTTGTCATAAACGTTTTATCTCAGTTAGCGCATGCGGCCACATTGAATTCTACGGCAAAAGACAAAATTCCCAGCAATTTTCGTCATATTTTATCAGTTACGTCAAAATGACGCACTTCATGACGTCATTACAGTTAAATGGCACATTGTTTGGTGATATTATACTTTTCATGAAAAGCGGTAAACATTTGTGTATTTTCATGAGAGATATCAAGTATTCCTCATGAAATATATTTTAAGAGAAAAATGAAGGGCCGATTTAGGGGTCTCGTGGCCCTACCCCTTTATTTTGGTCTATTAAGAATTCAGGGGATGTGATTGACAAATGAAATCCGGAAATTTCCAAGCCAATACGATTTCTTCATACGACTTCTCTAATATGTACACCACACTTCCTCATGACTAAATTAATGATCGATTATCTAATCTCATTAAATGGTGTTCTGATCGAGAGCGGAAAACTTCCATTTGTACATCTAATTGAAGTGTTTATCCAAAAGAATTTATCCAAAATCTTCAAAACGAAAGAAAATTTGATGATTTGAAATGTTTCAATAATACATCTGGGTATCTGAATGATATTCTAACTATTGACAATCCTGCTTTTGAATTATATAAGAATGAAATTTATCCACAAAAATGAACACTTAACAAGGCAAACGTTACAAATACAGAAACACCATTTTTTGACCTTAATATCATATCAAAATTGTAAACGGAAAGATTCATACAAGTGTTTATGACAAAAGGGATAATTTTGGATTCAACATAGTAAATTTCCCCTGGCTTGACGGTGATGTTCCAAGATTACCGTCATACGGCATTTACATATCACAGCTCACCCGGTACGCTAGAGCATGTACTGATATTTTGGATTTTCACAGTAGAAATTTACAAATTACAAAAATCTTTTAGGTCAAGGTTTCCGCTTTTATAAACTTGTTAAGACTTTCTGGAAATTTTACAAAAATTACAACCAATTTCTTTTAAATTTCGGATCTATACACGCAACAGAGTACATTACTTTGGGTATTACACAACCTTTCTGTTAAGGTGATGTGATAAACGAAATTAGAAGAATCAAAGGTAGCAGCATAACCATCGAAAATGCGTCAGACGGACACTAGGCTTGGTACTTGACCAATCTTCATCTTACAGTGAGGAGGTTGTTTTACACCACAATTGTACGTTCTTCGAGACCTCTGGGTAATTGGAGAAGTGAGAGGGTTGTGCGCGCGTAATCCAGGATAACCACACCATTTGCTACTTGCGTGACAAATGGCCGTCCAAAGTCGGCACCGGTTGCCCATTGGTCTCGTCGGTTTATGTGTAGTCTTTTGTGTTTGATGTTTACATGTATTGTGTCTCTTTTCCGTCTCGTGCTGTACTCGTCTTTTGTGTTTTTGCATCGGGTGTTTTGGTGTTTTGCTGTTGATGCTACAACGGGGTCTTGTTGGAGATCTCCTCCCTTCTTTCAGTCTTGTACCAGCGCATTCTTAAAACTTGCACTCTAACGGACTGTGACGACGGGACTCCATGACGGGCCCTGTCCAAACCTCTTTAGAGAAGACAGGGCCCCGACCACCTGTCCTCTCTGAATGTCAGTCGGACTTCTAGGGTGATAACATACATGAGCTCGCTACAGCCGGCAGAGCACGGACTGTATTACGTACGCCCTTTTTTGATATCCATTTACATATTCATTTGTGTTGCTTGGACCCCTGCGTTTTGCGGTCTTGTTTGTGTGTGGTCATCTGACAGTGAAGAGGTTGTTTTACACACGTTTTTTGAGACCTCTGGGTAATCGGAAAAGTGGGAGGGTTGTGCGAATGTAATCCAGGATAACTACACCTTCTGCTATTTCCGTGGCAGATGGCCGTGCTAAGTCGGCACCGGTTGCCCATTGGTCTCGTTGATTTATGTGTAGTCCTTTGTGTTTGATGTTTCTGTGTTGTGCGTTGACGTTCCTTGTCCCTTGTGCGTCTCTTTCTGTGCTTGTCTGCTTTGTGTTTTTGCATTGGGTGTTTTGGGGTTTTGCTGTGGGTGCTGCGGCCTGGTGTTGTTGGAGATCGCCTCCTTTGTTTCCTAGACTACCGATTTATAGATAACTGCTCATCCGGTATAGTCCAGTCAATCTAGCCTTAAATGTGACCGGAAAGGGAACTAATTGCAACAGAAGGTTTTTCAACGGTTTTTGCTTTTTGAATATCCATTCCACCACCACAAAAAAAAAAAAAAATTCGAACACACAGGGATGATGGGAAAGTGGTGAATTTTGGGCAAAAAGTTGATTTTATGTCAGAAAATCGCTGAAAATGAGAAAAACCCAAACGATTACTAATTTTTCGTAAATTTTATGAAAAGTAAAAGTATTATTCCAAGAGTTAATCAGTGACGATATTTCAATATTTCACGATAAAAAATCAACACAGCGCATGCGCAAGACTGCGACATGTCCTGATAAGGGCGGGAAATCCTAAGAAGTTGTATCGTTGTATCATGTATGAGAAAATTATTCTTTATATCGTGCTCATTAATTCAACGCGGATTTAATAGATAGAATATGACATTGCTATTATTATTTTCTGTATAAAATAAATCTGACTGATTTAGGTCACATTGGCTCTAACGTTATTGTAAAAAAGAGCGGGGGGGGGGGGGTAAGGTAATCATTTTTTTTCTAAGATGTACATGCAGAGTTGAAGTAAGCGTAAGACAAGAATATTGGTTTACATATCAAATTAAAAGTGTGCCTTGTTTAATAATTGATATTTAAATTTTCTGGGGAGAAAAATATGGGAGGAGAAAAAAAGGGGGGGGGGGGGTGATTAATCATAAGTAAAGAGTAAATAATTTCTTACTGTGAACTGAAATCAAGGGCGATGCTTTGTTTTTTATTTGAATTACAAAATAGATATAGCACTGTATAAAAGATTCTATTCATTATCTAGGTAGAAAGAGCACAAAATACGTAAACTTCGGAGGAAAAAAAAGGGGGGTGGGTGGGTAAATATATTTCTGTTCATTCAAACGTCAGTCAATCATCGCATGTCAGTGGCGGATTTAGAGGGCCCCAGTCCGTCCTTTTTCACCCAAGGCTATTGCAATGAGATTGTACAGCGGAGAAGGGACCATTGGTTTCCGACTATTGTTTTATTGAATCACTGGCGAAGCTCAACCCCTTCTTATGGCAAGCCAATGTGGACAAAAATAAGTATTTTCTATTATTAGAATTTCATTTTCTAATATTTGAATTCATTTTTAATATTTGAGATTCATTTTCTAATATTAGAAATTCATTTTCTAATATTAGAAATTCATTTTCTGATGTAAGAAATTCAGTTTATTTTCTAATATTAGAAATTCATTTTCTAACATTAGATAATTATTTTCTAATATTTGAAAATGATTTTCTAATATTAGAAAATGATTTTCTAATATTAGAAAATGATTTTCTAATATTAGAAAATGATTTTCAAATATTAGAAAATGAATTTCTAATATTAGAAAATAATACGTAATTTCTAATATAAGAAAATCATTTTCTTATATTAGAAATTCATTTTGGTGTCGCCTGCGAAGCATAGCGACACTTAGGGATCACTCTGTCCGTTGTCCGTCTGTCAGTCCGTCCGTCCGTCCGTCCATCCGTCCGTCTGTCTGTCTGTCACACTTTGGGTGTCACATCCCATAACTTTTCATTGGTAAGTGATAGGGCTTTGATATTTCACATGTGTATTCCTTGTGACAAGACCTTTCTACGCATTCCATAATTTTGACCTCGTGACCTTGACCTAGATATTTGACCTACTTTTCAAAAAATCTAAGATTGGCTTTATCTTTAGATTGGTAAGTGATAGGGCTTTGTTATTTCACATGTGTATTCCCTGTGACAAGCCTTTCTACACATACTATAATTTTTTACCTTCTGACCTTGACCTAGATATTTGACCTACTTTTCAAAAAATCTAAGATTGGCTATATCTTAAGATTGGTAAGTGATAGGGCTTTGATATTTCACTTGTGTATTCCCTGTGACAAGCTTTTCTACACATACTATAAATTTTGACCTTGTTACCCTGACCTAGATATTTGACCTGCTTTACAAAAAATCTTAGATTGGCTATATCTTTTGATTGGTGAGTGATAGGCTTTGATATTTCACATTTGTATTCCTTATGAAAAGACCTTTCTAAACATTCCATAATTTTGACCTAGTGACCTTGCCCTTGATATTTAACCTTATTTTAAAAAAAATCCGCTTCGCAGGCGACACAAGCATTCCTTGGATTGCTATTTTCTTATATTAGAAATTCATTTTCTTATATTAGAAATCATTTTCTAATATAAGAAAATCATTTTCTAATATTAGAAATTCATTTTCTGATATTAGAACTTCAGTTTCTAATATAAGAAAATCATTTTCAAATATTAGAAATTCGCTTTAATTTCTAATAATAGAAATTTATTTTCTAATATTTGAAATTGATTTTCGAATATTAGAAAATGATTTTCTAATATTAG
Organism: Pinctada imbricata; assembly: GCA_033119305.1. Classification (NCBI taxonomy): domain Eukaryota; kingdom Metazoa; phylum Mollusca; class Bivalvia; order Pterioida; family Pteriidae; genus Pinctada; species Pinctada imbricata. The sequence continues at coordinate 64,397,412 of VSWD01000005.1, read as the reverse complement.
AAAATGCTTTTCAATTATAAGAAAATGAATTTCTAATATTAGAAAAAAGTCGGTATTTTCTAATATTAGAAAAAGGAATTTCTTATATAAGAAAATCATAGGCAATATCTTATATTTGAAAATCATTTTCTAATATTAGAAATTCATTTTTCTAATATTTGAAATTCATTTTCTAATTTTAGAAATTCATTTTCTAATATTAGAAATTCATTTTTTCTAATATTTGAAATTCATTTTCTAATTTTAAAAATTCATTTTCTTATGTTAGAAATTCGTTTTCTTATATTAGAAATTCATTCAATATTACAAAATGATTTTCAAATCTTAGAAAATGAATTTTTAATATTGGAAAATTAATTCTAAATATTAGAAAATAGTCGATAATTTCTAATATTAGAAATGAATTTATAATATTAGAAAATTAATTTTTAATATTAGAGAAAAAATTTCTAATATTAAAAAATGAATTTCTAATATTAGGAAATGAATTTTTAATATAAGAAAGTAATTTCTAATTTTAGAAAATAATTTCTAATATTAGAAAATAACTTCTAATATTAGAAAATAATTTCTAATATTAGAAAATAATTTCTAATATTAGAAAATAATTTCTAATATTAGAAAATAATTTCTTATATTAGAAAATAATTTTTAATATTAAAATATGATTTTCAAATATTAGGAAATGAATTTTTAATACTAAGAAATGAATTTCAAATATTAGAAAATAAATTTCTAATATAACAAAATAACTATTTTTGTCCACATTGGCTTGCCATACCTTCTTGGTGATCAAGATAATGAATAATGATTATATGATTTGTACTGAAAATCAGAAAAATTGACGATTTTTTGGGGGGTAAGTATTTAAAGATGTTCGCAAGCTGGCTTTCTCCAATTTTCAAGACTTACATGATCATTTCCATATATTCATAAATTCCATATATTCATAAATATATCTTTCTTTACATTAGAATAAAACACTTTAGTAAGCTCTAGTACTCAACTGTTTTTTTTTTTCGCACTTGACAACATTCCCGATGAAGCAGGGGAGGCAGTTCAAATGAATTATATTCCTAAGCTCACAATTCGTTACACCCCCCCCCCTCTTCTCGGGGAAACTTGGTCCCGAAGCTTACTCATTTGCATGAGTTCTCTTCAGGATATACACAGCTGCTACTTCTGCTAACCCAACATGGGCGGCAACTGACTGAGCAGAAGTACCTTCGGGCAACATATATATGGTCCGAAACCTGGCCACATGAACCACCGAGTCACGAATGACTCGCCCAGAGGGCCTGCCATTGACCAAAAGCTACTCCACTACACCAAACTGTAACGTAAAGCTAGCCTGCCGGGGAGGCAGTTCAAGTGGCTTGAACATTCCTAAGCTCACTATTCGTTACACTTAGTCTATCATTACACTATGTTTTCAACCCCCTCCGCCCTACCTAAAGTATTGCAATTTAGAATGGCACAGAGGTGAGTGAAAACACCATGGACCTAGAATCAAAGTAAAGGTTAATATTTTATGATGGATTGTTTTGTCCCAATCTAATTTAAATTCAGCTCTCTTTATTTCGTAAACTATATAGTTTACGAAATAACGGGAGCTGGATTTTAATTAGGTTGCTTTAATCCCCGACTTTCATTGCAAGCTAGGGTGCAATCAAGACCATGTATAAACATTTTTTTGTGTCAGTCATTCTTGCATTTGCATAGAATAAAACTGTCAATAGGTTCGATAGTGCAACTGGTTTTACATTTGTAATGGGTTCCGATCGTCCATTGCAAATCTTCAATATCCAGGAGAAGTATCAGAGAGGTCCAGTCTGTTAATAACGTATATACATGTTATGATGACTCTGATGTTGGCGTAAAATATGAATTGTTGGTTGTGTTAGCGGCTACCTTGTACACTGTATCCAAACTTTCTAGCCGGGGTAAGTGGGACTCCCTTGCACCCCATTCAGTACTTTTTGCACGGATACCAAATTGTTCCTATGGGTCAAGATTCAGAAACCCGAGCACACTACCAATGTCTGAACTTCAGGGTCCTGTGTCACAGAAGCCGATTCCAATGACTGTAACTCAATGCATGATAACCAAAATCCAAGAATTTAAGGGTGTTTATGAAAAAGTTAGAACCAAAAATGTGATGCATTTGAACTCCAAGTCCTAACTTGAGCAGACAGATGATAATTGTTGCTTGTATTATTGCAATTTTAACTTTTTCTCCATTGATCGCACTGTTCACACAAGTTTAAATTAACCCTTCCAACGGAATACATCAAATAAATAAAGTGAAAACTGAATCAAATATTGAAATAGAACTTAAAGATAAACATTAAAAGATAAAATAATACAAAATCATGCTAAAATCAACATAAAAGATACGATTATATACATAACGCATAACATTATTACACAGCAATAAATTGTAACCCCTACAGTCTTCCATACATTGAAATATCGTCGTAAAGATAGTCCCCTTTCTTGTCTCCAACATACAAGTTTTGTAACTTAATGATTTTATAAAATTTTTGTGACCTTACTGATCAACTGGTCACTAAATTATACGATATTACTTTAAAACTTTAAAATTTTTCGTCAGAGGAAATTCGACCTGAAATCGGTAAACATGACTACGCGCAGCGGGTAATCCGGTTACAAATGACTTCAAATTATTACAACTTATTTGCAATACTAAATAATCAAGTTTTTGATTCATTGTTTACTCTTGAATATCATTTCAATGGTTAAAATTAAGTTCGAAAAAATATTTGAGCTCGGTATAAATGTTTAAAGTTTGCGTACGGTGCGCCATTGGCACAATTAGTAAATGATAGCTTTCTTCAATTTTTTGTCGGCCGAAAAACTATATTTCCCATGGTTCGATTTTGTCCGATTTTTTGTGTGATATTAACCACCCTTAGAACTGACGATTGCAGTAAAGAAACCTTCTGATGCAATAAGTTCTATTTGAAATGCTAGATTAACTGGACTAACTAGTACGCTTGAGCTTGTAGTAATGTTTTGGATTTTCAAAGTAGAAAATACAAATTGCCAGGAAACTTTTCTGTTGAGATTTCATAATTTAGTAAAGAGTGCTGGATATTTTAAGAAAATACTGACAGCATCTTTTGAAATTCGGACCTTTACAAGCAACATAGTATATTACTTTGGATATTTTACAATCTGCCTTATATGGTGGCATTCTAAACAAAAAAAGAAGGACCATAGGTACACATAATTACCATGAAAAATGCATCAGAATCATCAGCGCTTTTTATATCGTGGATATGATCCTGCTGTCAATAGACATGCACTCGTCATTGTACGTGTCCAATCTACTGCCTTGTACCAGCGCAGCTTTTAGAATAAAACTGTTACTGACTTGGTCGACGGGACTCCATGACGGGCACTGTCCAAACTTTGTTGGAGAAGACATAACCCCGAGCGCCTGTCCTCTCTGTATGACGGTTGATGACAAATATGGACAAGAACCATATCCTAATTTAGAGAACAAAATGGAAAATTCGAAAATCGTTGATCATGATAAAATAGGAGCCAAAGCAAACAATGAAAAAATCCACTATGTAAACAGAAGAGAACTTCCAATAAAGGAATGAGACCATGTGCCCAGGAAGAGTCAGCATCCCCTGCTTACATAAACACCCGTCGCTTCAATTCGGCAGACATGTTACATTCGGTTTCTTCCACTAAGAAAGATACAAGTATGCTCTGTGGCTGGATAGTTCCAAATGTCTAAGACTGAATATCATTTACCATCCTGGACAATGGGACAACATAGTGTATGCCCAGTTCCCCGTATCGACCGTAAAACTTCCTCAGTGACCGACGTTAGTCGATTACAAACGTATCCCTGACTGAGAAACTTATCCGAGTGACGCCTAGCCCTCAGAACAAAATCTGTATGTTTGGTACTTGAGCATGGTATATTTGATTACATGCATGAGCTCGCTACAGCCGTTGAAGCACAGACTGTATTTCGTATATCCTTTGTTTTTATTTTATTTACATATTCATCTGTGTGTTGCTAGGGCACCTGCGATTTGCGACTTGTTTGTGTAGTTATCTCACAGTGAGGAAATGCAATTGTGCGTTCCTCGGGACCTCTGGGAAACCGGAAAAGTGGGAGGTTTGTGTGCACGTAATCCGATTAACCAAAATATTTGCTATTGGCATGGTAGATGGCCGTCCAGATTGGACACCGACTGTCCATTGGTCTCGTTGGTTTATGTATATAGTTTTTCCTGTTTATTAATTTTATGTCGTATTTGGTGTTCCTTGACTGTTCTACGTATCTTGTGCTTCGATGCTGCGTTTTTTGTTTTGCTGTTGATGCTGCAATCAATTCTTGTTGAGATCCCCTCCTTTTTCCATACAAGTAAAGTATCTCTTAACGAAGCTCGCGGGGATCGAAGCTTTGTGTACGCAGGTTTCACCCTCGATTTTTTTATGTGCACATCTACGCTATGACGTCATAAACCTTTCTTGATCGTAACGTCACGTTACGTTGCGCGACATATATCGCTAGGGCGCAAATAATGGCGTTTTTTTTAAATACTTATATTTTCTAGTAAGCGTAGCGAGCCGAAATTTTTAAACATAAACTTTACATTGTGTCTAAATTCAGTCAATGTATTTAGACACGCTTGCAATGAGAACCGGAAACTTTGAGGGATCTTTGGTTATATTTTGACTATTTCTTGGGAATGATATATGAATGCAATTTTTTCTTCAAATATTACGTTTGAAATTAATGTTCTTTCATCCATCCTCCTTCATCCTTATCTAATTTCTTTATTGTACCATATACACCGCGTGGGATCGAAACGTATGGTGTTGTGATTCCTTATATAGTTTTTTGGTATTTTCTCATTTTTTAGATTAAACTTACCAAAATTGAACAGCCGTTGCAGTAGGGCAACACCTAATAAATCAATCCATATCGTTCAGGAATATGAAAAGTGTCTAGTTTTCGCAAACACTTCAAAAGTTTGTCGACGACAGGAAATAATTCCTTCTGACGAACTCTTGAAGTGTTTGCAAAAACTACAAACTTAACAGATATATAAACGATATGAACTTACTTATTAGACATTGCTCTACTGCAACGTCTCATTAGTTTTGTGCAGTATCACTTAAATGATGAGGAAAACATCAAAATTCTCCGTAAAGAATCACAACATCATACGTTTCGATCCCACGCGGCGATATAGACGGACGGAGAAGGCTTTACTTTTTAATTGGTTTTTATTCACCACAACTTGTATGCTGACATAAAAAATGCATATATCTTCTATAGATAATGATAACATAATATTGCATATACATGTAAGACATTGCATGAAATATACAAGGTTAAACGGTATTGTATATAATTTGGTTTCATCTCATGATTATACAAGAGTATAATTATCCATAATATTTCTATCGTGATAAAAAAATATTGAAATTCAAAAGCTGTCGTGATTAGTTTTCAAGAATCAAATTTAAAGTTTCCCATCTGCTTTTGATTCGTTTACTCTTTTGTTCTGACACAAGGTACAATAAATATAATTCCAAATTTCTATAGGATCTGGTGAAGGCTTTACTTTTGATCAGTCTTTTTCTCGCTCTCCTTTTTAAATGATATGCAAAGCGGTGATTTACTTTAAGAATTTAGGAATACATAGTGTCTGAAAGTTCGATTATGACGTAAGACAAAGATTTGTATATATATATCAGAAAGCAGAGCGAACCGGAATTGATTTGTAAGGGGACGACCAATTTGATCCTGAGGGGGAGGGGGGGGGGGCTGGAAAATTTTTCGGGTCAGATTATTTATTTTTAACCCAGGGCCGGCCGGAATATCTATTTTCCAGTAACTAAAGATCAGAATATTTATTTTTAACGTGTAACAATCCTGACAAGCAAAAAAAAAAAAAAAGGTCATACTTAGGAGTCAAGGTCAGTGTTAAAAATTTGCCAAAGAGACTACATATGTGCAAGTTGTTTGTTTGTTTGGATTTTTATTTGATTTATTTATTCATTCATTTATTTATTTATTTATTTTTTGTTATCGGAAAAAAAAAGATACCGTACTGCCTTCTTGAGGAATTCCTGAACTCGGAGAAATGGAAATTTCATTTTGATAATATATATAACGACAATCGAGGCGGCTGAACGTAATGATAGAAAACGAGCATGAAATGGAAATCACAATGTATATTTTATATGGACCGCCCCTCCCCAACCCTTTTCCGATATTATAAAGTATATGTACATATAAACAAGAGGGAATTTTTTGTATACCCCGCCAAAAGATATCGGATTAAATAGTAATGAGCATGTCCGTCCGTCTGTTCCGTATGATGTTTTCAAATATTTGAAGAAAAAAAATGTAATGTACGGAGAATTGTATTTTTACATTAAGATATAAGGTTTAGTTCGAATACAGCCCATGTGATTGTTGATTAATTATTTTCAATTAAAAAAATGGGTTTCTGGATGTTTTAAAGAAGACCGTTACAGAGAATCAAATATTCCGCATACTCCTTGACGTCATGTTGACATATGCGATCTGAACACGCTGTGACTTTGACGTTGCGAGTAAAATTGACGCCGAAGCCACGCAAAACGAATTTTCAATCTTAAATTGCAAAAAAATCTGCCGAGAAGACCTATCCATGTTTTTATATATTCGAATTCAGCTCATTCTCTACTTTTACGTGTAAGAAGGGCTTTAAGGACCTCCACAACTTAATGGAGAAAGTGATAATGAAGCAAGCCATGTTTTGCCTTTTGAATGAGTGCGGATTTTTGAATAATAAGCAAAATGGCGATAATAATTGCAAATTTACCCTTAGAGACACAATAATAATAATCCGTAGAAATACAATACTCAACATGGCAACAATATTTTTGATCTCCTTTTTCACCCTCCTTGGTCAATTTTCTAGATTAAAATCATTTTAGTTCAGAAAATGCATATTTTCGAATTAGAACGTCAATGCCGTCTTTGAGGCTTAAAATCTCGACAAACTTCGTGAAATGATTACATGAAAATTATATCAAATGACAAAGATTGATCAAATCTTATATTTCATCTAAACACATTTTCAGGCTATGTCTTCTCGCAAAATTTCCGTGCAGTAACGCCGCGATGTACCTTAATATAGACAGACTAGTTCTGTTCACGTATGATCAGGAATATTTGAAAATGTTTGTTGATCGATCGGCTATTCGTTGACGACCTTGAGTATTCGCTTCCTCTTAGGTTTCATAACATTATGTGTGCAGTTTTGCCTGTTTTGAAGTACGAAATATGCCAGAATCTTAAATAATGCTCTAGATGAAGTTCCTATTTAAAAATGAGTATTTCATTTATTTTTCAGGATAAAATGGAGTGTCCTTATGTCATAGGAAACCAGAAATTGAAAATTGCTAACAATAAGCTTACACAACTTGTGATTCACGCTAGGAATTTAGTTAAAATGGTAAGTGTCCGTCATATGCTTGTCCCTGACTGTTTCAGAACCGCTCATGGGAGATGACATCGGTCGTTTTCTAATTAAGGCCTACAGTCTACACTACCTTAAATCAATTCATGGTTATATAGAATAGGCCTACAGTCCACACTACCTTATATAAAATAGACTCCACTGATAACATTGATGCCATTCGAGGAAATTATGTCATTTTTTAATGTCGGATTTCATTAATGAAATCTAAGAAGTATAAAAAAAACTGTTGATTGTAGCTATGATCCAAAATCTATCGGAAATTGTATCATCTATTTAGAATTTTTACTCTTTTGACGTATGGATAAAGAGGTAAATGATAATTATTTCGTTGAAATCTTATAGTAAAATTGAAAATTTTCTATGTGGCTCTTTCTGTACAGAATCATGTTACTTTTTTTTTAAAGAATGTTGTTTCGCAAATGGAGTGGGGGATATTCAAATAAACGCTTTTTCTTTTCATTTTCATGATATGTAAAAGTCTCGTATGATTCGAAGTTTTATGTACATTTTCAACTCTGGAGAGAAAATAACTTACTCTTTTCTCTCTGTCTGTTTTTATTTTCTCTGTTCGAATTGTCAATATTGAGGATTTCTATCCGTCATTCTTCTTCAGTTTGTTTTTTGAAACGATACAACTTTGGAAGCAAATTTTAACTTTATAACTTTGATTTAGTTTACAAAAGATTACTATTTACAGAATGTTTATTTTAGAAAGAATGTAAACGGTTGTTTGTTGTTGTTTTGTTTTGTTTTTGTTTTTTGCTGCATATACACGTAACATCTTCATTTTGTTTCAGGGAGACTTTTACCATGGATGCAAGATTGGAGTTGAGACATTTAGGGCAGCTTACAATATAACACACGATTTAATTATATGCCAGAATGTAACAATAAACGTATGTATATTTAAAATTTATTGCACCTCGGACTAGTTTCTTCCAATATGATTGCGTATATCACGTCACGTGATTGCCTCCTATGAGGCCATAGCCTACCCCCTCATCCTGATAGAAGGCTATGGCGGCCTAATTCGAGGCGAGGAAAACAAAATGGCTACCTTTTACATAAAGTAGACCACAAATCAGATCGTGTAAGCCACAAACATAAAAAAGAAGACGCTCAATTACCTAAATTAATGGTTTTAGAATTGCACCTTTCTTTCTCAATTCAAAATAATACAACTAATGCTTCATTTCTCATCGTAACATCTTTTCCTTTGTCGACGTGTTGTTCGTGTATAATGATACGTTTCCATGGTCAAATGTTGACGTCACTGATGAAGCGGTGACGTCGGAGGCAGGTGAATGTGCGCCAAATGACAAGATAAGCGTTTATCTTTTGAAATAACCTTTCAGTTTTATTTCATTGGTTACTAGAAATTGTCCTCGATGCAATAAATTCGTAATTAGATTTATAACTGACCTACCATATAAAAATAGGGGGTAAGCTGCGCCTCGCCCCACCATGATCACAGCTTACCCCCTATATTTCCATAGTAGATAACTCATAATCTCCGTTGAGAGCAGCATTTTGCACTGAATGTACGGTCATACTGTGTCTACTTTGATGATTCTTGATACAGAATCACCGCTAAATATTTCTTAGTGTAAATATGGTAGATCACGGCTTCTCAAGGACTAAAACTTTACGACAAAATAACAAGTTGACACCTGCTGAATAACATTTTGGTAACACGAGGGTTGCGCGTACGGTGTCGGGATTAACAATCAATTTGCTACTTACGTAGAAGGATGCCGTTTTAACTCAGAACTGATCAACCATTTGTCCTGCTGTTCTATGTGAAGGCTTGTGAATAGTGTTTTGATATCGTCTTTCGTGCTGGGTCTGTCTTGTTCCTTTGACGTATTTGCATTTGCCATCCTCCGTAATTTCTTACTTAGGTGAAATGACGGTATAATATCGACATTATCATACCATTCTCATGACGTCATAATGGTTTTACATCAGATACCGTCTCAAATGAAAAATAATTCTGTACTCCTGCAAAGACTCAATATTACGTAAAAATGATTTCTTTGTTCAGGATTAAAGTTTTCTAAGAGTTACCATACATGTCAATGGTAATCCGCAGATGAATCTGCTTATAAAAGATATATGCAGAATCAACGTCTTGGTGTGGATATTATAACCGAGTTCTGTTGGAGATCATTTCCTTTATATATGGACCTTCTGAGACCTCAAAGCAATCTTAGGCTTATTAAAAAATCCATTTAATCTTACACTGCCACACATCGCCACAATGATGACGTATATTGCAGATTGAATGGGCCCTTTACATGTTTTCATAGTATTGTGGACATTTCTAGAAATTAAACTTTAAAAGGCTTTCATATACATTATGAAATAGAAACAAAATTTTACTTTTTATTTTATCGCATGATATTCATCGTAATTGATGGATATAGTCGAAATGTTACGTCATTTCTTGCTGCCAAAGTAATGTATGATGTATGATGACTTAAGTTAAAAGTCTTCAAGGAGCCCAGACATTAAGGAAAGGCTATAAAAGTCGTTTTTTGATTTTTCACAATTTATGGAAATAATCTTATAAATTGATTGATCTATGTCTGAAGGACGACTTTCATACCCCTTTCTATCATGTTATAACCCTAAATGTTTGCAAAGTTAACTAAAACGCACCCACTCTTCACGAGTTTTGGTTGAACAGTGCACAAAAAACCAAAGTTGTTATGATAAGATTCGCTTAAATTGGGTATGACGGTAAGCATTATGGCTAATTCAGACAAACTGATGAAAGATCGATATTTGACAAATTCTCATTGAAACGGAATTAGCCATAATATTTAGCATTCATATTGAAATTAGGGGAAACCAAAGAAAAAATAAGGTGCAAATAGTACAGATTAGCATACACAACCGCGCCTTCTTCATGACGTAACAGAAAGTATCGATCTATAAATCTGCACTGACTGTTACCTGGGCGATTTTAGAGTAAAGGTTGTTCGTACAAATCAATGAATAAATAAATATCAGATAATGAATATATATACATAAATCCAAATTAAATTATTCTTATCTATAGTAGGTGTTGGTAAGAAAATTACAGTTATTCCTCTAGCTTGCTAGGGGTCCGTCGATGCTCAATATTGTGCTCTATTGTGAGTGCTGTTGAGATTTTCGTCAGGATCTTCTTTTGACTTATTATATAGTTTACAAAATCTCAATTTCATAGAGCATTTCTGGCACATAGTTTTCGTTCGATTCAAAGTATTTAATTCTCTTTTCATTCATCACACATTTTGAAAGAATCTTGACCCAATGACGTATAACAACTACCACTTAAATTTTTAATATGATTCATATTTTTATATTCTTTCTATTTTCCAAATAATTTCAGGCAGCTTCTGGTGCTATAACGAACCTTCTTGTTACAGTTATATCTCGTCGCGAGAACGGCGAAGAAGTCGTAACATATACGTTGTTAAACTTCAAGAAAAGTCAAACTTACGTAGAAGGTAAACAATATTTTTTTCTTTAAAAGTTTAATGACATATAATGAAATTGCACTCAATAGATGCACAGAAAACTCGTATCAGCGTATGAGTAACGTTTAAATATAGTCACCACGTAAATCAAGAATAAAGATTATTTTTATACTCTGCCATGAAGTGGTTGGGACAAATATATAATTATACCCTTTCCTCTAAGACCAGCAACCGCCTTCCCCCTTCTCCGTACAAATTCATTAATTTGGTTCTACCTGAATTTGCCTTGACAGATCCATGTCCATTAGACTAACAAATATAAAATAAATCCTGAGATTTATTGCGTCATATGAAGTTTTCATCATCGACATTTAATTAAACTGTATAAAACCATTTTTAGTATTACGTATAATTGATTTCAGCATACTCGTGTGCGCCATTGCTTCAAAGATTTGCGTCTAGGCGCACGGATGATTGCAGTTCTTGTAAATACCTCTCAAGACAGGGATATGAATGTGACTGGTGTACATCATCATCGTCATGTACCAGTGGCGAATGTTCAAACAGAACTGTACCTTGTGGACCACCCGAGTTAATTAATGTAAGCCATGGCCCAGATACCAAACCTTTTTGCAGCATTCACACTCTATACTCTTTTTGTAGAAAGCCTGTAAGGCACGGTCCATTTGGTATCCTGCGGGGGGGGGGGGGGGTCTTGGGTTTTTTGTCGGAGCAAGATTATTTTTTTCACCCCGGACCGGGGCAAAATTATTTTTTTCTCGCAACGTTGGAGCAAGGAAATTTTTTTAACAAAGTGATGCGCCTATTAAGAATGTTTGTGTTTATTTATATTTTTACTCAAAACTCTAAATATTAATATATTAGTTTATTTTCATGAAAGTATTCAATTTACTTTTAAACACTCAGAGAGATAAAAGATTTTTACAATACAATTCTCAATATTTTATATAAGATACATGTATATAACATCTATAAGAGGGTTTGAGGTGATGGTCTCCTAGACAAATTTTTAAATGTAGAATTGTAAATTGGTGAATAACTGAAGTTCTCCTTCCCATCTTACAAGAACATAAGATTAGACTCTATGGGATACATGCAACATGTATTAATAGCAATACATAAATACTGTTGATTTGATAATACATGTATGTCTAAGCTTCTAAGGAAGCCCTTTTTCATTAACATACATGTACAACTTTTAATATCTTCAAATATATGAACTTTGCCATTGGTAAAATGTTCAAGAATTTTAGCGAAATTTTATGGAAATTCTTCAAATTCAGATTATTTGTAAGAGCAAGATTATTTTTTTCTGTCACACCATAAGCAAATTAATTTTTTTCATCAAAATTGAGAGCAAAATTATTTTTTTCGAACCCCCCCTCCAGAATATCAAATGGACCGTGCCTAATAGTACACCTACTATCTTATTATTGAAAGGTATTTGTAAAGAATATGCTGATTTTTTCTCCGTTTTTATTTTCTCCCTTTTCCTCCAATGCCACGAGAGCGAATTCAAGACAGGGTGAATATGTTTATACATAAAAGATTTCTTAAAGAATGTGTAAATAGGGGAATTCATTAGGCTATAGTAATTAAATATTTTGTTTAACGTCCGCGGGCGGGTACCTTTTAGGAGAATTCCGCAGAAAAACAGACACAAACATGCATTTTTCAGGTAAAAAAAGTATCAGTTAATGACCTTGAATACCTAAAAATGCCTATTCATCAAGAGATAATAGTAGTTTTTCTAAAATGAATATAGTCAGAATTATCTACTTCAGTTTAGAAAGATATTTTCATCTTTCTTTTTGTTCTTTCTCTCAAAATTTCTTCACATTGATCTTCTGTTTGTGTGTTTTCGTGACTGGGGGAGGGTACCTTTCAGACAAAGTTCGGGACGTAAAACAAAATACTAAATTACTATGACCTTACTGGGTGAATCCTATCTAAATTGGGCGAAAATTTGACTGGGTAAATAACTGTATACAATCATAATAAGGGAAGATCACAACAATTATAGAGGCAATACGAAAGTCGGGGTTGCTATCTATTAAGAATGAGTTCGAGTGCAAAAAGGTAAAGATCCTTTCAAGCCCTTACATGGTCTATATAATTATGGAGTGTTCGATTATCTTTTTAGTTTGACGATGAAGAAAATGTTTCTGGATTATCAGATCATAGACCGAAGATAGAAAATCTTGGGAATAGAAAATTGAAATAGAAATTATATTAGAATAATTATCGGGAAATCTGAAAATCTTAATTTTGTTTTCATACGTGCTATGAAAATTCAGCACATCTAAGTAACATGACTGAAGCCATATACTATGCTAAGATTTTTAAGGACATATACTGTTTATTCAGTTTTAGGATAATTATCCTTTATATTTGAATCAGTTTCATCTTATTGTATGTAAAAGTGAAGTGTAGTGACACTTGATGGGGTTTCCATAGAAAACATTGAAATTCTGAGTACTTCCCAAATAGACTCGTACAAACATTTTCCATTTCCAACTATGGCAAATTCAAAATTATATTCAATAACATTTTTATTGTTGTATGATTTTCCTTCATATTTGGAATACAATATATTGGATATTCTACTAATTGATTGAAGCGAAGAATTTGAAACCTTTCCGTACATACCTTTCTGTAAAATAACATAAAAACTTTTATTTAAAAATATCTTTCAAAGAACTTAATAACGGAAATAGGAGTTATCTTTATTGGTTCGTCAGAAATGCAAAATACTCTTCGATGTGAAGATTCAAAATTTTGGATGCCGGATTTGTCCTTATACCATCTAATGTTTCATTTGTCTTGTGACAACCTTTAAGCTTTTAGCTTATCAAATCGTAAGCAATTGAAAAAAAAAACATATTTTATAATTTTTATAATTAAAAAATGATTATTATAATTTTATAATTTTTGCCCTTCTTTACAGATAACACCAGACAAAGGTCCTATCGAGGGTGGCACCCGTGTCACGATACAGGGAGTTAATCTAGGAATGAACAGCTCAGATTTAAACATTACCATTGGCGGACAGCAGTGTTCTGACGTCATTTTTGACAATTCTCGCAGGTATTCATTGTTTATATCCCACGGTTCAACGCCATTCGTATTTAAGGCATAAGGTATTAAACTCTCCTTCCGGTTGTTTTGATGACAGAAATGTTGAATACCACGAAGTTGACCGAAGACACACGACTTCGGCAACATTCGGTACCATACATTTTCATGGTGAGTTGAATGAAACATTTAAAAATATATCAAATATCTAAAGATAAGTAAGATATGGAAGTATATAATTTCTAGCCTTTCCACGATATCATTATTTTACCTCTAATACCTTAAAAGAAGAAGCATAATCATATACGTTAGGGTAGAATCATGGTCAAGCCACAGCGATTATATCCTAGATGTACATAAATATACAGAAGTTTGTCAAAGTTATGGAATTAAATTCTTGTAGGGTTGTTTGTACGACCGGGAAAATAAGCCAATCCGAAGATACGGGTTCTCAAGTTGTTGTTGAACGGAAAACGGATAGTGGTGTGATACAAGGAAATCTCCAACGTCGATTTTATTATCAGGTGAGACGCAGGGTTATATCAGAAATCTGTAAGTATTTGGGAAATATCAATTTCTCGGGACGGTGTATCCTTAAGTAAGAAAGGTCTGAATTATCTCAAATGACTTATCATTTCCACAATATTTACGAGAGGAATAGCTCTAAGTCATATTTTTTATAAATACCGTTTGAAATAAGTGGGCTACTTGGGGTATTATAACATACTGATTTAAGGAGGTATTGAACACTTTGAGGCCACATTCAATTTTTCTCAAAATTTCTGAAATTGTTCATTTCTTGTCTGTCCTTCATCATACAAACTTACATTTGATTCTATCCACAGGAAAAAGTTCTATGAGACTTTGAAATATGCATTTTTCAACGAATCCGTGAATTTCTTGATGACGTCATAATATTAAAAGTTTCATTCCGGTTCTCTTAAAGTTGTAGGAAATTAATTTTAATTTAACTTAAAAAATATTCATAAATGTATAGCTCTTACATATAGAAAAGATTAGCTGAATTGTTTTGTAAACAAAGGCAGGATACTTGAATAAAAGATTACACCGTCGCTGAAAAAAATGCAATTTCGAGCCAATTGACTGTAGTTGATAGGTGAAAATTAGGAATCCTGTGGATCAATCCTTGTCAAAAACTAAACAAATTATCAACGGTGTCCAGAGATGATTTTATGACTAAATGAAAAAAATTGAATTTGGGATTAAAATTCTACTACTCTTTATATTTTCCAATGTTTTCTTCCAAATTCGTCTATTTTCAATGAAGTGACAACCGCTTCCTTGTTATGTAAATTTGTCAACGAATGTACTAAGATAAAAATTGAATTTTCTAATTTATACATGTAAAGTTTCAATGGGATACGTTTTGTATTAATGTTTTAATTGCATTTTGAATGCGGTAGTTTGTGACGCTATTTTCCCCCGATAACGTCGAAATGACGTCATGGTTAGCTTATGGATAAAACTCCCAAAGTCAACAATTTTGAAAATCGCTATAATTTCTTCAAATTACGTCGGAAAAGATTCAAACTTCATCAGGATACTCCAATTTGTATATCAATCAGGGTATTAAATGTTTTAAGGCAGTAAGGACTGTACTTTTCCTAGGAAGTGAGAAAACAAATAATGCCGCCGCCATCTTGGTGTTGAATCCCTCCTTAAGAAGATTATTTCGGAGACCATTTGTGAAATTGAGTTTTAAATAATGTATCAATATTGAACAGACACTGGGCAGTATCGAACTTTTGGAACCAAGAATCGGAATAAAGTCTGGAAATGCCATAGTAAGTTTTAAAAGCCAGTTCATCGATCAACGAGCTAAAATCAAATTCATTGGAGAAAAGTCAGTTTACGACTGTGCTCAGCTAATAAGGTAACACTTTTATATGTTGTTCCATGAATTAAACAAAATGCTTTTTAACGTACCTTAGCTACCAATTTGTGTTGTCCCACCTGATATGTACATTTTAACCAAGATTGCAATAATCATACATTTATCTTATCTGATAACGCGTGAAATCCGTAGCCTCATCTACACGAAAATTGAAGAGTAATAACAATTTCAACTCGATACCTTCTTGTAGAGAATTCCAGACCAATTTGAATGCACCAGACACGTGTTTCGGTTAGTAAATCCTCAGTCATACTTGAAGCCAAAGTGATTTTCAGACACAGCCAAATTTATTTCAGTGGCGCCCTCTAGTTTGATTTTTGAATTTGCAAAGAGTGTGCTCCTCCAAAATATATAAGCACAATTTGACTAAATCTATGACCAAAGAGCATTGGAGGGAGGTTGCTAGGATGTTTCTTCCAATTCTCTGTAAACATTTAATGATCTTCATGAAATTTCACACTTAGGAAGGGACCAATGAAAAAAGATAAATTTGACGAAAAAATTGTTTCTAGGTTATCTGGTTACCATGGCAACGGCCTATAAAGTTGAAAACATTGCAAAATTGAGCTTTTTAAAGCTCTATAATTTGGTCTATATATGACATTGATGGGAAATAAATTTGTTATGCATCCTAAAAATTAGGACCTAAAATTTTAAATCAGCTCACTGATAGTGTCTGATATTGTCAAAAAGGCTGGTTACCATAACAAAAAAATGAGCTGATTCTTATATACTGATTTCAAATTGCTGTTTGTATTTTCCCATTTTTCTTCTATCTAGATAGGTATATGAGAAAGAAATGAATTTTTTTTTATAAGATGATCAAATTCAAGATCAACCCACTTGTTGTTATGTACATAAGTTACCTTGGCAACGGTAATTGTGGTCTATAATATTACTATATTTGCAACTTTTGAGTTAATTTTTAAATTTTTGTATCATGATGAACAGTCAATAATTGTTGGAATATATCTTACACATAGAGCTCTTTCAAAAACCGTGAAAAAGTTATTGGGAACATACATTACAATGGCAACCATTTTAAATTATTTTTATAAAACCGTCATTTTTTATTCCCCGGAAGTTCCAATTAATTATAAGTAAAGATCAAGCAGGCCTCGGATGCTCGTATCCAAGGACTCAAAGTGGGCTTATGTGCATTTTTACACAATTGTTCCCTCTGCATTTTGCAATGGGCTATTTCCTGAATATTCTCTAAAACTTTCATTCATGAAAGGAAAGGTCTATTTAAATACATGTATAATAATTATCATCACCTTGAATCAAAGTTCTTAAAAATAGGAAGTTAATATTGTCTAAAATTTGCTTTCATTTTTGCGATTTGAGTTTATGTTTCATAGCAACGAACGCAATATTTGTTCCGATGTAAATGCTGATGTTTTATTTACATAAATAAGTGTAAATTTAAAATTGAAATTTGAAATAATGCCAAAAACACTATTTTGATATGGTACCTGGTTTCCTGCCATTAAAACATATAGAAAAGACCTCAAACCCAACATTATTAATATTTAACTTGGAAGAACAATGATCGGGTACTAATATTTCATCAGATTTTGTTTTAGATTATGCTGTATAAATAACTTATGCGACTTCAAAAACACCCCAAAATGCATTTTTTTCTATGTTTAAGTCCATTTCCATGGCATCCGGATGTGATATTAAGAAAATTTTTAACATTTTTTTACTTTTGGGTCAGACCCAACCTTATGTATAAATTTCATCAAAATTCGAGACATGCCGTGGATGAAATGAGATGTTTCATAGAAATGCGTCAGAATCACCAAACGCCTTTTATACCGTGGATATGATCCTGATGTCACCAGACGGACACTAGGCTTGGTACTTGACCAATCTACAGTCTTGAACCAGCGCATTCTTAAAACTTGCACTCTGACTGACTGTGACGACGGGACTTCATGACGGGCCCTGTCCAAACCTCTTTAGAGAAGATAGGGCCCCGACCACCTGTCCTCTCTGAATGTCAGTCGGACTCCTCGGGTGATAACATACATAAACTCGCGGCGGCAGAGCACGGATTGCATTACGTACGCCCTATTTTCATATCCATTTATATATTTATCTGTGATGCTTGGGCCCCTGCGTTTTGCGGTCTTGTTTGTGTGTGGTCATCTGACAGTGAGGAGGTTGTTTACACCACAATTGTACGTTCTTCGAGACCTCTGGGTAATCGGAAAAGTGGGAGGGTTGTGCGCACGTTATCCAGGAAAACCACACCTTCTGCTATTTTCATGGCAGATGGCCGTCCTAAGTCGGCACCGGTTGCCCATTGGTCTCTTTGGCTTATGTGTAGTCCTTTGTATTTGATATTTCTGTGTTGTGCGTTGACGTTCCTTGTCACTTTTGCGTCTCTTTCTGTGCTTGTCTGCTCTGTGTTTTTGCATTTGGTGTTTTGCTGTGGGTGCTGCAACCTGGTGTTGTCGGAGATCCCCTCCTTTGTTTCATAAATAACAAAGTAAAATGTCAGATTGATACAGGGCAAAAGCAAAGGTTCTTTCGTGCTAGAGAAATGGAAAAAAATTATTAATACATTTAAAGCATCAATCGAGAGTTTTTAAACTATCCCATACTGCAAAAGAAAACAACACTTCAATCATGACTTAAAACTTCAGGAAATCTGAAGAGAAGCGAGTACTCAGGGTCAATCGAATGACGAACAGTGGATCTGATCTGCTGATATATATTCGAATTATCCAAAACAGCTGAACAGAAAAGAAAAGGATCTCCAGCATGACCACCCTGCACTTACCCAGCGAAACAAACCCACAAGAAAGTGACACATAAAAGACGTCAGACAAAACTACAAACCGCAAAAGACACACCAATATTCACTAGAAAATCATACAAAACAATCGAAACAGACGTACAGAAACATTAATGACAACATATAAAAGAAAGGAGACCAATGTTCATCCGTCGCTAACTTTGGACGACCATCTGCTATTAGCAAATGATGTGCTTATCCGGATTAAGAGCGCACAACCATCCCACCCGCTTATCCGGATACACAGACCTCCATAGACGCACATAGAGGTTCTGTGTAAATGGATATAAAAAAATTCTATGGCATGCGTATAACAGTCTATGCTCTACTGGCTGAAGCGAACTCAAGATCAATCACACGAGAATTCTGACCAACTTTCAGATAGGACAGAGAATCAGGGCATAGTCTTCTCTGACGAGATTTGAACAAGGAGATAACATTAAACTAAAATGAAACGATTTCTTAAGATGAAGCTCCCTACCAAAAGTGTATTCAAAAGTGTATTATTCAAATACTTGCGTATGACGGAAAGATCGCCAATGATCCGTATATTTGGGCTGACAACCTCACCTTATGTACCGATTATTTTGTCAAATTCAATCTTTCTACATTGATTGTCATTAAACAAATTTGAGCGATAAAGGTGCAGCATTATAGTTCTGGGAACATGTGTAATGAGCGACTCTTCTGGAAAATTCGAGGCACTGCATTGAAACCTCATGAAACTAACAGATCTTTTCGTACATGTAGATAGATTTCTTCTTATAAGCTTTATAATACTGGTATTTAAATCTCAACAACAGCTCTGCAGGAAAAGTAAAGTGCCTTAGTCCCTAAAGTTGAAGATGACGAAACGGGGATGTATAACATCACTGTGATGTATGATGGAGTCAACGTTACGCTGGAAGATACGTATGAAATAATATCGGATCCTGAAATAATACCACCCTCAGAGCTCAAGACCATAAGATCGTAAGAGGATTTTCGAATAGTCAATATTAATGAAATTACATGTAGTAAACATGAAATAAGTAAATAGTAGGTCTTTTAAACACAAAAACAAATCAAAAGGGATTTTAAGTCCCAATCATCAACCACTTTATAAAATTTTCAAATTACAAAGTTGCTGTTGCGGTACTTTACTGAAATACAAGAAATACAATCTAATTTTGTTGTCATGACACTTTGTACATGACGTTTACTTTACATGCTGTATTAAGATGAATAGAGAGTACTAGTATCTTCGCCTTTTTAAAAGAATTTCATTCTACGTATATCTATACTATCTTGGTATCCCATATATCGTTATCACTGATGAATCATTACTTGTTAAAATGCGCGTATAATGTACTGAAATTAATACAATAGAACAAATATTTATATATAAAAATTCAATAGTACTTCCAAGAATGAGTGTATGACTCAGTAATTAAATTGCTCTCTTATTCATGTCTTCAGATTTATCTTGAATTTTTAATTGATTTTCAGAGGCGGTTTAGAACTGAAAATATCAGCAAGAGGTCCTTTTGATTTTGGAATTGTGTCCGAAAAACATTTGAGAGTGGGGGTATGTAAATTCTTCTTTCATCTTACCTTGTTCGTGTAGACTTAAATCAATGAACACGTCTATGATGTCAATAAACCAATATACGACAATGTCCAAATTTCCTGTGTTCTCTGAAAAAAATTCCTTGCCACTTTCACTGTATAAAATTGCAATAGAAATGTAAAAAAACTAGAAACACTCAAGAATATAACGAAAGACATAGCAAGATGGCTGGGATATGATGCTACAGGACCCAGGTTTTAGAAATTTGAGACAATTTTGTATACAGAAGTTTTCAAATGCGTTTGAAGAGACGACCAACCGAAATTGATTGAACTTGGCTACATGTGCCCTCGGGGACTCCAGGTCCCCCAGCAGTGACACTCAACAAGTGATACAAATGTTTAACGTCTTCAAATTCATTAGCATCATTTTAGAACAGATAAATGTACAGCACAGTCCATCATCACTTATCGCAAAGCAGTTAATTTTATCACCATGCAAGTGAATAGTTTATCCGAATTTCAATTACTTTTAAATTCCTTGTGTCAAGATTTTCACCAAGTATCACGTCGTGACCTTCCGACTATGAATTTGACCTTACCTTTGAAGGAGACTTAATTGACAAACGACTGCTGTCGACGACGGGCATACTATTTTACAAGCATGTCAGCTTTATTGTGTCACCTTTGCCTTATAAGCTTAATGTTAAAAAATGAATGTCTATTCAACTAGTTTTTCTTATTGTTTTGAAAAGAATGCTAGCAAACCATGCATCGTTAAAGGAAATGCAAAGAATGCCGTTTTCTGTACCTATCCACCTTTTACACCAAGTAGAAGAAATAGAAGAAGAAGAAAGCGAGATGTTGGGGCTGAGCAAGCCCGTTTAGAACTTGACGGTTTGAGTACGTTCCTAGGATTTGTTAGATATGTGGAGGATCCTAAATTCAAGAACTTGACTGCAGTATTCGAGTACGACCCGACAATAGATAAAATGCTGGAACTTTACGTGAGTATGATTCTTTTTAGTCCCCTACCGGCAACGCCGAAGGGGACTCTTAGTTTCCTCTCGGTCTGTCTGTCTGTCCGTCCGTCTGTCTGTCTGTCTGTCCGTCTGTCCGTCTGTCCCATTTTCAGTTTTCCGGACTTCTTTTCGCTGTTGTTGCATATATTGAACTCATTTTTGGTATGTGGATATATCTCAATGTGATACAGATCAAGTTTGAGTTTGCTTTCGATTGACCTAATTTTACAAGAGTTATGGCCCTTGGACTTAGCAAATTTTATGAAAATTTCAGTTTTCCGGACTTTTTTCCGCTGTTGTTGCATATATTGAACTCATTTTTGGTATGTGGATATATCTCAATGTGATACAGATCAAGTTTGAGTTTGCTTTCGATTGACCTAATTTTACAAGAGTTATGGCCCTTGGACTTAGCAAATTTTATGAAAATTTCAGTTTTCCGGACTTTTTTCCGCTGTTGTTGCATATATTGAACTCATTTTTGGTATGTGGATATATCTCAATGTGATACAGATCAAGTATGAGTTTGCTTTTGATTGACCTAATTTTACAAGAGTTATGGCCCTTGGACTTAGCAAATTTATGAAAATTTCAGTTTTCCGGACTTTTTTCCGCTGTTGTTGCATATATTGAACTCATTTTTGGTATGTGGATATATCTCAATGGGATACAGATCAAGTTTGAGTTTGCTTTCGATTCACCTATTTTTACAAGAGTTATGGCCCTTGGACTTAGCAAATTTTATGATAATTTCAGTTTCTGGACTTTCTTTGGTTCTATTGCAAATAATGCACTGATTTTTGGTAAATGAATACATCTCAGTGTGATACAGACCAAGTTTGAGTTTGGTTTCCATTGGCCTATTTTTACAAGAGTTATGGCCCTTGGACTTAGCAAATTTCATGAAGTTTTTAGTTTCCCGGACTTTTTCATGCCTGTTATTGCAGATCATGAGCTGATTTTTTGTATGTGAATACAATATTATAGTGTGATGCAGATTTGAGTTTAATTTAGATTGACTAATTTTCACAAGAGTTATGGCCCTTGGACTTCATTTTCCCAGACTTTTCTTGGCTGTTGTTGCAGAAGATGAACTGATGAACAGAGATGCAAGTCATAAATTTATGCCGCCGGTAGGGGACTTATATCGCACAGCGATCATTGCATTTTTATTTTTTGACTTCAAAAGATAAACTGCATTACTTACTACTCCGACTTAATTAGATCTCTTAGGGGAGATCCTTCCATTATCTCAACCTTTGCTATCTGCCTCACATTTAAGATTTTTTTTTTCTTTCTCATTTTTTTTTTTGCTCGCCTTTAAGAAACCTTGCGTCTTTAGGGTGTCTTCAACCTGCATCCTTTGATCAATATAGGATGGGGCTATGCCATTATTCTATCTATAAGTCTCTTGTGACTAGAACTTTCATATAATGGTAATAATTATTTGGATTTGGTATCATGATTTTCACCTTGTACTTTAACATACTTTTAGAATAACTGAAAACTTTGCTACGATTTTATAACTCATTTTGTACCCGATTTCTCTAAAGTTACAGAGAATATATTATCAAAGAAATGTGTGTCTGATGCACCGCATTAAGAATAGACTAGCAATCATGGATGCAATTTTTTTCTTTTATTTATTCTCCTATTTAGAATTCAATATTAATTTTTGGTGACTCTTCTTGTATTCCGAAGAGTCGTGTTTCGATTGAAATAAATGCGTTGAACTTATCTATTGCAAACGTTGTAAATGCTTTACCCGTTAATCAAAATTGCTTTAGATTTTTGGTACCTTTGATTTGTAATGTATTGTTTTACAGGGCGAAAGTCTGACAACTGTAACATCAAACCCTGAACATTATAATGTATACATTGGATCTGGATTATGCCATAGTGAGAACCTTACGTCATCTTTATTGACTTGCAAACCTCCAGAGAAAGAACCAAGTCCATGGAGAGGGGACAAGAAACTAATTATAAGAGTGAGTATTTTCTATCTCTTGGAGGCTGTAATAGTAATAAATTAAGATATTTTCAGTCTGTGTCATTTTAACAGACACCCTTGAGCTTTGCATAGCTCTATCCTTAGCTGCGATTTCGGCATACTGTTTTCGGTCATGTTTAGATAAAAGCTTCTTGAGCCTACCCTCCAACGATTTTTTGGTCATATTTTTCACTTGAATACGCTTCTGAATACAGTACCCTACTCTAAATTTGGAGCCGCTCATTTTTGGCAAAAGGAAATTAATATATAGTCTATATTGAAGACGGCGCCAGGAAAATCCACTTTTGCTTTATTCAACCTGTTTGACATGAAGTACTACTGACGAGGATTTAATATCCGAAACACGTCTGGTACAATAAAATTGGTACTAAAGAAGATATATTGGAATATTGACAATTTCCGTTGGGGAAGAAACACAGAGAGATAGAGAGACTAGAATACTAGTAATCAGAAGTTTCAAATTAAGCAAATCTCAATATCGGTGTGATGTCACAAAAGGTTTCCTTATAGATAAGAATCGAGTAGTTCCGAAATTAGTTGGGGATAAAATCTGGGTTATCATACAGCATTATGCATGGAAATTTCTTTACTGGTATATCTAGAATCCAAACTTTAATAAACACAAGATT
This sequence comes from Pinctada imbricata, assembly GCA_033119305.1. Lineage (NCBI taxonomy): Eukaryota > Metazoa > Mollusca > Bivalvia > Pterioida > Pteriidae > Pinctada > Pinctada imbricata. The sequence continues at coordinate 64,373,386 of VSWD01000005.1, read as the reverse complement.
ATGACTACTCAAATTCATTAAAGGAACCATCATAGATTAATTATTTCATAGCCCCTCACCTGCCAATATGGTTGCAGATTTGAATAAGAAGCTAACAAAATCACAGCTTTTTCATTGGACACAATGATAAATCTTGAGACACATCCACCTGTAAACAAGGCCAAAATTTGGTCATGTGACCACTCTGATAATCAAGAATAATGAATTTCTATAATCAATTGAAGTGAGTTATTCTCTGATTTCTTTTCACTAGCGCCCAAGATCTTAATGATGAGTTGAATGTTTTTATGTTCTAAGAATAAAAATGACAAATATGGATAATGACCATATCCCTGTATACAGCACAAAATCGATAATTCAGAAAATCAGGAACCGAAGGCATACAAAATCAGGATAAAACAGGAACAGATGCTAACAAACAAAAACCTCCACCATATGAAAAGGAGCGAACTCCCGATATGGGAGTGAGAAAACAGGAACCAAAGCAAACACACAAAAACCTCCACCATATGAAAAGAAGCGAAATCCGGATATGGGAGTGAGAAAATATACTGTTTACGAAACTCACTTCAAAATTCGGAAAATCACAATTTCATCATTCATTGAATTTATTTATTTTATCAAATTAGAATTGTATCGTCACTAAGGTTTTGATACTCCAGTAAATTCAATACGCATATATACCGGTATATAAGCATCTCCCTCAATTAAAAAAAAATCATTTTTACGGGACTTTTTCTATGTACATTACCGAGACGTTCCAATCTAACAATCATTCGGTCCGCCAATATGACTTTTGATTTTCTCTGAATGAGTGGACGAAGATGATAGGTTAAGAGTTTCTCTCATTTTTAAGTATCAATGGCAAAGAACAATGACTGAGGGGTTGAAGTTGCAAAAGCTCGTATCTATATACACTATTATTCTTCAGTATTTACGTCAAGGTTTGATATCACGAATAATGTCCATCCCGTGTATTTGTCTGATAATTTAAACGTTTCTAGTAATTTTGAACGGCAAATGATAGGTTTCTATGTTTCATATATATCCATGATCTCTCTTTTGGAAATAAGTGTAATCTTATAAATTATCTTTCCGTCAGTAATTCTTCTAGTTATGATTTTGTTTACTTCGAGAGTAAAGATTCAAGGTATGGAGAATCAGATAGACTCATCTGCATTTAACTACATAGTTGCGTTTATAGATATTGGTCTTATCGCGACTGTAGAATATATAAGCGTCTAGAAACTATTCATTTGCATTTGGAATTTTAGTCATAAAATGTATAGTAGGGAAGTATTAGATTATGAATATGTTTCCTTGTATACGCTAAGTTGTATTTTGGTGCGGCTAGCCAGACAGGGGATGTTTACTCCTCCAAGGCACCTGTTCCCACCTCTAGCTTGCTAGGGGTCCGTCGATGCTCAATTTTGTGCTCTATTGTGAGTGCTGGTGAGATTATCGTCAAGATCTTCTTTGACTCGATCATTGAATGAATTTGAGTTTGGAATTTCAATACGTACCAGGTGGAAATTGGTTTCAAAGAGGTGGTTGTTGGAGAAGCAAAGTACATCACAGAGTTTCAGTGGCTGATAGCCGTTATTGCTGCCTTGTGTGCTGTTGTCCTGGTGACGATCATAGTAATGGCAGTCATTGTCTATAGAGTAAGAAGAAGAAGCAAGAAGAGAGAGCACGAAATATTGATGGAAATGCAGAGAATGGAGGACGACCTTCGAGAGGAAGGAAGGGATGGTAAGTTCATTACTTGAATTATGATTGAATTCAAAAATCAAGTTTGAACGAAATTCTTGAGGACATATCTGATTATATGTCCCCTTAATTCATACAAAAGAATCAGTGAATAAACTCTAAATCATATCATACATCATGATCAATGTGCATACAATATTATGAAAAAACCAAACAAAACAACTAAATATTTTACAATCAGGTCCCTGAGAGAATAAGAATCTCCTGCTAGCAACAGTCACTTCAGCTGTGCCTGAAAAAAGTCAAAACCCGATGAAAGTGTCACATTCGGCGTTTTTGGATGGCTCAATCTTGAAGGATTTTCGAAAGGACCAATGCCAGTGCATAGATAACTTTTGAAGACCTGGCTTTGGTTAAACTGTCCCATTCCGCTCTTTAAAAAAAATCACATTTGGTTTTTTTTCAGAATTTGCCACGATGCAGCTTACAATCACCAATATCAAGACCGACCTTGTTTCTACGGGGATTCCGTTCAATGCTTATGACATATATGTCATGAAAATACTGTTCCCGAATTCTGAGCATGAAACCATCAACAAAACTCTTCTACATAAAGATTTGGTACTGAACCTCACTTTGATGAGAAAATTAGTGTGTTTTGGATGTCGTGAAAATAAGAAACAAGATTTAGGCTGCTTACTAACGAATTCTAATAATATCATTTTTTGCTCGTTGAACACATTTCATGACGAAATTCGTATCTTTACATTTTCATAAGGATTAACTCATAATTAATTTTGAACATTTCGAATTTAAGAAACTTGTAATGTTCAAAACATTCACATGAAGATGATATTTCGATTTTGCTAATTCTTTGAGGACCTTTTATTAAGTTTGTCGCAAAATAATGAACAAAACAAAAAAAAACATAAAAAAGAAACCAAATAAACAAACAAACAAATAAACAAACAAACACATTAAAAATAAAAAACAAGAAATGAAAAAATAGAAGGTGTGATAATTTTTTTGGCAAAGAACTCAAAATAATCTCATAAACTATTGAAATAAGCACCAATTATGATACGCACTTATAATTCGCACTAATGGTACCCACATGAATTACGCACTTCTTATCACCAAAATTTCATTGGCACTTAGGTTCCATCGAAGGGTATGAGAACAGCCATGGATCAGTTTGAAGGTTTGTTACGGAATAGGTTCTTTGTCAGATGTCTGATCGGATCTTTGGAGCGTCAGAAGAAGATAACAATGCAAGACAAGTAATTTCATACAGTTGTTCTACAATGCAGTTTATTTCACATTATGAATCATTGCATGGCTACTTTAAAAGCAATATTGGTCTTTGTACTGACCATTAATGTCTATCTGTCTGTCTGGCTAAGCATTTTTTTTCTTAATTAGTTTCTCATTAAAATCGCTGAAAGGGGGGGGGGGTTATTGTGACCAAATCGAACGCCTTTCAATTTTAATTCATTAGTTAATAAAGATTTCATTGATTCTGCGTGGTTTTAATTTAGTATTATTTATTTTCAGGGCACAGCTGTCGTCTCTTTTCACTCTGGTTTTCCTTGGCAGAATGAAAGATTTCTATGAGTAGGTATTATATTATATTTATTAAAGCCAAATTTTGAGGCTCAATACGTCGTTTTGTTATCCGTGAAAGTAGATGTTTTTTGTGATTTGAAAAGATATTATAAACGTTTTAACATAAAGCGTTTTAACATAAATCCAAATATTTTATGGTCGATTCCAAATAGCCGGTGTATAGAACAACAAACGACAAGCAGTAGCATCCGTACATCGCAACGAGTTTGGTTTTTCGCTATTGAATTTCATGAGACTAGCAGAGTCGTCTTCATCGTCAAAGAAATTGAAGATTTTGATATTTTGTAGGATTGTGAAATGCTTGCTCGAGAATCTTGTAGATTCTACACCCAAGAAACAACATCGAGTGATATTCAACAGGTGAGTTCGATGTTTGAAATATAATATGATGCTTTCAAAACATGAACATTTTCAAAATGAATCTTAAAGAGTAAAGTTTTCTTTTATGACGTTATCAACGAAATTAAACTAACTTTTTTTTACCAATTAGTGAATGAAATTCAAACTTAAAAATCAAAAACAGAATCCAAAAATCACAATCAATAGGCAAACAAATGGTTGAAAAAGACAATTGAAAATAAGACTTATTAGACAGGGAGGAGATCCCTCACAGTGAAAACAGTGGTATGTTTTTCTCTAGAAACAAAATTTTCAAGCGGACATAGTTTTGCCTTGATTTGGTAATTTTCATTATAATCAATTATATCTTAACGTATCCAGTGTACAAATGGAGATCTCGCTGACATCTCGTCCATTTAAATGTTGTTAAAATTATCTCGGTAATCTTCGGCAGGGTATCGATAGTTTCAGTGTCTTAGATAGAGGTTGGCATGTTTAGCTTTGATGTTGGAACCCAACTTTTATGTTACACTATGATATATCTAGGTATAGATATGTCGTAATTCTAACGATATGATACACTTGATATTTATTTGTACAACGGACACCTTAAATGAGATAGGAGAAACTGTAAACTGCTTCATGAATTAATTTTCATGTTGGGCGGGTGCGAAGAGTGGAGAACAAAATATATCTTATTTTTAATCTGCTTATAAATGTTTTGACAACACATTATACCGGTATTACTTATCATTATTTTTTATTTTGCATCTGTTATTACTTGTTCAAAAATTGATATAAGTGAGGATCATCTTGTTTTATTGTAGTATAGCCAAGAAAGGTTAGTTGGCTGTTGTGTCGTTATTGTTCTCCCACTCGGTTTCTTGTTTACATTGTGTTTGTTTTGCTTTGAACATGTCGCAACATTTCTCCCTATACCTTAGCTTAAGAACAATTTTAAAAGATTTTTTTCGGTTAGAAAATTTCAACCTATGACCAATGCAATTGGATAAATAGACATACAAAAGGAATACGATGTAAAATGGTTGAAATTATATGTCATTGATATTCAAACCTTTTTTCTAATTCTGTTTTACTTCCTTTCTAGAATCGAAAACATTACCCTTAGACTTCTTATCAACTGGTTATACATTGCCTTGTTTCCGCACTTTAAGGTAATATTTGTTTCTTTATATAATGTATATAAATGAAAACAAAATCAAACAGCCAAACTACCTCGACGTTTTAGAAAAAAAAATCAAATGTACCCTCAGTCCTTCATACCTTCATCTTACAATAAAAATAGCATATAGCTATTGATACATAACTCATTTTCCGATGGCATTTTTTCTGATGTCAGGACGGCGGTGGTACCAGTTTGTTTATGTTATACAAGGCAATTCTGACCGTGGTAGAAAAAAGACCCGTGGATTGTGTCACCGGAGATGCCAAAAATACCTTGTCACAACACCGATTCTTGAGATGTAAAGTGGATTTCAATATTATGGTAATTCAGATATTAACGTGTTTAAAGTCTAAATTAACAGACAACCTATTCTCAATTTAGAGTCACTCATATTGCGAGACTTTTACCGATTTCTATAACTGAGAAAATTATTTTTCTGATGGAAGCAAATCATTTCGAAATGTAGAACAATTCTGAAATCACCTTGCAAATCTTTTATATTTTGTGTTCATGGTACCTTTCTTTCAAAAGTCACATTTATAGAGCTGCTGTTTACAGGACTGAAAGGGTCAAATAAAACATTTCACCAGATGTGATGTCAAGTAAAGGTTGGGATATGATTTTGTTTTCATGCATTCAAACAATTTACCTACCACCTTTTTTATACAGACACTTACAATTGACTTGAACGGAGATGGCCATGAGTTTTCGTGTGAGGTGCTGGACTGTGACACCATATCACAAGTCAAACAGAAATGCTTACGTCAGATTTACAAAAACAGACCGGCGTCACAGATGCCATCAACTGATGAACTCATACTGGGTAAATTTAGAAACCTGTATATGTAACTCTGCTGTCAGATAGTAGGCTTCTGGACAAATGTAGCCAATAATAGTAATTGGTGCCCCATGCAGTCCACTCTTCATAGTTCTTCAACATACATTTCTTTAGAATATACTCACCTTAGGTTGGTACAATTTCAGTTGATGAAAGTCATTGCTTACATGCATTTGTGATCACCACAAAGAACGGTGCACAAAATTTATACTAATTGTAAATTTTACAGAATGGAAAATGGGTCACGGTAAACTGGCTTTGAACGACTTTGACCATACGAGTGTTCGGGAAGGAAACAAAATCCAGATGAACACTCTGAAACATTACAACGTCAAAGACAAAAGTAACATGGAGCTACATTATAAGTTCTCTCCACCTAACCCAGATGGAAACGAACCGGAAGAAACATATGGTAAATATTATGTTTTAGACTCATAATCTTTAATCAGAAGAATACGCGATACATGATGTAATCTGATCTGTTTCACTTTTATGTCTCTTGATGGTGTAAGCTTTTGTTGGTATAAGCCACAATTGTAACCAAAAAAGATCGATCGATTTTTACAGAGAATTTCGTCAAACAGCCATCGTCGCCTAACGCTATCATGTTACAGATGCCAACATTAGTGACAGAGGAAAGTTTGGAGAAAATGGAAAGGTGGCATTTAGTGAGTGTTTTATTGAACTTTTAGCTTTCCGACATTCTAAATTGGATCTAGTTACTAAAATGAAACTCTTGATTTAATTACTAGTATATAGTAATAATATATTCCCTTCAGAAGATTTTCGCAGACATATTTAATTTATAAAAAAATGTATACATGTTAGTATTTTATGGTAAGTGATCAACATGCAGGTCATGGATAAAGTCGCAGATTAGCCGGGCAGGTTAAGTGGTTTTTATCTTACAGCTCTCTATTGTAACCTTTCTTATAAAAGCGCGTAGTATAAGCCAAAAGATCGTCTTACAATTTTAGGTCGTAGGTTTTCGTAGCGTCGCAGAATGAATTTTTGGAACAAAGAATGGTCGTACAATGTCCATGTGGCTGCTTTGTTTCTATTGCTTAAGACACATACAAGAAATCGTTGAGTCGGTCGTAGGGTTGTAGTACAACAATATTGCCGCTTGTTAATAGAACTGTGTTCAGACCATGTTTCAGATATTAAATTAAGGACAATAAGTACATGTCGAATTGTTGCGGAGGGGATATATCATCGCTGCTCTGAGTCCGTTACTTTGTTTATTCGTTTTTGTGTCGGTGTGTCTGTGTCCGGATTCTTGACAACAACAAAGAAGACGCAACCATGATAGAAACATCAAACCATCCATATAAATTAGCAGAAGATGAACCCTATCAATTTTCAATGTCAAGGGTTAAAGGTCAAGATCACTGTGTTTAGTCTTACAATCCTGGTGCACGGCATAGATGACAAACCAATCAGCATCAACAAATCAACAAATGTTGTCGAGCAGTTAAACACGTTCCCCGCTTGAAGAAAACATTGGGTTCATCCTAGGGTTGAAACGATACACAAACAGTGTATCTCGATATATTATATATTGCGATATTTCATTTGTATTTTTTTTTTTTTGCCTTGTGACTTTGACCCTGACCTTGAACTTCGACCTACCTTTGAAAATCGTTTTTAACATTGGGAATAACTTTTGAATGGTAGGCGATAGAGCTATCATATTTCAGATGTGTATTATTTGTGACATGACCTTTCCGTTTATACCACAAATTCTTACCTTGACCAACTTTTGAAAAACTTTAAGATTCTGCATAATATTTCAATTGTAAGTGATGAGGCTTTCATATTTCACAATTGTATTCCTTGTAACAAGACTTTTCCATTGATAACATTTTTTTCATCTCGTTACCTTGACATTTGACCTACTTTTGACAGCCTTTAATATTTATTCCACTGAACAGAAAGTTGTATTGATCCTGACAAAGATGTCGACGGGGGTATTCTTTTTTCTCAAACACAGTTTTTATTTCATTTATAGTGAAAAGGAATTTCAAAATAGCTTAAAAAAACAATCAAAATTGTATAATAATTCTAGGATGAAGTAGTGGAGGAATCTACACCTGATGACATGAACATCACAGCCCGCCATCTTAAAGAGGAGAAAGGCATGCACATCACAAGTCTTATGCACACCAAGGTAGGATCTTATGATCGATTATTAAATGTGTTGTTCCAGCTTATATTGGGACTATCTGGAAAAAAAATCGAATAAATTTCAGTGTTATTTGGACAAATGATAGATCCTTTAATCACCAAAATCTTCTAACTAGCTCGGATTGCTGTAATTTATATCTATGAACTTCTTCCAAAATCAATGAATGACTTCAAATATAGAAATGGATTATCGAATTTACAGCTAATTCTACAAGAGTACATACGGACATTACTGGATCAGATTCTAGACGAAAACATACAGTCTATAGTGCATTATGTCTTTGGTACACTGAACACAATAGCTGAAAGTAAAGGTGTGGACCCAGACGTACTACAGTGCTGGAAATCAGAGAGGTGTGTAGTATATTCAAAACAGTAACAGAATAGATTCATTTTCGATCGGATAGTTATTGAAAATAAGCAGTTGCCCAATTTGACCATGAATCTGTGTACATCGTCTGTATGTTCCGTAATCCTTTCATCAACATATAGTTTTTTAAAAAAAATTATGTACATTTCCAAGTACAACCATTGCATGGGGGAGAACATACCATCTTATAGAATGTCTCCCTTAACTTTGACTGAAATAACTTATATTAGTAACCCTCCATTATGAACAATTACTGCGTTGCTCCTTTTTCTCAGATTCTGCATTCGTTTGAGGCTTATCGTCTAGATTTCTGTAACTATCGGTAACTATGGTAAAAGCTTTGTTCTTTATGTTGTATAGTTACGCCATACGTATCTGGGCTTCCTTAGTGGCTACCCCTGATGTCTTGTTTGACGTGGACCGTCCTAAACACATAGAACCTTCATTGGACAGCATTAGGCAACTCATCATCGACTGCTTCCACAATACAAAAATCACAAAGGTAAGACACAATGCTGATTACTTTAATTAAGAAATGACTGTCTTACTTTTGGTGTTCATGGGTGTACAATTCTGGTTTGCACGTGTCCAATCAGAATTATACACCCACGAACACCAAAAGTAAGACAGTCATTACTTATATTTACATTTAATCTACGTATCGGTTATTTTTATTTGCATGCACATCGCACATATTGTCTGTAACAGTGTCAAATGTATTTTCACGTTGGTAAATTCTCCCTACATGCAAAACAGGAACGTGACGTCACAATAGCTACCCAAGTTATTGGAATATAATTCTAGTTGCCTAATGGGCGTTTAACATGGGGAATACACTAGTAATGTAAATATTGTAACGTGGACCGTCCCAAATACATAGAACCTTCATTTGACAGCATTAGGCAACTCATCATCGACTGCTTCCACAATACAAAAATCACCAAGGTAAGACACAATGCTGATGACCATAATGTAACGTGGACCGTCCTAAACACATAGAACCTTCATAAGACAACATTAAACAACATCACTGACTGCTTTCATAATACAAAAATCACAAAGGTAAGAAGCAATGTTTTAGAAATAGTGGAAGTTTTCACCAAAACACGATACCAGCAGAAGAAGTATGGAATTTTAGGTTCTTGACTTTGGTTATTCTCTCACACAATGACCGTACAAATGTAAATGTCTTCAAATTGAATAGCATCATTTAAAACCAACTCTATGCACTAATTCTTACTTATTGGGTACGTTTGCCCTATCATTGTGTTATCAATTTTATAAGTAATGTATATTTTGCCTTAGAGTCTTGCTTGAGATTCCCTATTTTCTAATGTCCCCAAAAGATTAATAGAGATTTTTACCTTTTAAAAGTCTAGGCTGACAATTGACACTGGACGCCGACGATTTGGGGGAGTTCTCAAAATAATTTTTTTTCAAGTTTAGAGAAAATTTCTGTCTGCCTAACAGATAATTCAAATCATATTTGAGCAGTTTTGTTTGGTGTTTTATATTCTTTGTACAAGTAAATTTATTCCTTTTCACTAGTTCGTCTTTCAAACAAAATTTTAATTTGTAAAGAGAAACGCATAATTAGTGTTTTTTCACATTCTTCGAAAGCATTGTAGTGGATAGATCCCCAAGCTTAGGAAGTCTATAACGTATTATCTTCTGAAAAGCTGTTCCCCTCGCCCCCCCCCCCCCCCCGAGAATAAATAGTACAACTTTTTAGTGGCCGAAAATAAACATTCTTTGTTATATCTTGTAAACTGATTTTTTTCCGTATTACATCCCGACAATGCCCTTCCAAACCTACGCACTATCTCATGAAATTGTGTTAAAAAGTTGCTCACAGTTAATGACTTTATATTTAGAAAAAACAACAACTAAAAGATGTGAAGAGGAAATTCAATAATATAAGATTTGAAAATTTGAAAAAAAAAAAATTTAAAACACCATTTATAATACCATGAGTTACTGGAAATTCTAATATGACTTGATTCTTTTTCCCTATTAAGACAACAGACGCGAGCCGGGCTCTATTCTCCAATATAGGCCCTATAGCGATAAGCCACGCCTACCCATTTTCTGAAAGCAGATAAACCGGCAGGAACTGGTATTTACCCAGAATCGATTTTGTCGTCTGTGTTTCATTGATCTAAGTTTGGTCATCATTAGAATAGAAATAAAAAATGACAAGCCGGGCTCTATTGTCTCATGATGCCCGAGCGTCCTCAGTCAATCCCATTTATTACCGAGCCACGTCAGCGTCGAGGTGATAAATGTGATTGGCTGAGGACGCGAGGCTTGTCATTTTTTATTTCTTAAATAATTGATTACTAGTCTTACTAGTCATTTTTTATTTCTTAAATAATTGATTACTAGTCTTGGACTCTGGAAGTAAAATTCATATTAATTAGTGTCTGATTCTCCTCCATTTATAGTCGTCACCCAATCTTAAAAAAAGGTAGATTTTAGAGCAAACACTTGTTAGATGAAAATGTAGCTAAAATATATAATTTTTTTTACGCATATTACAGATTTACTTTTTTCGAGTAGTAATGATTTTATTCCACCAACTTCTAAAATCAATTGGCAATGGCATAGATTTAAGTTTTTTTTTTATAAGTAATGAACAGTTGTAAATGTCGCCACAATCCTTTCGTATATTTATTTTTTTATCTCCAGCGATTCAAAGCGGGTCCAGGGTAGAACCCGCTTTAAATAGGATAAACATCCTGAACCCCCCCCCCCCCCGCCAAAAAAAAAAAATCCACATTGGTTATTTTGAATGGAAAATGAGCACCAGTATAGCAGTTTCAATGAACTATTTGAGAACAGCGATTGTCAGGGTTTTTATTTGATCATGTAACACTAAGACTAACTTGGCATTTTTTAGAGAGGACATGCGCATTTAAATTTGCCAATGTTTTAACTTAATCATCATACAAAAATATATTTGTATAGATGTTTATATATCCTTGCTGTACATAATTTTAATTTACAAATGCGCCACTACGCCCCTACCCCCCCCCCCCCCCCCTCAACCTCTAAATTTGTACAGCGCAAAACAAACGACACATACAAATGATACATGTACATAGTGTAAATTATATTGAATTTATTTACATTATGCAGCTCAGCAAATGCCGCTCCCCCTTTCTGATCCAATTCTGGGTTTCTTTCAAATTGTCTTGCCCCTCAATGCGGAGGGCAGTGGCGGATTCAAAGGGGGGGGGGGTAGGTTCCCAAAGGCAAATCATAGTTAATACGATAAATTTCAATCTAAAAAGAGTAAATTTGATATTTGAGTAAATATAATAAATTTCATTCACGAAAATGAGTCCTAACGAAAAAGATGAAATGCTGGTTTCCTTACCAGGGCTCTGCCTTGGACCCGCTGAGGACCAAAGCGGTCCCCAGACCCCTCGTCAATCCCCCCTCTTCAACTTAAATGCTGGATCCGCCACTGGAGGTGATGGAGAGTGTTCAAGCCTGAAAAATATTCTACGCATAGATCTCAGCATGAGGTGGTACTTTACTGACTTGCCCGTCCCCTCTCCTCCCCTCTAACCCCCCCCCCTCTTGATAATCGTCCAAACGACGTGAAACGCATTGTCTTCGTTTCTTGATATGAAATTATATTCATTTTCGATTTCTTGTTTTGAAATCACCCCTACAGGTAAAGTCATCGTCCGTTCTCAATCGTCAGCGTAGACTTCAGGTAAAAATCTTTAACTCATTTGTGTCACACTTATGCCCTTTGCCGTGTGGAGCTCGTAAAAAAGTTCCCCGCGAGGGGTTTGACAGTAAGTGTTTTGAATATACTTCCCTGACATGGTCGCCATAGCACTTTCTATATAGACATAACGTCAGACAGTGCATGTATTTTATATACTGTGTTTTTTATCGTGCATTAACATCGACGGCGGGTGCGGCTAGCCAACAGGGGATGCTTACTCCTCCCGGGCACCTGATCCCACCTCTAGCTTGCTAGGGGTTCGTCGATGCTCAACATAGTGCTCTATTGTGAGTGCTGTTGAGATTATCGTCAGGATCTTCTTTAACTCATTTGTGTCACACTTATGCCCTTTGCCGTGTGGAGCTCGTAAAAAAGTTCCCCGCGAGGGGTTTGACAGTAAGTGTTTTGAATATACTTCCCTGACATGGTCGCCATAGCACTTTCTATATAGACATAACGTCAGACAGTGCATGTATTTTATATACTGTGTTTTTTATCGTGCATTAACATCGACGGCGGGTGCGGCTAGCCAACAGGGGATGCTTACTCCTCCCGGGCACCTGATCCCACCTCTAGCTTGCTAGGGGTTCGTCGATGCTCAACATAGTGCTCTATTGTGAGTGCTGTTGAGATTATCGTCAGGATCTTCTTTAACTAACTAATGAGAGCAGTTTTGCCGCTGTTGTATACCTCCTATGACACAGTGGTACTTGCATACGAGGACATCAGCGGCATAAGCTTGCAAAATTACTGATAGTTGATTTTTAAACAATTAAAAGTAGAAAATAATTGGAACTGAAACTTTATTCAGCTGCATCATATCAGCTAAATTGACATTCGGATCCCCTCGCCCTTTATTTGTAACGGCATAAAAATACCGGGCCGCCAATGGTGGAAGGTTTTAATCAAATCGATTTAAAGTAAAAATGCGCTTTTTCAACATTCAAAATTCTCCAACTTGAGTGAGTAATGTTGTGAGTAACATACATGTATTTGTCAATTACGATCAAGTGTTGGAACTTGTATTTCATGATAGACTATAACGAAACTAATAGATCAATTGGGGACTATTTTTAAAATGGTGCCATCTGACGTCTGCGTCTTTTTTTCTACGAAAAAGATCGAGGCTTATCCGAAAGCTAGATTTTAGTAATGATTCCTGTCGCAACATTTGAACATGAATCAAAACCAAGAGACTGGGATGCACTTGGGACGCACTGACGAGGGTAAAGTACCCATTTTCTAAAACGTGGGTCCTGTGGCATCATACCCCATCCATCCTGCTACGTCCTTTTTGTACATTTTAGACATAATAATTTTCACACTCTTTGGCCAAATAACATTGTTTAAATTAAGGATGGATCACTGACGAGGGTTAAGTACCCGAAACGTGCATGTCATGCCAATGCTGCCAATTTACGTGCTCTTAAATGATGACATTAAGTTTAAAGACATTAACCCATTAAAATATATTCTTTCTTACCCTAAGGACTCCTCGCTTCAAAAGTTATTATTCGCAACGGAAGTTCCAGAATACCAGAAGAAGATAGACATCTTTTACAAGAGGCTGTCACAGTTAGAGTGTATAGGAGAGGGACAATTTGCGAACGAAATGACCAAACTCTCAAACGTATGTGTCTTTCTTTACTTCAGTAGAAACAAAAATATGAAAAATCATTGGAATAAACGGAATCCTAAAGTGAAGAGTGGGGGACTTTAAAGGTTAATCCACTGTAATTATTGAGATAAATCAAAATGGGTGATTTTTACGAAAAAAAAAACAAACAACAAAATAAGAATAGGTACTCTTCGATTTGACATTGTCGTCATAACCTGTCAGATATATCAATGCCACAGGTGCGCAACTATTCCAATGGAAATTCTAATGATTTTGCCTTGCATTCTCGACTTTGAGACTGAATAACTGATTGGTACCTTGATGTTTATTTCTTGAAATAACAAGTTTGAATTGACTGGGGTTTTTTTTTCAGATGCAGCAGTCCAGTTTCGACTTTAAGAAACTGCCCGTCCTATTGAAAATATACAAGTTTATACAATCATACATTGAAGATGTGAGTATGTTTTACCTCACAAGGGGTAAAGGGGGGTGTAAATTTTCAAAATATTTTAATTTCAGTAAATAATAGCTTCTCGTCGTTTCCTTTCTTAGTTAGGGGTATAAATAAGATGTGAGTATGCATTACCTCACAGGGGGTAAAGGGGATGTAAATTTTCAAAATGTTCTAATTTCAGTAAATACTAGCTTCTCGTCGTTTCCTTTCTTAGTTAGGGGTATAGATAAGATATGAGTATGCATTACCTCACAGGGGGAAATTAAAGAGGGTGCAACTTTTCAAAATGTTCGAATTTCAGTAAATACTAGCTTCTCCTCTTTCTTAGGTGATAAATAGTCCATCTTTATTTTAGTATAAATTTCGACTTAAAATTAATTATACTAATTCATAACTACAGGTTCTGGAAGATTTGGACGACGACGAGGACGCAAAAAGTCTGGATTTACGTGCTAAACTAGAAACCGTCATTGAACAAATGGACCAAGACGAGTAACTCCGGACTTTCCCACCTTTTACCTTCCCTGTCATTGAAAACTGCATTATTTGTTTCCATGTTTGTCGTCATTCCCTCCTAGAAATATTTTGTCGTTTGGAATGCAATAGACAGCGCCATCAAGGAGCGAGATTGATCAGTCATAAATAGTCATGTTTTTTTATCCGCCGATTGTCATTGTCTTTCATAATACATTGAACCATTACATCGTTGTAAACAAACATTTATATATTAAAAATGATTATATATTTTATAGTATCATCATTTTAAATTTCATCAGACTTATTATTAATTTGTGCTCCAATTTATTATAATTATCCTTTGCATGATTTTTATATATATAGCAACTGCAAAAAAAGTATTAAATCTTTCACTATCCTGAACATGCTTCTTGTAAGCTCGCGCTTATTTGAAAATGTCTGTTCTAATACATGTTTGAGTGATGGTAACTTGTGTCAGATTTTAAAATATGTAAAGACTTTTAAAAAAGGAAAATTTCCAAGAGTTTTACCCCAAAAAAAACTTCCAGGATGTAACCATTTTGATATGTTAGAAACTATGATCAAAAGATACACAGGGATTGAATGAACAAATCAATGTGTTCTCTCAGATATGGTCTCAGGGATGTAATATTATACTATTGTATAACTAATATATAATTATATGTATACAATGTTAGCTCCGAACAAAAAGTTTGTCAAAATTAATTACGTTACCCCATTTATTCAGCAAATTTTGTACAATGAATATACATGTTTGCACATTAACTTAAAATGCTACACGGTCCGCCATACATACACTTTTAGTATTAAAAGCTATAAATTAATATAAATCCCCGAACTGTTCTATTGTAAATAAAGAAATCGTTGTAGGCGGCGCCCCAGAATTGATATTTTTTCTTTACGGCAACGCAAATCTTAAAAAATCTGTATTTAAACGTTGATAACTCTGTTAATATTTGCCTGATTTTTTTTATGTGTCCATTTTTTTATGCATATATATTACATTGAAGGGAAAATAATTTTCAAAAATTTATCATTCTGGAGAACTATGCTGTCTACGCATCATGCATCATCGGGAACCTCGGTCCCAGTTTACGCATTCGCTACGTGCAGTGCAAGTGCAAGTCTACATCAATCTGTACACGAATCCTTCAGGTAACATGTTTCAAAAGTATATAATAGGCAATATTTGAAAAAAGACACTTTGGGGTAAAATATTTACTAGAATGTACCAATCGTCGAAAAAATACGATCGGTCACGTGAGCTTGCGTGACGAACAATGTCCACCTTTCCTACGGTATAGGATAAAAAGAAACTTTCCTCCCGATTCGGGGCCACATGTAGGTTTCAAATTCCTTTTCAGAAATTTGCTATTGACTCGATCGTGTTTTAAAACTTTTTGCGCATTTATAAGAATGATTTTTTTACAAGACAAATTAAATTGACTTATTCATGCAAATTGCATTTCACAGCGCCAGTATGACAACATACTCGGGCCATTATTGTTTTACCGTAATATGTTATTTTCACCGTATTCATAGTTATATTTTTACGAGACTTCTAATTTTTTTTAAGAATTAAAGAGAATTGTCTATATCTTAATCATTAGATGGATTTATTTTCAATAGGTTGTTTAGCTTCTTTATTACCTACTTACAAATGAATATTCCTCGTGGTCTATTTCCGTTCACACATTCGATATGCAAGCGCGGATCTAAAGGGGTATGGGTCAAGATTTTCAAAAACTCCTTTTCTTATTCGTTTACGGTATCATTTTCTCAAAATCATAGGCTGGACCATCTCTGACGGTTAGACCCCTGGAAAAAAAATTCTAGATCCGCACACGACACAGATTCCCATTTTGATTGGGCACACGACACAGATTCCCATTTTGATTGGTTAGACGAAATTCATCCAAAAAAAGGAAGATTTTTCAGAATAAACATCAAAAGAAGTATCTAACCGTTAAGAATGTTATATGGAAATTAAATATATTTTTCATTATGTGGTGGAAAACGATGATAGATTAATTATTACCACTCACACTCACTAATCTATGCCATAGTAATTAAATATTTAGTTTTACGCCCTGCCATGCATTAAGACACACAGACACATATCAATATGAAGTAATTTGGAAGAAAGACTGAAACATAAAAGTAAAATATCTTTCTTCAAGTGAGTTGGATAATTCTGACTTCATTTTAAGACAAATTACAACAATCTCTTAATATAAATGATGGTATAGGCATTATATAGCATTCAAGATCATTTGCTGATATTTCTATACAAGAAATGTGTATGTTTTTGTTTTTTTTATGTGCAATTCTCCTAAAAGGTACCCGCCCGCGGAAGTAAAATAAAATAATTACTATAGCCTATTTGTATATTACGCAACATTAAAAGCTCATTGAATATATTGTTGATTTTGTTTTGCATTCCAGTTTGTTTTTAATTCATTCCCTATTTTACCGATTTTTATATATTTTATGCATTTGTACCTGTGGATTGTCTCACACCCTTGTGCTTTTGTTTGAAGCTTTTATATACATATGTTGGCAGACGTATTATGAAAGGGTTTTTTTTTATTTGAAATGCCTAGTACTTCAAACTTTTGAATCAAACTTTCTAATTTATTAAATCAGAAGGGGCAAGTATTCATGTCTGTTAGTAAGTTTGATTTTCAAATCCATCTATATACTGTGCCTGTTTTCGTGTCCCAAAAAAGTATTCATTAGATAAAGATATCCTTTTACAAACGCACCAGCACTAAGACTCGATTGTTTGAAATCTGTTTTGTAGATAAACGGCACATAATATTGTATGGGGTTTTTCGCAAGGCATCAGTCATTTCTGACGATTACAAAAGTATCATCTGTTTTATTTCCTGCCATAGTATATGTTTTATCTGTTAATAAAATAAAATTCATGTATTTGCTAATATATTCTTATTATTATCAGTAATAAAATTATCTTTATATTGTTGTCGTCTTATCGTGGTTTTACGTTTATTATCCCCCTTTCCGCAGAGTTCTGAAGCTGTTAAAAATATTTCCCTCTACCAAATAAACAAAGTGTGTTTTGAACCTAGGTATACTAGTACTCTGATACTAGAGAGAAAAGTCGAAAGGGACTTAAATCTGTCATACTGTCACTGCAGTCTTAGTCTTAAGGAGCTGATAAGATAAGGCGTAGAATCTGTCCTGAAAAAGTGGAATTTTCAAAATGGGAACTTTAAGAAAATTCTTTCTAAAAATTGTTGCCAGTTCTTCGTTTCATCATAATCAGCAGTTGGATAAGATTAATCGTGCATCGTTTTCCTAAATTTGGGGGCAAAATAAGTTTTTTTCTACAGAAGTCAATGGAAAATTGAAAGTTTTAAAAAACATTGTCCCCCCCTAGCTACAGAACGCCACTTTTACAGAAGGTGTATATCAGTAATACACATCTTTTGACAAAGTGAGGTTCTGTACCTAGTGGGAAAACGATGTCCCAGATACGAAAAACTGAAAAACGGAGGGTGGGGGCTTTTTTACGAACCTGTGTTTTAGGCCATAATATAAACAAAGTTTCATTTTTCCCTTTAACGTCATTCATTTATTTATTCTAAACATGTTCACATGAAATGCACAAGATTTTGGAATGAAATTAACAAGAGCGTGCTGTTTATTTCTACACAGTGTTTATTCTCTGTAAAATGCCTACTACTTTATAGTCAATAAATACAAAATACAACCGTTTATTGATAAAGTAGAAACCAGTCTTTTGAATTTGATGTCTAGTATTTTGTTAAGACTATATATAACTATGTTAAATAACTTTAAAGCTAATAGATATCCTTACAAGTCATATAGCTCTTAATTTGCAACGTTTTATTTTTTCGATATTAGCTTCTTTTCAACATGGCTTCCTCTTCTCTTTGGACTGTAATTTAAGTATCTAGAAATAAGCTTATCAAAATAAAAGTTATATGAGGAATCTCCAAAAATATGGATAATGACCATATCCCTGTATACAGCACAAAATCGATAAATTCAGAAAATCAGAAACCGAATGCATACAAAATCAGAATAAAACAGGAACCAAAGCAAACAAGCAAAAACCTCCACCATATGAAAAGAAGCAAACTCCAGATATGGGAGTGAGACCAGGTACCCAGGAAGAGTAAGCATCTCCTGCTTGCATGCAACACCCGCCGCTTCAATTCGGTAGAACTGTTACATCCTGTTACTTCCATTTCGGAAGACAGAGAATTCAATCTCAATATCATCCACCATTCTGGAGAGTGGGACATCATAGTGTATGACGAGTTCCCCAAACCGACCGAAGAACTTCCTCATCGACGATGTAAAGCGGTCACAAACATATTCCTGACTGAGAAGCTTATCTGATATGCGCCTAGCTCTCAGAACAAAATCCGTATATTTGGTATTTGCTCTGACATAGCGTATCAACTGAGATATGAATACGCCATAAGCAGGCGATGAAGGGATGTTGCTACTCAGAAAAGGAAAGTTTGTAATGCTGAAATTGAAGTCGTCATGTTTGTCATAGAGTGAGGTGTTCATGTGACCATCAGTGTCGTAGGACAACATTATATCCGAATAGGATGCTGAATTATTTGTCTCTGAAGTTTCTTTGACTTCAATTTTAGTAATTATCAATTTTTTTACGTATAGATCATTGTGTAAAAGAAGCACTTGGTGAGATTCAGGGCTAAATACAGCCCTTATCTTATCAGCTCTTTTTTCAGTTTTCCGCATTGCTATCAGTCAAACATGGTCAGATAAATGATAATTTTTTCCACGGGTTGGATATGTACTGACAAGAAGAGGCTCAATTTGATTTCCTTTTTTCTTACTGTTTTTGTCTTCAAATAAAAATAATAAGAATTAGGAAGATCACATTTGACAGTACCACCATCACCACCATGCACTGATGTGTGACACCACCACCATGCACTGATGTGTGACATCACCACCATGCACTGTTGTGTGACACCACCACCATGCACTGTTGTGTGACACCACCATGCACTGATGTGTGACACCACCACCATGCACTGTTGTGTGACACCACCACCATGCACTGTTGTGTGACAACACCACCATGCACTGATGTGTGACACCACCACCATGCACTGTTGTGTGACACCACCACCATGCACTGATGTGTGACACCACCACCATGCACTGATGTGTGACACCACCACCATGCACTGATGTGTGACACTTGTGTCAATCATTTGGACTGTATCCATATCCAATTCCAAGACACTTACACATCTTAAACATGGTGTATCTCTTACCATAACCGATTATAGAGAAGAGGTACAGCAAAGTGAGACAGCCATGACGGACAGACCGAGGGACTGATGGATATACAAATAAGAAATTACAGATAAGTTGGGAGTTCCGGATCGACTTGTCAATGTCAGATTAAACATATTAAAGAAGGTAAATATAATGTGTGGGTTTTTTTTATCTACATATAACACATAAATGATGAATAATAAGATAATCAATTATCACGAAAATAAGTAAACTTTGACCATAATGTGTATTCCTTGTGACAAGACCTTTCCGTTGGTAACAACATTCTGACCTTATGACCTCGTCCTTGGAGGTTGATCCACATTTAAAAACTTCAACCGACCATAACTTTTGGATGATAAATGATAGGACTTTCATACTTCACATGTGCTTTCCTTTTCACTTTCCCTTAACCTTGGTAACAAAGATTAGGACCTTTTGACCTTTTCTTGGAGTTTAATCTTTTGATATTTAGAATTTTGATAATACATGAGATATGATAAAAAAAACTTTAGAATAGGTTAGTGGGTGTCTGTAAGCATTTCTTTAAAGACAAATACCTAAAAGCGGGGACCACATTTTCTTGAATTTGATTTTTTTTACTTTTAATTCTGCAAAATTCTACCGAGACTCGGGATTACCCTCGACGCAGATTCTCCATTTTGGTTTGCCTTGATGATAACACATGTACCTAGAACCCTTGCCTACATCTAAGACCTTCTTACATTGAACTCCATTCACGTCATGTCTTTCCTTTTCCCGTCCAACTTCATTGGTGCAAAGTATGTGCAGTTCCGCTTATTAGAGATTTTACCTGAAGTCTACGCTGACGATTGAGAACGGACGATGACTTTACCTGTGGGGGTGATTTCAAAACAAGAAATCGAAAATGAATATAATTTCATATCAAGAAACGAAGACAATGCGTTTCACGTCGTTTGGACGATTATCAAGAGGGGGGGGGGTTAGAGGGGAGGAGAGGGGACGGGCAAGTCAGTAAAGTACCACCTCATGCTGAGATCTATGCGTAGAATATTTTTCAGGCTTGAACACTCTCCATCACCTCCAGTGGCGGATCCAGCATTTAAGTTGAAGAGGGGGGATTGACGAGGGGTCTGGGGACCGCTTTGGTCCTCAGCGGGTCCAAGGCAGAGCCCTGGTAAGGAAACCAGCATTTCATCTTTTTCGTTAGGACTCATTTTCGTGAATGAAATTTATTATATTTACTCAAATATCAAATTTACTCTTTTTAGATTGAAATTTATCGTATTAACTATGATTTGCCTTTGGGAACCTACCCCCCCCCCCCTTTGAATCCGCCACTGCCCTCCGCATTGAGGGGCAAGACAATTTGAAAGAAACCCAGAATTGGATCAGAAAGGGGGAGCGGCATTTGCTGAGCTGCATAATGTAAATAAATTCAATATAATTTACACTATGTACATGTATCATTTGTATGTGTCGTTTGTTTTGCGCTGTACAAATTTAGAGGTTGAGGGGGGGGGGGTAGGGGCGTAGTGGCGCATTTGTAAATTAAAATTATGTACAGCAAGGATATATAAACATCTATACAAATATATTTTTGTATGATGATTAAGTTAAAACATTGGCAAATTTAAATGCGCATGTCCTCTCTAAAAAATGCCAAGTTAGTCTTAGTGTTACATGATCAAATAAAAACCCTGACAATCGCTGTTCTCAAATAGTTCATTGAAACTGCTATACTGGTGCTCATTTTCCATTCAAAATAACCAATGTGGATTTTTTTTTTTGGCGGGGGGGGGGGGGTTCAGGATGTTTATCCTATTTAAAGCGGGTTCTACCCTGGACCCGCTTTGAATCGCTGGAGATAAAAAAATAAATATACGAAAGGATTGTGGCGACATTTACAACTGTTCATTACTTATTAAAAAAAAACTTAAATCTATGCCATTGCCAAATGATTTTAGAAGTTGGTGGAATAAAATCATTACTACTCGAAAAAAGTAAATCTGTAATATGCGTAAAAAAATTATATATTTTAGCTACATTTTCATCTAACAAGTGTTTGCTCTAAAATCTACCTTTTTTTAAGATTGGGTGACGACTATAAATGGAGGAGAATCAGACACTAATTAATATGAATTTTACTTCCAGAGTCCAAGACTAGTAATCAATTATTTAAGAAATAAAAAATGACTAGTAAGACTAGTAATCAATTATTTAAGAAATAAAAAATGACAAGCCTCGCGTCCTCAGCCAATCACATTTATCACCTCGACGCTGACGCGGCTCGGTAATAAATGGGATTGACTGAGGACGCTCGGGCATCATGAGACAATAGAGCCCGGCTTGTCATTTTTTATTTCTATTCTAATGATGACCAAACTTAGATCAATGAAACACAGACGACAAAATCGATTCTGGGTAAATACCAGTTCCTGCCGGTTTATCTGCTTTCAGAAAATGGGTAGGCGTGGCTTATCGCTATAGGGCCTATATTGGAGAATAGAGCCCGGCTCGCGTCTGTTGTCTTAATAGGGAAAAAGAATCAAGTCATATTAGAATTTCCAGTAACTCATGGTATTATAAATGGTGTTTTAAATTTTTTTTTTTCAAATTTTCAAATTTTATATTATTGAATTTCCTCTTCACATCTTTTAGTTGTTGTTTTTTCTAAATATAAAGTCATTAACTGTGAGCAACTTTTTAACACAATTTCATGAGATAGTGCGTAGGTTTGGAAGGGCATTGTCGGGATGTAATACGGAAAAAAATCAGTATACAAGATATAACAAAGAATGTTTATTTTCGGCCACTAAAACGTTGTACTATTTATTCTCGGGGGGGGGCGAGGGGGACAGCTTTTCAGAAGATAATACGTTATAGACTTCCTAAGCTTGGGGATCTATCCACTACAATGCTTTCGAAGAATGTGAAAAACACTAATTATGCGTTTCTCTTTACAAATTAAAATTTTGTTTGAAAGACGAACTAGTGAAAAGGAATAAATTTACTTGTACAAAGAATATAAAACACCAAACAAAACTGCTCAAATATGATTTGAATTATCTGTTAGGCAGACAGAAATTTTCTCTAAACTTGAAAAAAAATTATTTTGAGAACTCCCCCAAATCGTCGGCGTCCAGTGTCAATTGTCAGCCTAGACTTTTAAAAGGTATAAATCTCTATTAATAACTGTCTTAGTAGTGTTCGGCAGAATTTTGCTTTTCTTCACATACACACACTTCGGGACTTTAAACTAAATCGCATAACAGCATCGAAGGGTAAGTATTTTTCTATTTCTTCACCATTTCTCGCCTTTTTCCTTCCTCTTCGGTGATGTATTTATAATATTGCGATTCTCTCACATATATGGTGAAATAGATCCGATGTTTCAGAAGATGTCACCTGTTATTGATATTTGATAGAATTAACGTCTTACATGTTACAGTAAGGACAGGGAGGAGGGAGGTTGGGGCGGAAGGGATAGTTAATTTCTTCCACAACACCAAATCAGAAAATCAACAAATTAGTGCGACCCTCATTTCCATACATACTTTAATATAGATAACTTTTCAACACAGCCAGCTCATTTCATCTTATTTTTGCAAAAAAGTATTTCCGCGCGGGATCTTTGGAGTTTTAGTTCTTAAACCCTTAATATTAAAAGGTTTGCCTTATTTTGTGAATTTTTAAAAACTGTTAATGGAATGTATGGGGATTCAACCCGAGCCTCACTACCGTATAGGGGTAAAAACTATTCATTAGCAGGTAGGAGATTATGCCGTATAAAAGGAAGTAAACCTATGTCTAGTTGCGTATCTATATTTGCTACACAGTGTCTCGTGACAGCCCTATCAACCAATACACGTGTTTCGTAAAATATTCCAGTGGTCGATCTGAAATCACTCGGTAGAAAAATCCTGTTACAAATTTGTGGATTTAATGGCAGAATATCATTTATGCATATTTTAATGAAAATTTGGCCGTGTCAAAACATGCATATTATAAGAAAAGGTCAATGTGTAGGATGGTCAAGGATATGACCCCCATTCGTGTAAACCAAGCATGGCAAATCCCCATAAAATATTCATGCTTGAAATACATGTACATGCGCGGATCCAGCTTCTTTCACCGGGGGTCCAAACAGGGGGGGGGGGGGGGGTCTGGGGCCGCCTCTAGGCCACAGTAGGTCAAGGGCGAAGCCGTGGTGGAGGTCCATGGGGCGAAGCCCCCGGAAGCTCATGGATTTCCACGTTTTCATGGCTTGTAAACGAAATCAATACCAAAAACTGATGTAAAAATTTAAACATAAAGGCATATGTGGAAGACATCAAAGACGAAATTATTATTGATATCAATTTGATATGTATCTTAGTTGATGTATCGTTTCATACAAGAGTTTTATGTATTTGGCGAATGAAAGCGAGCCGGAAAAATCCATATGAAACAATTTAACCTTAAGTCGTATTTGCATGCACACCCCACCTGAGATCTGTCAGAGGTGGGGACCATGGTCCGTGGACCCCACCTCTGGCAAATCTCAGGGGGGGGGCTTAACCCCCCCCCCTCTGGATTCGCGCATGATGTATATGACTTTTGAGTTGTCTGACCAACATTTTTTGTTGTTGTGAAATGCACTCGCTATGAGAGCTTTGTGCCTTTTCGTTTTCCTTCTCTTTTTTCGAAATGAAAAAGGAATTTCTTCGATCAAATGTGCAAATCCATTGCACGAGGAGTGGGGAAGAGGATCCAACAAATAAGCAAACATTGGACACGAGAGCTATAAAACTATTTCATTCAAATTCCAAAGAGGAACAGACATTTTTGCGAGGGATATGTTCAAAAGGGACCAAGAACAAGAACCGCTCCTGGTTTTGTTAATTCATAAGTATTCCAGAGGAAAAAACCAGGGTATTTTCGATGTGGACGTCTAAAGAGGGGTTGGACCCAGAACCTCAACTGTTCGGGGGGGGGAGGTTACAGACACCTTTTAATGGGAGATGACATCCGAAGGGCAAAGCCGAGGACCGTATTGGACAAAAAATGAAGGGGTTCGAGGACTCCCCAAGGAACTTTGGAAAAAATGAAGCATGTGAAACGTATTTGAACTTAAAGCCCTGGTCACAATCCGCCGTGCGTGCTTTTAGGACGTGCGTGTTAGTGGAGGCTACGTGCGCTACGTTTTTCTGAAGACGCAAGGAAGGAAGTGGCAAGAGTACGGAAGGATTGCGTCATGCACGTCACGCACGGTTATATGGATGGTTACATGCATCATATGTAGCGCAAAAAATGTAAGTGCGATGTACGTACTTACGACTTGCGTGCAACTTGCTTACCACGTACTTTCTCCGTACGTCTTCTACGTTCTTGTATGGATGTCGAATTGACACGTACTGCCAACGCACGGAGCCCTTACTTCCTTGCGTCAGAGGTGCGTTGCACGTACTTGCAACGTGCGTGTCGTACTTCTCGTTGAATTCATATACAGCACGCAGACAAGACGCAGCGAAAGTTCTGTATGCACTAAAATTGCTACGTCCTGTCTGCGTGTTCCTAAATCCGCAAGGAGGACGTACGGGACACGTACTGATGACGCACGGACACCGTACGGATACTCAAGGTTTTCCTACGTTTTTGCACGCAGACAGCACTTACGTGCGCGTACGGCGGGTTGTGACCACAGCTTAAGGTAGATGAAATGAAGCATATGATTCTAAGATGAAAAAAAAAAATCCGATAGTCCAAACATACTCCTGGCTACGCCCCTATATTCTCATAGACTGTGTTCTGGAATTTTACTCAGAATTGAACATATTTCATATGAAAATATATTAAATTGGACATAAATTATTCAACAAAGTCCCTGAAGTTTTAGCCTTTCCAGAGACAGAATTACTAGGAAAGGATTTTCAGTAGTTCTAGAGGCTCTCCATTAATCAAATCAAGCGCGGATCTGGAGGGGGTCTAGAGGGGGCAGGACCCTCTTGAGTTTGCAATTAATGCTGATTTTACTTGTCTTTTCATGTTATTTTATTTTCCTATCATAGGCTTGAACATACAACCCTCTCCCCGCCCATGAAAATGTCAAGGGATCCCGGATTCTTTCACGTCACAGACGGATCCAGGGTTTAGCTAGATCCATTATATAAAGTTAGGGGGGGGGGCGAACCATCCATTTTTCGCCAACTAAAATTGTTAAAACACTTTTGAAACCCAAATATTTTGGCGAAATGGCTATGATAATTGAAAATTAGCATTAGTATAGTTGTTTAGAACAAAAATATATTAACGAAGTTATCAATGTATTAAACGTAAAGTAAACTACATGTAGAGCATACAATAGATCAAGTTTTTCTTTTAGGAAACCAAATCTTAACGTTGTGGATATCATAGATAACAATGAAAATGGGACTGATTTAGGTGGCCTTGTGGCTCTTATCAATGTTCATGGTAACATTTTGATTATTATACCCTTGCTTGTTCTGCTTTGGTAAGTAAAGCATTTTATATAACACATACAATGTGTACAATGTACTTGTACTAGTTTGTTCAGACCCCTCCCCCCCCCCCCTTCCGCCTCTCTTAAAGTATTTCAAATAAACGTTTAATTTACATGCACTAGTAAGATTTTTCATCTATCATCAGAATGAAACCATGCATACGTCATATATGCTTACATTACTGTGTGAGGATTATAGGGGTGATATAATGTAAAAACCTATGTAAAGGGATAATTGTGGACGAAATTCATGTTTTGAAACGGCCAAATTTTCATGAAAATATGCACAAATGATATTCAGCCATTAAATTTGAATTTTTTTTCTACATAATCCTCTTCAGTATCTATATACTTTTTCCACCGGTGTTTAGGGGCCTCAACACCACTTTTAAGGAACTCCTTATCTTAACTGGTCAGAAAGTCATCCACTGCAAGTATGACGTCATCATCTGAAAGTGGGTGCCAGAAATAGCTGCTTTCAGTTTTGGGAATAGATGAAAGTCTGATGGAGCAAGATCAGGTGAAAGACACAGTCATAAATGGAAGCCATCACATTGGCAGACTTGTGAACAGAAGCATCGTCCTGATGGAACAACACACCTTTAACCAGTGAGCTTTCCGCAGCTCTTAAGTTTAATATTTTCCCTTAACTGTGTCAGAAGTGAAGCATAGTATGTGCCATTTACCTATTAATGCCCGTTTGTGTGGGTACTATTCTCTCATAGTGTTGCTTTTGGAAGGAATAGTGCCCGAGCGTCAGCGAGGGCACTATTTACCTTCTAAAAGCAACACTGTGAGAGAATAGTACCCACACAAACGGGCATTAATGGGTTTAGTGCATCACATGACTGTAGTATTAATTAATAAATGAATTAATTGCAATTTACTTGAGATATATCTAAAGTTTCATTGATCACCCCCGCTTATTGCTATTTACATTAATGCATTGTTCATTACGTCATAATACTTGCTGAGGGACGTAACTCTGTAAAGCAAAAAGCAATAGTGCCCGGGTGCCGGGCACTATTCTCTCATAGTCCCCGCGTGTTTAACCAATGAAATTCCGAGGATTTATCATGTGATGCACTAATCAGAATGAATGCCTGTGGATGCATGTCCGGCGCTTTATCGTCTCAGCTGTAATACCTTGTTCTCGAATGCTCTCTTGTAAGATTGTACGCCGTGTTTCAGAGAACGAATATGGAGTCAATAGTATAAAATGACACAAATTTGAAAAATTGATACAGATAAAATCAAACTTCGAAGAAATGAACAAAGAAAGCACAACAAACTTCGAAGAAGTCTTCATTACGCATTCGCGTAACCAATATTTTGAAAAATGAGAGGGAGCTGGAAACTGTCGAAACTGCAAGTGATTTTTTTTTTGGTTTGTTTGTTTGTTTGTTTGGCACGGAAGCCATTTCGTGCCATGTTATATTTTTTTACTATCTCGTAGTTACGTGAAACGTTTCTCGTAGTTACACTATGAGAGAATAGTACCCACACAAACGGGCATTAATGGGTTTAGTGCATCACATGACTGTAGTATTAATTAATAAATGAATCAATTGCAATTTACTTGAGATATATCTAAAGTTTCATTGATCACCCCCGCTTATCGCCATTTACATTAATGCATTGTTCATTACGTCATAATACTTGCTGAGGGACGTAACTCTGTAAAGCAAAAAGCAATAGTGCCCGGGTGCCGGGCACTATTCTCTCATAGTCCCCGCGTGTTTAACCAATGAAATTCCGAGGATTTATCATGTGATGCACTAATGATTGTTTGTCCTTTTTGGAGATAATCTATCAGCAGAATACCAGAAAACCGAGGCTCACAACATATCAATCAGCCCTTGTATATTTATAGCAATTAATGTATGTTAAACGTCTTCAAATTCAATAACATCATTTAAGAACAGATAAAATAGCAGCATGGACCAGACATGCAGGTTTTTTAACCAAAAAAAGCGTGGAAGTTATTATGTCCAAAATGTACATAAAGGCGTAGCAGGATGGGTGGAATATAATGCTATAGGACCAACGTTTTAGAAATTTCAGGAAATTTTGAAAACAGAATTTTTCGACTGCATTGGAAAAACGATCAATCAAGGTTGATCGGACTTGGCTACATGTGCCCTCGGGGACATCTGGTCCACAAGCAGTGACACTCACCAAGTGGTACAAATGAATAACGTCTTCTTTGATGTTTGGTTTTCCTTGTCCCATTGGTTTTGGTGCCTTTTGTTTTTGTGCTTGTGCACTCTGTGTTTTCGCATTTAGGTGTGTATTGAGTCTCTGCGGAGTTATTTCCCTTATGAGACGGTATCTGACGTAAAACCATTACGACGTCATGAAAATGGTGTAGTAAGGTTGTAGAATAGTAGAGTAAGAAATTCGATAAAGGAGTATGTATGGTCTCTATAGTAAAGTGGCCCCCTAAAATAGACTACTCCAAAATTAAATTTTGTTGTCATTTTTAGAAAATTTAATATCTGTATTTTGAGAAATCTAGTTACAAAAACTACTCCTCGATTTGTAAGACATTGTAAATTTTGCATAAATATCATGAAAATCGGTGATTTTGTCAATTTTCCACGAAAAATAGCATAATTCTTTATTATTTTCATTGAGATAACATCGAGCGGGATTGTGAACAACTTTTTTCCTTTTGCATGCACTTAGAAACGTATAAAGGTAACAACATATCAAAATATAAAAACGAATAGGAAGTTTGTCGAAAATGAGCGCCAAAATGACGTTTTTCCAGAAATTTGGCAAAATATGTCATTTCTAAAGGCCAAATTCTATGAAATTGATAAAGGAAATTAAGGAATATAGATCATTTCATAAGTAGCGTACATTAAACAATAAATATTGGTACAAATTCATTACTTCGTGAAAACTTCAGATTTTGCCCTGAAAGGGGGCCACTTTACTATATAAACCATATATAGTCCTTTTAAATTTTAATGAACACGCCTAACACAGGGCTAAATTTCATATCGAACGAAAGAATATAACATTGGTCATCCGATTTGACCTGTCGTAAAAAAATCGTATGGTAAGAATTTCTGTAATTTCAGAGAAAAGCCGAAAATAAGTAAAATTCAAAATCATTTTTGAACAAAAAGTAACATTTCTTTACAAATGGGTAGTCGAGGTGACAGAAATAAATGTCATAATGCTCAGTGAAGTCGAAAGAACTTTTAGATTAAATTGATTTTCCTATTTTCAACTTAATGGGTGGATGGATGAGCACAGATTCTAAGATAAATGGGTAAAATGCCAAAATTCAATTCTTTGATTGAATTTTGGAATAGTTAATTCAAACATATGAATTAACGAAATGGATGAGCACGGATTCTAAAATAAACGGGTAAAGTGGCAAAATTCAATTCTTTTACTTGAATTTTGGAAATGTTCATTCAAACATAAGAATTAACGAAATGAAATGACATCTTGATATGTGACGGCGGATGCGGCTAGCCAACAGGGGATGCTTACTCCCCCTGCGCACCTGGTCCCACTTCCAGTTTGCTAGGGGTCCGTCGATGCTCAGTTTGGTGCTCTATTGTGAGTGCTGTTGAGATTATCGTCAGGATCTTCTTTAACTCATTTATGAAAGTTTGATAGAGGTAGAGTGAAAGACGTGGGTGTTACAAGCAATGACCCCCCCCCCCCCCTTCCGAACTTTGTTACTAGCAATTCACTGAAATACATTTACGGAAATAATTCCTCGATACCACGGAGCTAAACGCTATAGAATTACAGCGAAGTCACATTTGGACATATGAATATGACAAAAGTATTGTTTTATTTTGATGAAGACGACACTAAATTACATGATTTATTTCTTTAAAGGGTACCCTTTTCTTTCTGTACTATCTCGGTTCTGATTATATCGCAACATGTGATATGAAAGCATTTTTCCTCCTAAATTACAGAAATAATGAAGCAAAACAACGATTTTTTTATCAATAAAACAAGGAAATATGCCTTTTACTTTCACAAGCTTCAAGTGAGATCAGCAGCGTTGCTGCCTATACGGCTCCATAACATGTACGTCACGACCTTCAACGCAACCATTGCATTTTCACGGTACACGAGATTTGCGCCTGTCGAACCACATTGTAAAAGCCATGAACGCAAAAAATAAGACACTCAGTCATTAAAAGACACTCACATAACAATATAAACAGAGAAGAAATCAAAGAAATAGAAATTACCAAACATGAAAGGATGCACACTCTGTGTCTTTATCAAACGGTCACCTGCTATACACCAAGTTAATAGTGTACTTATCCTAATTACAACTCTCAAACTTATTCGAAGATAATGCCCGACTTTGACTTGAAGGCCTACGTTATGGAATTTACTTTCCCTTGGTCCCATGGAGACCTCAAAGGGGTTCTCTGATTAAATGCACCACGAAAAGTTTCCACTTGATTTTTTAATAGCCACTTTAGTAATTATCTGAACAAAGAGTAAGTGCAGATGCACTTACTCTTTGTCCAGATAAGTAGCTATTAAAAATCTAGTGGATGCTTTTCATGATGCATTTGATCAGAGAACCCCTTTGATGTCTCCAAGGGATCAAAGGGAAAGTAAATTCCATAACATAGGAGAAAGGTAGGCACGGTCCATTTGATATTCTGGGGGGGGGGGGGGGGGGGGCTTGGGTTTTTTTCGAAAAAAAATAATTTTGCTCTCAATTTTGATGAAAAAAATTAATTTGCTTATGGTCTGACAGAAAAAAAATAATCTTGCTCTTACAAATAATCTGAATTTGAAGAATTACCATGAAATTTAGCTAAAATTCTTGAAAATTTTCCGGCTTGCTTCGCTCGCCGCAGTTTTCAAAATTGTATCAAAAATTTTTGGCTCGCTTCGCTCGCCATAGTTTACTATAAAAACATTATTCACAAATAACATTTTAAGATAAAATATTTGAAGATATCAGAAGTTATATATGTATGTGAATGAAAAAGGGCTTCCTTAAAAGCTTCAATATATTATCAATATTTATGTATTGCTGTTAATACATGTTGCATGTATCCCATAGAGTCATGTTCTTGTAAGCTTGGAAGGAGAACTTCAGTTATTCACCAATTTACAATTCTTAGTAACTTAGTAGAAAAATTGTCTAGGAGACCTTCCCCTCAGACCCTCTTATACATGTTATATACATGTACCTTATATAAAATATTGAGAATTGTATTGTAAAAATCTTTTATCTCTCTGTTTAAAAGTGAATTGAATACTTGCATAAAAATAAACTAATATATTAATATTTAGAGTTTTGAGTAAAAATATAAATAATTTCTATTGATAAAACACAAACATTCTTAATATGCGCATCACCTTTTTTAAAAAAATTTCCTTGCTCCAACTTTGCCAGAAAAAAATAATTTTGCTCCGGTCCGGGGCGAAAAAAATAATTTTGCTCCGACAAAAAACCCAGCCCCCCCCCCCCCCCCCCCCCTGAATATCAAATGGACCATGCCGTATATCTCAATGTTCAAAATAAAGATAACGAACAGTCCCAACTCTGACCAATGAAATAGATATGCATATTTATACCTCCGTTGTACTAGAATTAACTTAAAATGATACTTTTCATTATTTTATAGAAACTTTATGCACAATTTTTCGATACACTTATTTTTATTTCGACTTGTCACAATCGGGTCTCAATACAAGGTCTTGCCATGACATATTAAAATGGTGTATTTCTTATGAATTTGTCAAGTGATTGAATTTCACTTTCTCTTGTTTACTTTTATCGAGCATATGTATATACTGGATAAAAGTTACGATTTGATAGAAAATGTACCACGTGGTCGACCAAATTTTAAACTACGGAATCTTCTTTGAATATGACACTTTACTCAAAAGTATATACGCATTGGTTTTTAATATTTTTTTTAAGTCCGTTAGAAAAATTATCGATGAAAATACCTTAGAAATAATGAACATATATTTGTCAATATGTTTCGATACAAAAAAAAAATCGGTCTTGGAGCTTCAGAAAAAATATTGACACGGATTCTTCATATTTCAGCGAAATGTGGTTTTTCTTTCGTGAGAGGAGAAACTATTCTATCTCTAAAACAATTCTGTATATGAACATATCTTATGCATGAATTGCAAAGATTTTCTATAAAAGAAAAATATCAAAATATAGGAGTAAAGAGGATGTTAAAGATAAACATTTTTACCCAGTTTAATCAAAATCTGACCATATACATTTTTATGACAGCTGTTCTTGAAAGTAGGGATATTAAGCTAAAATGTAAGGCCGAATTCACGCCTGTGTTAGGTATGTTGATTAAGGACATATACTGTTTGAGTAAGTTTTATATTATTGTATGTAAAAGTGATGTGTAGTGACACTTGATGGGGTTACCATAGGAAACATTGAAGTTCTGAGTACTTCCCAAATAGACTCATACAAACATTTTCCATTGCAAACTATGGCAAATTCAAATTTATATTCAATAACCTTTTTATTATTGTATGATTTTCCTTCATATTTGGAATACAATATATTGAATATTCTACTAATTGATTGAAGCAAAGAATTTGAAACCTTTCCATACATACCTTTCTGTAAAATAACATAAAAACTTTTATTTTGAAATATTTTTCAAAGAACTTGATAATGGAAATCGGAGTTATCTCTATTTGTACGTCAGAAATACAGAAAACCCTTTGATGTGAATTAAGATTAAGAAAATTTTGGGTGCCGGATATGTCCTTAAACTCGAAACCTAAGCTTCGTTTTTAAAACGGTCGCTCTACTATAAGGATTTCAGCTAATAGCGATGCAACCGAGTCCTGTCAGAGATAACCCCTTTTTCAATACTATACGATATCTTAGTTATACTTAGTTGATAGATCATCTTAGAACTGTTCAGCAAATTTCGTAATTACATGATGTTGAATCTATTAATGACAGAAAACACAGATTTCATATTACATATAGAATGATGAGACAGAGGAATTATCTTGTTCTTTAATAATTGAATAAGAAGGTAACGTTTTACGTTAGGGTTGTATATGTTACAGGGAATAAGAGTAATCAGGGATTTCATGAAATTCCTGAAATTTAGGGATTTCATGTAATTCCTGTTTCGATTAGTTATTACATGTAATTCCTGAAATTGGCACATGTAGCCAAGTTCGATCAACTTCGGTTGATCGTCTGTCTCTTCAACGCATTCGAAAATTTCTGTTATCAAAATTTTATGAAATTTCTAAAACGTGGGTCTTGTAGCATCATATCCAACCCATCCTGCTACGTATTTCGGTACATTTTTAGACATACTAAATTTCACACTCTTTGGTCATATTACATTGTTTAGATTGAGAATCACTGACGAGTGTTAAGAACTCGAAACGTGCATGTCTGGTCCATGCTGAAATTGTATCTGTTCTTAAATGATGCTATCTGTCTGGTCCATGCTGTAAATTTATCAGGTTTTAAATGATGCTATTGAATTTAAAGACGTTTATCAATTGAATTTGGAGGCTGGTGGACCAGGAGTCCCCGAGGGCACATGTAGCCAAGATCGATCAACTTCGGTTGATCGTCTGTCTCTTCAACGCATTCGAAAATTTCTGTTATCAAAATTTCATGAAATTTCTAAAACGTGGGTCCTGTAGCATCATATCCCACCCATCCTGCTACCTCTTTCGGTACATTTTTAGACATACTAAATTTCACACTCTTTGGTCATATATAAATTTCCTTTATCACCCTTTTCTTGCATGGCCGACATTCATAGCAGCGAGATACTGTAAACATGGAAATTTTAAACAGTTCCTCATGGCCAATGTTTGTTTCAGTCAATGACAACTGGGTCATACCAAATTTCCTGATTTAAAAAAACTTCTTCTGAAGGTTTTCAATGATCTAAAATTTATCATAATGCCATTTCGAAAATAATTGCGCAGCAAAACATCAGAATTTTTTTTTTCGTTTTTACTTTATGATATAAAGTATTGTCGGCTTACAGTTCTTGTATTCTTAATCCTGAATGAACAGTAAACACAAAATCAAAAATTCTATGAACGCTGAGCGATATAAGTCCCCTACAGGCGGCATATATCTATGTCCTGCAACTCTGCCTATGAATTACTCTCATTTAAACATGAGTTTTAATTAAACTGTGCAGCTCAGTTCTGAGGTTTTATCTGCTTTATCGATTCGAAAAAGAGGTCATGCTTGACAAAAGGTGAACTTGCTCTGTAACTATCCAAGACTAAGCTGAGAACAAATTTCACCTGAATATCTCTATTTGTTGCAGAAAAAAGTCCGGAAAACTGACAAAAACTGAATTTTCAAAGTCATCAAGGGGCATAACTCCTCGAAAAATAGGTCAAGCGTGACGAAAGTTAAATTTGCTCTGTAACTATCCAAGAGTAAGCTGTGTATCAAATTGCACCTGCATATTTCTATTTGTTGCAGAAAAAAGTCCGGACAACTGACAAAAACTGAATTTTCTAAGTCGTCAAGGGACATAAGTCCTCGAAAATTTGGTCAAGCGTGACGAAAGTCAAACCTGCTCTGTAACTATCCAAGACCAAGCTGTGTATCAAATTTCATTTGAATATCTCTATTTGTTGCAGAAAAAAGTCCGGAAAACTGAAAAAAAAACTGAATTTTCAAAGTCATCTAGGGGCATAACTCCTCGAAAATTAGATTAAGCGTGACGAAAGTCGAACGTGCTCTGTAACTATCCAAGACCAAGCTGTGTATCAAATTTCACCTGAAAATCTCTATTTGTTGCAGAAAAAAGTCAGGGAAACTGACGAAAACTGAACTTTCAATGTCATCAAGGGGCAAAACTCGTGAAAAAATAGGTCAACTATCCAAGACCAAGTTGTGTATCAAATTTCATCTGAATATCTCCATCCGTTGCAGAAAAAAGTCTGGAAAACTGATATTCGGACAGACGGAGGGACAGACAGACAGACAGACAGACCGAGAGGAAACTAAGAGTCCCCTTCGGCGTTGCCGGTAGGGGACTAAAAAGGCGATGCTTAGATTATTGCAGTACTTCTTCATTTCAGATTGTGAAAATTAGTGGTGATAATTGCAGTGAGTTCACAACCTGCAACTCTTGTATGCCATCTTGGAATCCAAATTGTGGCTGGTGTGTGATGAAGAATGAGTAAGTTATGATGTATTATGTGCATGTCTGGTCCATGCTGTAAATTTATCAGGTTTCATATGATGCTATTGAATTTAAAGACGTTTAACAATTGACATAAATGAGTTCAACCGTAGAACTTCCTCAGTGGCGATGTTAGTCGGTCACAAACATATCCCTGACTGAGAAGCTTATCTGAAAGACGCCTAGCTCTCAGAACAAAATCCGTATATTTGGTACTTGCTCTGGCATATCGTATCAACTGAGATATGAACACGCCATAAGCAGGCGATGAAGGGATGATGCTACTCAGAAAAGGAAAGTAAACTAAAAAAGAAGCAAACATCCACAATCAAAAGGCTTACACATTCTAGAAAAAGAAATATAGCAGAACGAATATATAGGGAGGAGATTCCCACCAATTAAAACAGCAGACGTATTTTCACGAGGAGAGAGAAACAGACAGAGACAACAAACATGAAGGACAACACTATCTAACGAACAAACTCCACAGTCCAGTGTAAGAGAGCGTAGAAAATAACCCAGTACCATACAAACATGAAGGACAACACTATCTAACGAACAAACTCCACAGTCCAGTGTAAGAGAGCGTAGAAAATAACCCAGTACCATACAAACATGAAGGACAACACTATCTAACGAACAAATTCCACAGTCCAGTGTAAGAGAGCGTAGAAAATAACCAAGTACCATACAAACATGAAGGTCAACACAATCTAACGAACAAACTCCACAGTCCAGTGTAACAGAGCGTAGGGCGCAACGAAATTTACCCGCTGCATTAGTATAAAAAGGCGCACTATGTTCGTGAGATAAGAAATTGGGACCAAAAAAAACTTTGGCCATCCTTATGTATTATTTTGCAAGATAAATCCGTCCCTTATCGATGAAAAGATCGACCTGGTTGGTAGTCTGTCTTCGTATAAAAATTTCTAGATTAACTTCAATTTATACATTATCTGTAAAGCGTCAATTTATAGGAAGAGTGTATAGATATGTTTTGACTTCAACCTTCTTGTTGTTCTTCTATGGTTCCGTTTGAATATCTAAGGGCATTGATTTAGCATCCAGATAAAAATGCACAAGTTAAAATGAAATTGCTTGATAAGATTTTTTTTTTAAATTGAAAATCAATTAAACTTGATTGTCGAAATTGCTATATCTTTTGCAAGAATATGATAAAGAAAAGAGGTCCTTGGAAAAATCCCCCAAACCGTCACTGATACGTAAGCATGAATACAGAGATAATTTGCGAGAAGATTTTACATCCGGGATATCGGATGTACACCACAAACTTGCTGCTCAATTATACATACATGTCTAACGAGAAACATACTTGTCTAATGAGAATTACATAATCGGTCTTTGTAAATTTGTTTGACTATTTTAAGTAATATTTCTATTCTTCGGAGAACATTCAAATTCCAGATTCTTTGAATCTAGAACAAGTGTTTATTGAGGCGATTACCCTTTTTGAGGAAAATATTTTTCTTGGTAAATATATGTTTGAAACTTTAATGGATTTTATTTTTAGAAAAACAGGATCTTCGAAGAACAAGAACAAAATAGTCATGATAACAGTGTAAAGAATGATATTTTGGCCAGATAAGAAAATATTCCACAGATAGATTCCTTATGACCTGACATTTCTGTGTTATGTCACAAATGAATCCGTTTAGAGAAAAACGTCCCGCAGGGGTATAATTCGTCACTTTAAGGGCAGTTCTAGTCTTTTTTTTTAAAGTTAATTTGAAACCCCCAAAACAAACAGCATTTTGAGAGTCAGGCATATATACCTAACGTGCTCCAAAAGGCAGTTTATATCTAGATTACAAACATGTTGTCCAATATTTATTGTATATCGTTGACATCGCAAGGATGGGAGTATATGAATAACTCTTATATTATTTCACTCCTAATTTTTTCACACAGGAGTGAAATAATATACTTTCACCGTGTTTCCACAATGCCATGAAAATTAAAACAAAATCTTTTTTAACCTGATGAAAAAATAGGAGTGAAATAATACTTATTTATAAAATCGTAAAATTATTCTAATTATCACAAAACAAAAAGCTTTCTAAAAGATTAACCAAATAAGCTACCCATTCTATAGAGCACATTGAAAAAAGACAAATTGGTCAAGATGTCCCCGAGGATATTGTTTGCCTTGTTTCACCGTATTTCCACACTGCTTTGGAAATTAAAAAGAATTTGTAGCTGAATATGGTAAACTGTTAAGAAACTAAGGGGTAAATTCCTCAGTGCAGCGCTAGGTCCTTAGCTGGCTCTTTAGCATACAGTTCAGGTCATAGTTTAGAAGTTTGCTCATCATCTTTTAATTATTTCAATATAAATTCACTCTTTGGATTTCTTCTATTTTGGCAAGTTGACAGAAATAAGTTGCATGTTGACATAATTTGACGAAAATACTTTGCATGCAGGGGGAAATATGCCAACATAGACAACAATACGAAACAAACATACAAAAACCAACACTATTGAAGTACAGTTATATATCTAATTGCGTTAAATTCTTTCAGGCAACTTTAAATTTTTATTCGAGAAAAAGGAAATTGAAACACATAATTCTTAATTTCCGTCTTTCAAGTACGGTCATTCGTTGAGGCTGTTTTAAGATTGAAAAAAATATCAATTTACAAGGGAAAAGCACAAAATGAGGAAATAGCCAGTTTGCTTCTAACATAAAAAAACATTATTACATGGAAAATAAACATTCAGGAAATTTGCATATTACTACATTATGTAAACATATATTCTGTTAACGTAGTTGAAGTGATTAGAATTGTACATTTGCATAACAAGCATATGATAGAATCCAACTCAAAATGTGAAAATGCTCACTCGGCTTAGGTAAATCACTACAGGTACTGGTTGTTCTTTTCCTCTGTGTTTAAACTGAAAGAAGTAATGTAGATTGTGGGATATATCCCCAGCTAGCCAAAACTTTACTAATTACAGCTGAACACACCATCAGGATGCTACAAACAACATAAGACAAGATTAACCTCAACAAATAATAATGGACACCGTGGTCTAGCGGTTAAGGCGCCGGGCTATCGACTGTAAGGTTGCTGGTTCGAGTCTCACTAAGACCACTGCTCGACCGACATATCTAATCATCTTTGTTTTATCTTATATGAAAATGTGCTTGTCTGTATAATTAATGTTTACATGTCTATTGTGTTTAAAAAATGGCGAGACACACAACACCCAAGGTTCAACAAACAAAGCAGGTGCACCAACACATGAATGTCAAAGCATTATTCAGGAAAATCATTTTGCAACTGGTTCAAACTTTGGGCGGTTCTTTTTATAATTTCTTCTTTTTTTTATTTTTTCTTATTGTGATTCGATAAATCCATTAATTCATTCTAAAAATATTTTAAATGTTCATATCTCGTATGTTGTTTCAGGTAAGAGCAAAACAGGAAGTGACATTTGCGGCCAACAATTCTTTACAGTTTGGCGAACACACAAAGGATACATGCAAAAGCTAAAGCGTAAGTCGATGACAGTTTGACTTTTGTCTGCAGAGGATACATAATACAGTAGTTTTTATTTGCAAAGAAAACTTACGAAATGACGTTTTTGTTAGTGATGCTAAATATATTGGTACTGTGTTTATTGACTGCATGTGCCCAAAGTGGTAGCATCATCGGAAAGGGGTATCATCAACGGAGTTTCTTTGATTTTAGTGGAAAATTTGACAATATCCGAAATCTTGCAATTGACGAGAATTCGAGCACACTTTATGTTGGTGGCAGGAACATTTTGCTAGCTGTAAAAGAAGAAGATTTTAACTTAATTCGTAATTTCTCCATCGAAACTAATTGTGGTGAAGTTTCCTGCTCTAATGAAAGTCTTGTCCTAGAGGTTTGTTCAAGTAAAGATGGAGCATTCTTACTGTCCTGTGCCACACCGTCGGGTGATTGTCAGAAAAGAAGTTTGAGAGACTTGGCAGAATTAAACACTGACCTGGTACAAAAAAGTCCAATTGCTAGTTCGACTATTAACAGTAACGTTGCAAGGCTTGTCACAACTTCATATAATGGGGAGATACTATACTTTGCGAGGAAATACTCGACTTTCCCAGATGGAATTGTCATATATCATCCAATTTTAGCAGTTAATCCAGATTCGACTGATCGATTATTTTCCTCGATCACCGCTATGAGTATTCAAATGAAAGATGAGTATAATATGAAGTATCCAATAGATTTTAAAGCAATCGTAGAAAGTGACAATTTTGTTTATTTACTGTCTAACCAGAACTCATCGACAAAAATTTCAAAAATATGCAAACATTCTCCGTCAGAAAAATTGGCCTACGAGGATATGTTTTTGACTTGCTCTCGGGGGCATACTCAGTTTCCTTTTGTGAAAGATACAGTGATGTGGAAAGAGGATGGACAGTTTGTTCTTATCACTCTGTTCACGTTACATCAGGAATCGGATAATCCCAGAGACGAAGGTGCAATCTGTGTGTTTTCAGAGAAAGAGATTCTTGAACATTTTCTTCAGTCTCGCCGTCAAAGATTTAAATGTAATGAAAACCAAAACCTTGACGAGAAAGATGTCATATTCAACGGGGTAAGGAGAGAGATATTACGTGGATGTATCGATGTTACATACGCACCCGTAAGTGTTAAACATCTTCGAATTCAATAGCATCATTTTTAAAGAACAGATAAATTTGCAGCATGGACCAGACATGCACGTTTCGGGTACTTAACCCTCGTCTAAGCAATGTTAATATGGCAAAAGATTGTGAAAGTTATTTTGTCTAAAAATTAATTCAAAGTTACAAATGGTCTCGTCAGTATTATACCATGTATAATTATTTTTTTCTACATTTAAATTTACAAATGGTTTTTCAGGGATTCATCTGTCGATAAGGAAGTTTTACCGTAAATGGGTTCTAAATATTACCATTTGAACATCCATATAATACTGGCATAAAATGTGTTTCAGATTATTGTTTAATAGACGTTTTTATTCTCGGGTACACTTGATCTCGATAAACTTCGGAAATCGCCATTTGCATATTAGATATGTAGATATATATCCCCTATTCACGTCAGAGTGAACACGCTACAGCGATCAGCCAATCGCTTGAATCAACTTTACATCGTGGGATTACTACGAAACATGTAGTAAACTACATGTATACTTTCATTTATTCACTGTCTTTTTTAAATTCTCACCAGGGGAAACATAACAAATTACTTACTTGAGGTCGTACTGATATCATATGTAAATATTATATTTCGTTCAAATAACTGTTACTCGTGGAAAATCGAACACTTTTAAAGGTACACATAGTCTAACAGGTATCAAACTGTCAATAATGAAGTTTTACCGTAAAAAGCTTTTAAGTACTAACATTTGAACATCTATATGTTACTTACATAAAATATCTCTCACATTTTTGTTTTATAGACGGTTTTACTCTCTGGTACACACGATTTCGGTAAACTTCGGAAATTAATATTTGCATATACAGTATGTAGAAATATGTAACATTTACCAAGGTCAAAGTGAACACGCTACAACGATCAGCCAATCGCTTGAATGAACTTCACATCGTTGGATTACTACGAAACATGTAGTAAACCACATATACAGTCTTTTTGAAATTCTCTCTAAAAAACTAACTCACTAATATTTCATTAATTGCAAATACAAGGTTGGTGTCATGTATAGATATCATGTTCCATTCAAATCACCATTTTGAACGTGGATAATCGAACACTTTCAGATGACTAACAACGTGTAAAAGTGTATGACCGCTTGAATGGGAGACAGGTGTAGTCTGCTATACACATGTGCGTTTGTTTACCAAATCCTGAATGAAAATAACCTTTATTTAGTTACGATTTTTGTTCGTTTTTTAATAAATGATTTAGACTATGAGTATATATATTATATATACACATATCAAAATTACTGTGGATATATATACGCGTTTAACTTATATATATATATATACTTCTCAAAGATAAAAATAAACGAGAACTATGCGTGTACATGTACGCTGTAGATCCCTTTAGCTAATTTTCCCTCAGACTTGTCAGAGTTTTAATTTCACCGTCGTCCTCTAAGCTAGGTCTCTATAACTTTCCAATACCAAGCCGATACTATTTGTTCATTACATATCTCTTTTCAGATTTTGATAACACCGATTGTCGATTCATTTTCGTCCCACGTGTTATCCGTCAGCCATGTTGTTCTGTTTTGATACAGTACTGGCCTTATGCAGATAAGTGCTTACACGTGTTCGCAATCGGTCTTCTACGGAGAAAAGGTAGGGTACCCATTTTATAAGCAACTTTTGATCATAGCTCGGTAGTGAGGGCATATGTGACTAT
The DNA here is from genome assembly GCA_033119305.1 of Pinctada imbricata. Taxonomy (NCBI): domain Eukaryota; kingdom Metazoa; phylum Mollusca; class Bivalvia; order Pterioida; family Pteriidae; genus Pinctada; species Pinctada imbricata. The sequence continues at coordinate 64,331,447 of VSWD01000005.1, read as the reverse complement.
TGTAACCAGCCAGTTTCTAGTTTCTAAGCATGATAGACTCGTTTGCATTAAAATTTTGACAAAAATAGTTGATTCATGGTTTGATCTTGACGAGACCTTATGTACCTTTAAATGTCTGACAACTGGTATGACGCTTGAATGGAAGTTAAGTGTAGTCTGCTACACATGTGCGTTTGTTGACCAAATCCTAAATGAAGATTTGCCTTTATTTAGTTATTATTTTCAGGGGTTTTCAGATTTAAAACATGTACATGTACACACTTTGAATATCAAAATACTGTGAATATATATGTACAACATCAAGCTGATATCTATACACAACGGAACCATAGTTACATGTACAATGTAGATCCTTTTGTGGCTAATTTCTCGTCCAACGTCAGTTTAAATGCACGGTCATCCTCTAAGGTCTCCTTCTGTCCGATGCCATGCTAATACAAATTCTTTCTTTTTATTGGTGATTACTTTTATCTTTTAAGATTATGATAATACCGATTGTCGATTCCTTTTCGTTCCACGTGTTATCCGTCCACCATATTGTTTTGCCACAGTACTAGTGTTAAACGTCTTCAAATTCAATAGTATCATTTAAGGGGGTCCAGAACAGTATCCGAAAGAATCCCATCGGAAACCTCTAGCTCAATTATGACGTCATAATATAAAAGGAGACCTTGGCGCGTTTTTCTCAAGAACGTCACTATTGGGTAACGTAAAAATAAGGGGGAGGGGGTAACATAATCAATATACATTTGTAACTTAAAAACTGACGGTCAAATTTCAGTAGGAACTTATCGGTGTTTCACTTGACATATGAAGAGTTTCAGATAACCGGACTTTATCATTAAAAATTAACAACTCAAAGACGTTCTGAAAAAAAGACATAAATCTATTCCCTTGTTACAATTTCTTTTAAAAGACTCAGTGATCATTTGTATTTCTATACATATGCGATTGTCCACATCATATCTAAATGAAAAACACAGAACTTAATTTAAATATTCTGCATCTACAGAAGGTTTGTAACTGTTTTTCATTACCTAAAGTGTGTTAAATTTAACGTTACATTTACAGCTCATTTTGGGCTTTCAATGGGTATATATGTACGTTCGTAGCTTCAAAACTAACGGTAGAAAATGCAACTTTGCATGTAGAAAAATATGTTTCATTCATGAACATTTACAATATTTAGGAAAATTAAATGATAAGATCTTTATTTAAGTCTGGCTGCCCTGGACCTCCTTAAGAACAGATAAATTTTCAGCATGGACCAGACATGCGCGTTTCGGATACTGACTTCGTCTGTGATCCTCAATCCAAACAATGTGATATCGCCAAAGAGTGTGAAAATTATGTCCAAAAATGTACCGAAAGACGTAGCAGGATGGGAGGGATATGATGCTACAAGACCATGTTTTAGAAATTTCAAGAAATTTTGATAATATAAATTTTCGAATGCGTTGAAGAAACGATCAATCAAAGTTGACCGAACATGGCTACATTTTCTATGCAGTTAAGTGCTTACACGTGTTCCATCCGTTCTTCTTCGGAGAAAACTAGGTTATATTGGGGTAACCATTTTATAAGCAATAATTTAGCATATTTCGGTTGCGAGGGCATAAGTTATTGATGTAACCAGCTTTTTTCTAATTTTAAGTTTGCTAGTATCGCTTCCATGAAAAAATGACTCTATTCATGATTTGATCTTTACGAGACATTTGTAACTTTAATAAAAGCGAGTCTATCAATGTTAAAAAATAGAAACTGAATGGTTGTCACAGTCACGTTTGCCCTGGTTTCCAAGCTATGATTAATTATTGCTTATGAAATTGGTACCCAAATATATACCTAGTGTACTCCGTGGAATAGTAGAATACCGAATGTGAACACGTGCAATCGCTTATTTGCATAAGGATATAAATGCTGTATCAAAACAAAACAACATGGACGAATAAAATGTGGAGGTGTTAATGAAAACGAAAAGGAATCCACAATCGGTATAATAATATGAGAAGAGAAATATAAACGAACAGTTTAAGGGAACAATTAGCATTGGCTTGGCAGTGGGCATATATAGAGAGCTTATAGAAAAATACTGCTTCCTTGAAACTGAAGTCGGACGAAATATCGATGAGCTACTTCGATGTTATATCTATATACTATACATGTATTTAAGTTTGGTATGTATTTATATTCACATATTCAAATTCTATGAACGGCAGTCTATATCAAATATGAAAGAAAAAAAAAGAAAATTCATTCAGGATTTTGAAAACAAAGGGACATGTGTAACAGACTACGCCTGTCTTCCATTCAAGCGTCACATACATTGGTAGTCATTTGAGAGTGTTCGGTTTTCCACGTTTAATATGGTTAACGCATCATGATTTCTATACACGAGATCCACCTTTTATACACAGCCAAATGAAATATGAATGCGACCTTAAGTAATTGTCATTTTTTCTGCCTTGAGAATCTTAAACGTATACGCGTGGTTTACTACATGTATCGTTGTATGTATCGTTGTATGTATCGTTGTATCAAAGTTCATTCAAGCGACTGGCTGATTGTGGCATTTTTTTAGTTTGCCGAAATGTTGTGTATTCGAGAATAAAAACGTCTATAAAACAATAATTTCAGGGTAATATATATGTTCAAATGTTAGTATCTGAAAACATTCTACGGTAAATGTTAAACGTCTTCAAATTCAATAGCATCATTTAAGAACAGAAATATTTGCAGCATTGACCAGACATGCACGTTTCGAATACTGAACCCTCGTCAGTGATCCTCAATCTAAACAGTGAAATATAACTTCGTTGTTGACAGTATACATGTAATCCCTGCGAGACCATATGTAACTTTAGATTATTTATTGAAATACATATATGAATTTCAAAATGTAATTTCAGTGCATTACATATCCTAAAAAAGAACAATATAGTTGTCAAATTTCTTGTAATAAAGAGTCAGCTGTTGGTTTCACAAATCATGCGTCAGCAAATCTCGTAAGAAGAAGACAATAGACAGAAAACTCTTGAATTATCAATTTATTTTTCTTTAGCTGCTGATAGGCACATGTAGCCAAGTTTGATCAACTTCGGTTGATCGTCTGTCTCTTCAACGCATTCGACAATTTCTGTTATCAAAAAATCTTGACATTTCTAAAACGTTGGTCCTGTAGCATCGTATCCCGCCTATCCTGTTAAGTCTTTCGGTTTGTTAAGATTGAGGATCACTGACGACGGTTAAGTACCCGAAACTTGCATGTCTGGCCCATGCTGTAAATTTTGTCTATTCTTATATGATGCCATTGAATTTGAAGAAGTTTGACATTCAATTCTTTTTTTCAAAATTCTTTAAAGGGAGATTATAATGCATCAATGCACGATGTGAATTTCTGTGCTGGTCATTCCGATATACGAGATGAGGGACTTGAAAGGATAATAGGATTTCACACACTACGTGGAAAAGCCAATTTTGTACTTCGTGGTTCGCCAACAAATCTTACATCCCGGAGGATCAGCAACACTGGTTCATTTTACGTAGGAGACTCTACTGGAACTGTCCGACAGGTGTGTATAACTTATCATGGACTGACGCTACACACGTTGTCACATGTTTTGTCATCTAGCTATGAAGGGGATTAAATATTCCCCTTTATTCAAATAATCAGCAAACTATGATAGCTATGAGACACTAGTAGGACTCAAATGTGCCATGTACCAGTAATTATATAAAAAGCATAAATGACTTGTGAGTCCGATTAAAAAGGGAGAGAACGATTTCATATAAATTCTTTCAAGTAACAACTTTGACCCCTCGATAAGCCAAAATCTCTCCTCACCTGAAAATTTCTAAAGAAAGAACTAAAATCAGTAGCACCAATATTATGATTGCTTTTTATTCCTAAAATTCATTTCCTGCTTTCATCTTTCAATCTGCAAATTCTATAATTCACAAAATTTGCATATACAGCCCAATGCATATTTATTTGTTAGCCGTAAAAATCGGTTGTTTGACAAAAAGGAACTTCATGTCCTAAGGACCTTTTTCCTTTTTGAAGCTCAGTTATCAAAGAACATATCTATTCTCAAAAGATGATCTGGACAAACCATAAGCTCTTGGAAAATGTGGCATATGGTTTTGTTTCGATTATTTTTCACTTTTGAGATTTTTTTTTTTAGAATATGCCCTTTAAAATACTCTTTCATTCACAACACAAGGCACTACTTTTGACACCCTGACGATCAGACTACTCAAAATTTCAACAAAATTTCTGTTTAGAAAACTTTAGTTGATGATTAACTTCGTAAAGTTTTTTACTGTCATCTTGAATTTACTTATTTCTAACTGGTTTTACACCAAAAAAATCCACTTTCAGTTTCATAAAGAAGATAAATTCAGTTTGTAAAAATAAAAGTAAAAATAGACATCGGATTTAGTGAAGTAATTGACCCTTCCGATTGCGGGAAACAAATGCAAAATTTCGTGACGTCACAATGCTTTTACCTCGGACAAACAAGCTTCGAACCTCGGTAAAACATCAAAATTGCATTGCGACGTTTTGGAATTTCTCAATTTTTCCCGCGTTCAATTTTGATTTCATTTTGAAAGCATAATGATGTAATTGGATCTGATATGGTTTTGCCTTTATTAGTATGTACACGAAAAAACCTCCCCACTTTTCAAGTTCTCAAAAGGAGGATATCAAGAACATCTATAAGTCTTAACTAGATAAAGACGCTGATATCAGCCTTAACATTGGTGTATTGTTAATTTTAACATGTATATTTTGTACGTGCAGTTTGCTACTGAAGCGGAAAGAGATGGTACCTACCATGTGAATGAAGTAAATACTTTTTACATCGGTGTTCGGGAAAAAGTCATGGATATGGAAGTTTCGAAAGATAACCTCTTTGTAGCAACACAACGAAGAGTAAGTTATTTATCCATTTTTGAGAGATTGTGTGCATTCTATTTTCCACCTCTTAGAACAATAAGGGCTATTATAAAATGATCAGGCATTATTGCCGATTTTGCTTATTTCTGATTGGTAGAGACGCTGTTTGATAGAGTGTACCTCATAATGAGTTGACCGCTAACGCTCAAACGCGGTCTATTCGGGATAAGCGCGTGCAGGAACAGCGTGTGTGTGATTTTTGTAGTGTTAGATCTTTGACTTCGCGTATCATTACAATGCAAATATTAGTAGTCCTGATAATTTAATAAAGCATTTATTGACTTATGATTTCGGTCTACTCGTGACTATACAGGCCTGGTCAATACCTGACCAGGTCTGTATAGTCACGAGTAGACCTCATCAAAAGTCAATAATTGTATATTATAAAAAGAAAACGAAATGTCCGTCCGTGCAGCAAGAAAGCAGCCCTCTTGACAGAAGGTTCTGAATATGGTGTATCATACGTAAATGTTTCGGGCAATGAATCCCTACCTGTGCTACCACTGAAACCAACGATTCAAAATAAGAAAAAAACAGCTAAGCGAAGCTCTTTCATTTAAATTTTTATATATCTTCTATGCAAAGAGATAGCGAGTCCAAACTGCGCGCAGGAGTCACCCTCTGAGGCGTAATCGAATGATATATATTGCCAAAATCATTGAAGGGAAGGTGGAAGGACGCCAACCCCCACATCCCGGTGATAATTTAGAATGAAATTGCCTGTTCAAATACATAGATTCTCTTACGTAGTTTACATTGATACTCAACCAAAATACAAAGTCCGTTACCATGTGTATATTATTAGTTATACACTGTTTTACAGGGGGGGGGGTACTAAAATAACATGATGTCGGTTACACAGCAAACATTTCCATATATATTAAACATGTGTTTTTGAAAAATATGAGTTCAACGTATGTTAATATCATATGCTACATACAAAATACGAGTATATATGCTAAACATAAATGTTGAAACATATGTTTTTTGTATGTTATTTATGTGTTTAAGATATGTTTGATATCTATATGTTTATCATATAGAAAAATTATATATCAAATATATGTTCATCATATATTTTACATATGTTGGAATAAATGTGTTAAACACATGAAACATATTTAAGTTTTCTAAAATATATGTAAAATATGTGTGATTGCCATATACGTTAGACATATGTTAACTATAATATGTTAAACACATGCTATTAAAGCATATGTCAAACACAGATATGCCAACAATTTATCTAGAATCACATCACAAGATGGTAACCAAAAGCACTTCTTTACCAATTGTTAAACATATGTCTTACATATATTTACCATAGGTTAAACACATTTTCAATGCATATGTTAAACACATATACTCGTTTTTTATATTGAACATATGTTTCATACACATGTTTCACATATATCAAACATATGTTTTACATATACGGAAATTTTTGCTGAGTACATAATTCAACATAATATTCGGTTCTTCCCGACCAATCAGGCTGTAGGAAAGTTGGCAGAGGTAGGATAACCTATTTTATTAGTCATGGGCTATATATGTACTAGTAATTCTTCAGTAAATTATTGTTTTACAAGTCATACCGCTATGGTTGGGATAGAAATCTTGCTGAGATGGACCGATGCATTGGACGCAGCATCTACTTTTTTCCGCTTAAGTGATTTCGCTTTAAAAAGCCATGGTTGAGCAAAGTATGAGTGCTACATGTATCAAACTTGCATATTGGATGTATCTTTGATCAAACTTTCATGAAATGACCTTGACCTACTTTTTCCGCTAAAGTGATTTCGTCTTTAAAAGCCAAAATTGAGCAAAGAACAAGTGCTACATGTACCAAACTTGCATATTGGATGTATCTTTTATCAAACTTTCATGAAATGACCTTGACCTATTTTTTCTGCTAGAGTGGTTTCGCCTTTAAAAGCCAAGATTGATCAAAAAATAAGTGCTACATGTACCAAACTTGCATATTAGATGTATCTTTGATCAAACTTTCATAAAATGACCTTGACCTGCTTTTTCCGCTTGAATGATTTTGCCTTTAAAAGTCAATAAACATGTACTTAGAAGTATGTCTAAATTGAATTTTGCTGCCACGAGGTGAGCTTCGTGATCTGTGATAACCTATCTTTGCATTATTATATCAACTATTTTCGGCTTACAGTTCTAGATGGTTGTGCGCACGTAATCCAGGATAACCACACCATTTGCTACTTGCGTGACAGATGGCCGTCCAAAGTCGGCACCGGTTACCCATTGGTCTCGTCGGTTTATGTTTAGTCTTTTGTGTTTGATGTTTACATGTCGTGTGTCTCTTTTCCGTCTTGTGCTATACTCGTCTTTTGTGTTTTTGCATCGGGTGTTTTGGTATTTTACTGTTGATGCTGCAACAGGGTCTTGTTGGAGATCTCCTCCCTTCTTTCTGCATGTATTCTTAATCCATGAACAGCAAACACAAATTAGATTAAAAAGGAAATGTTACACTTAAAACAGTATATTGCAGTAACATAACTTATCATATACATGTGCGAATTTTTTTTTATTTCAGATTGTAAAAATTAGTGGTGATAACTGCAGTGAGTTCAAAACCTGCAACTCCTGTATGGCATCTGGGATTTCAAAATGTGGCTGGTGTGTGATGAAAAATGAGTAAGTTTTAATGTGTTATTGACATAAATGAGTTCAAGAAGATCCTGACGATAATCTCAACAACATTCAGGATAGAGCACAAAATTGAGCATTGACGGACCCCTAGCAAGCTAGAAATGGGACCAGGTGCCCGGGAGGAGTAAGCATCCCTTGATTGGCTAGCCGCACCCGCCATCGATGTTCACGCACGAAAATGAAAACAATATTTAAAATACATGCACTGTCTGAGGTGATGTCTATATAGAAAGTGCTCTGGCGACCATGTTAGGGGAAATATTCATAACACTTAAAATAACATTAATACTGTACAGCAGTTGCTTAATACTTAAGTTATGTAGTTTTGCGCGAATAAGTAAAACCAAGTAGTAGTTCATATCTTCAACACGATTATCTTAAATTAAAAGTCTGACGGGGAATGAGAAACATCTAGAAAAAAAAGCAATAGATGAATATTGTATAGAAAGTTATTAGATCAGCGCTAAGAAGTAATTCATCACACTAAATCCTTTTAACAAGTTTGCTTTCATGTCTGTAAAGATTACTGAAAATTATTTTAAAACAGTTTCCAAACAGAGATACTACTTCTCATAGAATATTTTGATAACAATGGTCACCTTTATGCTTCAACATATGACAAACGTGACTTAAAAATTACGACCTCTCTTTCTAAGTAGTAACATTCTTTCGTCCCCTGCCTATGGTGTATTCATATCACAAAGGATACGTTATTTTAGAGCAAGCGTACATTACAACGACTTCGATCTGATGGCAAGGCCACTAACAAAAAAACTTCTCAACAAAGGATGTATTTGTACAGCAAACATTATTTAAAGTAAAAGTGAATCCCAAAGGGAGCTGAGATCTGGTGCTTACGACAAGTGAGTTCCTCCTGTTTTTAGTACATGCGTCACAGCAAACATTTTAAGCAATACAATAAAATTATAAAACATTATGTCATCTCGTTTTCCTCAATGTTGGAATGACAAATATGGATAATGACCATATCCCTGTATACAGCGAAAAAACGATAATTCAGAAAATAAGAAACCGAAGGCATACAAAATCAGGATAAAACAGAAACCAAAGCAAACAAACAAAATCCTCCACCAAATAAAAAGAAGCGGACTCCCGATATGAGAGTGAGACCAGGTGCCCATGAAGAGTAAGCATCTCCTGCTTGCTTGCCGCTTCAATTCGGCAGAACTGTCACATCCGGTAACTTCCATTTCGGAAGACATAGAGTACAATCTTTGGTTGGATGGTTCAACTGGTCTATGACAGAATATCATCCACCATTCTGGAGAGTGGGACATCAAAGTGTATGACGAGTTCCCCATATCGACCGTAGAACTTCCTCAGTGACGATGTAAGTCGGTCACAAACATATCCCTGACTGAGAAGCTTCTCTGAAAGACGCCTAGCTCTCAGAACAAAATCCGTATATTTCGTACTTGCTCTGGCATAGCGTATCAACTGAGATACGAACACGCCATAAGCAGGCGATGAAGGGATGTTGCTACCCAGAAAAGGAAAGTTTGTAATGCTGAAATTGAAGTCGTCACGTTTGTCATAGAGTGAGGTGTTCATGTGACCATCAGTGTCGTAGGACGACATATGTCCAAATAGGATGCTGAATTATTTGTCTCTGTCGTATCTTTGACTTCAAGCTCCGAAGGATAGATATTGCTTAGGTTATCCGCGAAATTTGGATTATTGATGGACAACACATCGTCTATGTATCTGTAAGTGAAGTTGAAGTCAGAAGCTGAGTATCTTTTCCCTTCAGAGACCAAAGATTGAATGAATTCAGCTTCGTACGAGTAAAGGAAAATGTCGGCAAGGAGTGGGGCACAATTGGTTCCCATTGGAATTCCGACAATATGCTGGAAAACCTTTCCTCCAAACACCACAAAAATGTTGTCCTAGGTTAGATATTTTAGGTTAGACCCATCCAAAAAAAGGCCGAATTCAACACATATTCACCAGTTTTGACTTGTTCCTCACGACCATAATGACGGATGTACTAGAAACAGGAGAAACTCACTCGTCGTAAGCACCTGCAGCCTGTTTCACAAAAATACTTACGAACAATTTCAGGAATTTTCGTAACTTTGGATCGATCAGTTCTACTTACTCACTAAAATTTGCAGTGTTTTGTCACTGAATTCAATTTCAGTATGTAGAAATTATATAAGAAAGTATGATACCATTTTTGTAGAAAATATTTTGAACGTTTTATTGAATGACAAGAGTTACGAAAATTCCTGAAATTTTTCGTAAGAATTTTTGTGAAACTGGGCACAGATCTCAGCTCCCTTTGGGATTCACTTTTACTTGACAGAATGTTTAAGTCCATTTTATTCTTTTTGGTCGGAGTATTTTCAATATTAAACGTCTTTAAATTCACTGCATCACTTAACGTAGCTCGTGGGTTTGTGTCGTCATTGGACTTTGAGTACGCAAGTTTCGTGGTTCAGAGGAACAGTGGTGCACATTTTATTTGTAACGTCACAACGCTTACAACACGACGTTGTCTGCATTACTTTGCCGCCAAATTAAAAGAAACATTGTATTTATTGTTCGCTAACCCATATATCGGAAAGAACCGCACTCAATTATAATATAAACGAAGCTGAAAATAGGTAGACGTAAACTGAAGATTTATTTTTAAAATAAAATCGTATATAAAGCGTAATAAAACAGTACCACGGACAAGAGTGCCAATCGGCCTGAACAGTATATCAAAAGAAACGATAGTTTTTATTCATAGATCGTTAATTTCAATTTGTATTCATATATCGTTAATTCATTTTTCTTTATAATTCCATACCATTTGGCGCTGTTTTTACATACTTCGCTATTTACTTTATGCTCTTTTAAAACATTTGTTACGCAATATTTTCTTTTTCAAGGGAGGGGAGAGGACACAGGAATATAAAGAGAAAAATCCGGTCTGAGTTTACTGAAAAGAAAATTCCGCCCGGGCCCCCTGCATACAGGCACTCACACTCATATAAAATATGGATTAAGATAATATCAAGGATCGATAGAATGAGTCTCTGTGTAAGCCAAAGTGCTTTGAAAATTTTTTATAATATATCGTGTCGTTATCACTTATACCTTTTTGGGCTTTTTATATTTTCTTTTTTTTTCAAAGTAGTGCTTTAGCTCTTTTGTCGAATTATGCCTATCCGACAGTTTATTGAATGGTGAAAGTAGTTTTATTTCTATCCTTTGCTTCTTATATAGAATTGTCAGGGCCCCCTACCTCCTGAAATTGCCAAAAATGCTGTATTATCCCGTATCATATTTTTCAAAGCCATATGGTGGACCCCCTTTGACGGCTTTATGACAACAAACTTTGAAAAAAATAAACGCACTTTGAAAAAAATTCAAATTGCGTTAAATTTCAAACCAATGCAATGCATTTTGAATTTTTTTTTCAGAATTTTTTGGTAAGTGCAATATGATTTTCTGTTCAGATAGTGTTGAAATCGAGTATTTATGCATCTCAAATTCTCAATACGTACAAACTGATTTTTTTTTAATAAAGCGTGAATAAAGTACATTTTCTTGCATTTTTTTTTTATTTTACGTCAAATTGCGTTTTGGATAAAGTATGACAATTTCGAGTGTTGATAAGTTTGCAAGACCTTTGGTTCTAACTCATGCCAAACAATTTCTTACTTTGATATCTTGGAGGGTTGAAACCTCCAAAAATTGTAAAAGAAGGGAGGGGATCTCCAACAAGACCCAGTTGCAGTACCAACAGCAAAACACCAAAACAACTGATAAAACATAACTTATTTAATGCCCGTTACTCATCAAACATAACTTATTTGATGCGTGAAAAGTACAGAAATCATATTTCTCTATGTCATTAAGTCGATGCCATATTTGTAACAGGGACCACCCCTTTGTGTCCTTATAAATGAGCGGGCTTTTCACAAGTAATCCGCACAATTACATCATTTGCTATATCTGTATATCTCCCGTCAAGCTCTCGGCGAGTTTCAGGGAAAGTTTTCAAATGTAATATTAATTTCTTTATGGTAAGTTCTTCCACATAAAATAGTTCTTGAGTTTTCCAGTTATTTCTCATTAACACCCGTTCCATGCTTTTTTAAATTGAGTAGTGCTCTGACAAATATATGGAATCCATTTCTTTCATAAGTAGAGCGGATGTAGAATTCGTGAATGTGGGGAGGGGTTATTATAGAATTAAACGATCCTATGTGGTCGGGAAGTAGACTGGCTTGGATTATAACCCTTAACGAAATTGTTAGAAACGATTTTTTTCGTTTCGTGGGCGAATAAATAAATTTCCTTTTTACTTGACAGAGAGCTCGAGCAAAATAGAATTGAGGCAAAGATAATTGAATATTTTGTTTTTCGTCCGCAGGCGGGTTCCTTTAAGGAAAATTGCTTCGAAAATGATCTGGAATGACATAAAGTGCCTACACCAACATTGTTAAGGATAATTGCTCAGAAAATTATAAAAAAAAAAACCCACACAAAATGCATTTTCAGGTAAAGAATTAGCAGTAAATGATCTTGAATGACATACAGTGCCTAAACCAACATTGATATCAATCTTGAGATTATGGTAATTTTTCTGAAAATGCATCGTCGGATACCCCCGGTCTTTTGCTCTTCTTTTAAATCATTAAAAGAAGAGCAAAAGACCGGGGGTATCCGACGATGCTGAAAATGAAGTAAGAATTATCCATCTCACTTGACGAAAGATATTTTCTTTTATGCTTTAGTCTTCCTTTCCAAATGTCTTCATATGGATAATGTGTTTGTGTTTTTAAGCCTGGCAGGAGGTTTTCTTTTAGAAAAAGTTCGAGACGTTAAACAAAATATCTAATTACTATGGGCTGATTTCATAAGTCAAAAAGACGAAACTTGATCAGGTTCGGAAAATAAATGTAAATATTCACGAAAAATCTAAGAATTGCATGAAATATTTGGCCAATTTCAGGAATAGCATGTTATGACTTATAGATACAGAAGTCATATGTACAAGAAATCTTATAAATTTCAGGAATGACGTGAAATCTTTTCTGTAACATACATACATTAATCCGTACTAGCCCCTCCCCCTCGTCCCCACAATCGATCTGAAAATATATACTATAAAACCTGTCATAACAATCACAAAATAATAATCCTGCTAGAAGAAAAAGTTCTCCTCCTCCTAATGAGATCAACTCAATTAAGCCATAACTCGGGTGTAACTTTTTCATCAGCAATTCTCTTTCTTCATGCACATCAACAAATTGATCATGATCTTTCATTGTGTAAAGTTTCATTGAAAATCATAGATTGGTTTGGGAAGAGTTGCGATTACAAGCTTTTGTCTAGAGATAGGCAGACGGACAAACAAACGGACGGACGGCAATAGGGAATCCAGTACCCCACAACTCTGGTATAATCAGCACTTTATTGTAATTTTCGAGTGGGTATGTTTTCTTCGTGGTTTAAGAAAGATAACGCCGTGTCGTCGTCAAACAAAAACGTTACGTTATGACCGCGACGTCATCTTTCATTCGGAGTTTACACTCTTTTCTTGTATTTTCATGGTTTGATAAATTGAAAACAAAATGGATTACATATACATTATTTGTTATAAATCGATTAATAAATATATGCCGTTCATGAATTAGATAAGGAAGTTGACCGCAATATAAGAAAGTAATATTCTATGACAGCAAAGCAATATCTTGTCAAGATAAGCATGATAATACAAAAAAAGTAACGTAAATGGTTATTTTATACAATGAAATGTGCTATGTTTGGAGACCTATAAAATGATAAACCGGCGGTGAAATGAATTAATTTTTTCACGAGTGAAGGTTTGAATCTTCTAGTTTTCATATACAAAATTTCAGGGAAGGTAATCAATTTTGTTCTAAAACCGCGAGCTACGATAAGAAACAGATAAATTCACAGCATGGACCAGACATGCATGTTTCTGGTACTTAACCCGTCAGTGATCCTAAATCCAAACAATAAAATATGGTCAACGACTGCAAAAGTCAGAAAAATACCAAAAGACATAGCAGGATGGGCGGGATATGATGCTGCGGGACCCACTCTTAAAGAAATTCGAGAAAAAATTTGTGAACAGAAATTAATGAATGCGTTTGAAGAAACGACCAATACTATTCTTTCTGTTTGTTGGTTTAGTGGCTGTCGGAAACGACATTCTGGATTGTGTTTGAATGGCTGTCATCATCACCAAACAAGACTTACCTGATGTATTCACAAATATGTACATCGAGACAATCACCGAATTTGACAGTTTCCATGGAGCTGGTGTTGCATGCAATCAGGAGACGCTGACTCTCCCCGGGCACCTGGTCTCATTTCGGAATTTTATTCATTCTGAGGTTCGCAACCGTTCCTATGGAAAATCTAATGAAATCCCACTTACACCCCAATAAACCTTTCTGCCTTTGAAATAAAAGATAATCACAGATCAGCTTTTGCTTCCTTTGGCTTCGACACAAACAATTTAGATTTAGACTTACCATACTTATACTGCATTCCTAAAATGCATAAGAATCCGTACAAACAACGTTTCATCGCTGGTTCCTCTAAATGTTCTACCAAATCTGTATCGATCTAACTCACCAAAGTTTTATCTGAAATAAAATCAGGGCTTTAAAAGTATTGTTCGACAGAATATTCTTTCAGTAGTATCAACCAGATTTGGATTTCAAAGAATTCAAAGGATCTTTCAGAGCATCTGAAATCCACTCATTTTAGTAGAGTCCATTTGATCAAAACCTTTGATTTTTCGACACTTTACACTACAATCCCACATTCTAAATTGAAAGAAAGACTCGCAAAAATTAAAAGTAATGCGTTTACAAGTAGGAACGGCAATTGCGAATACAAATTTATTGTTGTTAACCGTGACAAAACCTTTAAAAAAAAGCTGTATTGACGTATTGACGACAGACCTTAGCGCAATATCTAAACCAGTATGGAAAACATTTATTAATAACCCTATTAGTATTACGTAGAATCATTCGCCACTTCCTCGGTCAGCTTCGAACCCTGTCTCAGTGATTATGAATACCAACTTCACAATTCAATACTAGCAGGAGTGGATCCGCGAATAATTGTCGATGCGAAATGGTTTACTTCTATAAAACCGCGAAAAAGTACTAGATAATGATTCTATTTATACAGTATATATATTTCTTATTCCTGGCCATTATACATCATTTCTTTTTTTAACTTTTCAATTGATACGATGCTGCAATGATTCGAATAGCGCAAAATATATCAAAGTTAGTTCTTACACTGGACTCTTTGCAGAGTTGTCTATCGTGTTTCTAGGGTGTGGTGTTATTGTCTCTGTCTGTTTGTTAGAATTTGTTCCGTTGCTTTAAGTCTTGGGGATATCCTCCCTTACTTTGTTTTGTTTTTCTTAATTTTTACAAATGCAAATATGGTGCACTGAAATGTTATAGTAGAACTTACATTTCAATATTGACAATTTGCACTGAATACGTCTTTTGTATTCTGATATTTGGATTTGCGCTTGACATCATTCACATTCCATTAACAGGGCTACATTATATGATATATCCCCTCCTCCTACAATATTGAAAGTCAAATCAGCTTAGAAAGTAGTCTTTTTGGAGCTCGCAGATAAATTTCTGGCCACTCAGTATCCCATGATAGTTTCGAAGAAAGTCAGCAAGACTGAATTTCCTCATAGACAATAACCCTTAATATTCGATCAGTACTGATCACAGTGAAGTATTGTTTCCCAAAGAAATGTTTTCAAACAAATGACATGAATATCCCCAGTGTGAAACACAACGAAAATCTGCAATTCACCTATGCTTTAATGATATGTACAAATGGCGCGATGGTATTAATAATTTCAATATCCATGATCAAGATAGGACTTACTTGGTACAAAAAATAAGTATGAAACTAGTAATTATTATACTGATCTTTGCATTGGAATTGAAATAAACCTTTCTGCCTCTGAAATAATAGATAACCACAAATCAGCTCTTGCTTCCTTTGGATTTAGATTTAGATTTGCCATACTTATACTGCATACTTAAAATGCATAAGAATCTGTACAAACAACGTTTCATCGCTGGTTCCTCTAAATGTTCTACCAAATCTGTATCGATCTTACTCACCAAAGTCTTATCTGAAATCAAATCTGGGCTTCAAAAATATTGTTCAACAGTATATTCGCGCAATGGTATCAACCAGATGTGGATTATAAAGAATTCGAAGGAACTTTTAGAACATCTGAAATCCACTCGTATTAGTAGAGTCCATTCGATCAAAGCCTTTGATTTTTCGACACTTTACACTACAATTCCACATTCTAAATAGAAAGAAAGACTCGCATAAATTATAAGTTATGCGTTTACAAGTAAGAACGGTAATCGCAAATACTAATTTATTGTTGTTAACTATGACAAAACCTACTATGTAAAAGAAAAGTCCGATTCTGAAAATAAGTACACTGAAACTGATATTATTCAGATGTGAAACTTTCTGATCGACAACATTTTTGTGGTGTTTGGAGGAAAGGTCTTCCAGCAAATTGTCGGAATTCCAATGGGGACCAATTGTGCCCCACTCCTTGCCGACATTTTCCTTTACTCGTACGAAGCTGAATTCATTCAATCTCTGGTCTCTGAAGGGAAAAGATACTTAGCTTCTGACTTCAACTTCACTTACAGATACATAGACGATGTGTTGTCCATGAATAATCCAAAATTCGCGGATTACCTGAGCAGTATCTATCCTTCAGAGCTTGAAGTCAAAGAAACGACAGAGACAAATAATTCAGCATCCTATTTGGACATAGTGTTGTCCTACGACACTGATGGTCACATGAACACATCACTCTATGACAAACGTGACGACTTCAATTTTAGCATTACAAACTTTCCTTTTCTGAGTAGAAACATCCCTTCATCGCCTGCTTATGGCGTGTTCGTATCTCAGTTGATACGCTATGCCAGAGCAAGTACGAAATATACGGATTTTGTTCTGAGAGCTAGGCGTCTTTCAGATAAGCTTCTCAGTCAGGGATATGCTTGTGACCGACTAACATCGTCACTGAGGAAGTTCTACGGTCGGTATGGGGAACTCGTCATACACTATGATGTCCCACTCTCTAGAATAGTGGATGATATTCTGTCATGGACCATTTGAACCATCCAACCAAAGATTGTGCTCTATGTATTCCAAAAGGGAAGTTACCGGATGTGACAGTTCTACAGAATAGAAGCGGCGGGTGTTGCATGCAAGCAGGAGATGCTTACTCTTCCTGGGCACCTGGTCTCACTCCCATATCGGGAGTTCGCTTCTTTTTATGTGGTGGAGGTTTTTTTTTATGTCTCCCCCCCCCCAACGGGGAGGAGACATATTGGTTTTGCCTTCGTCGTCCGTCTGTCTGTCTGTCTGTCTGTATGTCCGTCTGTCACACATCGTGTCCGGGCTATATCTCCTGAACCGTTTGCCCGATCACTTTCATATTTTAGTATGTTGTTGCTTATGACCCGAAGGTTTCACATCACCTTGACTCAAGGTCATGTGACCAAGGTCAAGGTCACTTAGTGCATTTTTAATGAAATTATGCATACATTCCTGTCCGGGCTATATCTCTTGAACCGTTTGCCCGATCACTTTCATATTTTAGTATGTTGTTGCTTATGACCCGAAGGTTTCACATCACCTTGACCCAAGGTCATGTGACCAAGGTCAAGGTCACTTAGTGCATTTTTAATGAAATTATGCATACATTCCTGTCCGGGCTATATCTCATGAACCGTTTGCCGGATCACTTTCATATTTTAGTATGTTGTTGCTTATGACCCGAAGGTTTCACATCACCTTGACCCAAGGTCATGTGACCAAGGTCAAGGTCACTCAGTTTATTTTTAATGAAACTATGCATACATTCCTTCCCGGGCTATATCTCTTGAACCGTTTGCCAGATAACTTTCATATTTTAGTATGTTGTTGCTTATCACGTAAAGGTTTCACATCACCATGACCCAAGGTCAAGGTCACTTAGTGCATTTTTTAATGAAATTATGCATACATTCCTGTACGAGCTATATCTCTAGAACCATTTGCTGGATCACTTTCATACTAAGTATGTTGTTGCTTATGACCCGTAGGTTTCACATCACCTTGACCCAAGGTCATGTGACCAAGGTCAAGGTCACTTAGTGCATTTTTAATGATATTGTGCATACATTCTTGTCCGGGCTATATCTCTTGAACCGTTTGCCGGATCACTTTCATATTTTAGTATGTTTTTGCTTATGACCCGAAGGCTTCACATCACCTTGACCCAAGGCCAAGGTCACTTGCTACATTTTTAATGAAATTGTAGATACATTCTTGTTTAGGCTTTATCCCTTGGACTGAATACTGGATTGCTTTCAAGTTTAAGAATGTATTTAGTCATGACCAAAAGGTTTCACCTGGACCAATGGTCATTTGATCAAGGTCAAAGTTACTAAGTACATTTTAATGAAATTGTACATGCTATCCCATTGGGGCTAACTATTTATCAGATCACCTTCATATTTTAGTATGTTGTTGCTTATCACGTAAAGGTTTCACATCACGTTGACTCAAGGTCATGTGACCAAAGTAAAGGTCAATTAGTATATTTTAAATGAAATTGTATTTGTTACATGTATTATGTCCAGGCTTAATCTTTTGAACTGTGATCAGATCACGTCATATTTTAGTATGATGGTGCTGATGACCCAAAGGTTTCACACCTCCTTGATCCAAGGTCATATGACTAAGGTCAAGTACAGTGTATTACATTTTTTAATGAAATTTTAAATGCTATTGAGTCTGGGCTATATCTGTGGAATCGTATACTGGATCACTCTTATACTACTTAGTATAGTATGCTGTTGCTCAGGATTGGAGGGTTTCTTATTATCTTGACCCAAGGTCATGTGCCCAAGGTCATGATCATTTAGTTCTTTTTAATGAAATTGTACGTACTAATATTGTCTGGGCTATATCTCCTGAACCCTTCTTACAATTGTTTTCATATTTTAGTATGTTGTTTCTAAGGACTAAATGTTTCTTATCACATTGTCCCAAGGTCACATGGTTAAGGTAGCTTCTTACTTTGGTAATGAAATTGTATATGCTAAGCATGTCCAGGCTGAAATTGTCTATGCTAATAATGTTTAGGCTTTATATTTTGAACCGTGTATCCAATCACTAATTCATTTTTTTTGTTGCTCATGATCCATACAATGTTAAATGTCTTCAAATTCAATAGCATTATCTAAAAGCAGATAAGTTTGCAGCATGGACCAGACATGCATGTTTCGGGTACTTAACCCTCGTCAGTGAGTGTAGGTTTCAGATCACCTATATCCTTGGTCATGTGACCAAAGTCAATTTCTTTAAATATGCTTATAATGAAATTGTACATGCCAATCATGTTTGGGCTTAACCTCAAACAATGTAATGAATCACTTTCATATTTTAGTATGATGTTGCCCATGACTCAAAGGACATCATTTTGCATTTTGGCCTAAGGTCAAAGTAACTTAGAGGGAGGGGGGAGACATCTGTTTTTTTATGAAAAACATTTTGTTTAATTTTGTTTGCTTTGGTTCCTGTTTTATCCTGAGTTTGTATGCCTTCGGTTTCTGAATTATCGATTTTGTGATGTAAACAGGGATATGGTCATTATCCATATTTGTCATTGGAAATGTTTAAATTGATCTAGATTATTAAATTTTATTTTTTGTTTTTAGATGTACAGAGAGTGGTACAGAGAACTGCATGTTTTACGGACTACACAATCATTGGTTACCAACTATTAAGAAGAAATGTCTAAAAATCATTTTTTCAAATGGACCTCGACAACCATTGTCGGGAGTAGGTGCATTTAAGGTAATAATAAGAAGAAATCTTTTGCTTATAGCTTCCAAGGGGCTAGGTCTCAAAGCTTCGTCACAGATACAAACCCTTTCCTCTACAAGTATATAGTAAAGAAAGGAGGGGGATCTCCAACAACACCCTGCTGCAGCACCCACAACAAAACCAAAAACACCCAATGCAAATGAGTTAAAGAAGATCCTGACGATAATCTCAACAGCACTCACAATAGAGCACCAAATTGAGCATCGACGGACCCCTAGCAAGCTAGAGGTGGGATCAGGTGCCCAGGAGGAGTAAGCATCCCCTGTTGGCTAGCCGCACCCGCCGTCGATGTTCATGCACGAAAATGAAAAGAATTTATAAAATACATGCACTGTCCGAGGCCACGTCTATATAGAAAGTGATATGGCGACAATGTCAGGGAATAATATTCAAAACACTTACTGTCAAACCCAGAGCAGACACCCACAGAAAGAGACGCAAAAAGGAAAACCAAATCACACAGGAACATCAAAGACAAATGACTACACATTTATATAAACAAACGAGACAATTTTAAAAATACTGCAAGATAGTATTTCAAGGCGAAATATTTCGGAACTTGATATTGATAATGAGGAAACAGACTCTCAATAAATGGGCTAGAGTGATTTTCTCAAATGTCTAAGACCTGGGTCCTGTAGCATCATATCCCAGCCATTTTGCTACGTCTTTTGGTATATTTAGGACATAATTTTCACAGATTTTGGTCATATAACATTGTTTAGATTGAGGATCACTGACGAGGGCAAAATACCCGAAACGTACATGTCTCCATGCTGTAAATTTATCTGCTCTAAAATGATGCTAACGAATTTGGGGACCTTAAACATTCTTAAACATAACAAAACCATTGTTACTATACTAACTGTACTTGTACATGTTTAGTAGTGCCATGAAGTGACGCGGCAATGAAGTTGTCAATATTGAAATATATGTTCTATAGTACCAATTTTATTGTACCAGACACGTGTTTCGGATATTGAACACTCGTCAGTAGTACTCCATGTCAAACAGTTTAAATAAAACAAAAGTAAAGCAGGCATTAGCGAGACATGATATATCAAACAATTACATTGAAATTGGGATTTCTCTCAGACTTTCATATATTGCCAGCATTTCATATTGAAAAGCGTATGATTGATCTCGGTAAGATCAGTCTTGTTTAACCTTTAATTTGCCAAGTGTTTTTCACACCTCAGTTATTGAACTTGCTTGCGAGATAATTCTGTAAATTCTGAATCAATAGCTATTGAGAAAAATGACTCTCAGAAATGTTAAATATTCTATCATAGTAAAATATATAATATTGCATTGGACCAATTACTATCAACAAATTACTCAGTTCATCTGAGGATCACCTCCATCGTGGCATAGCTCTGACCTCAGCTTGCTCTTTAGCATACATATATTAAACGTCTTCAAATTCAATAGCTTCACGTTAGAGCAGATAAATTTTCAGCATGTAACCTTCATAAAGTCATGTATATTGTTTAGAATTTCGCTCTTCATATTCTCTATTTTCGAAAACCAGAGTTACGTCCCATTTGAGACGGTATTTGACGTAGACTGATTATGGCGTCATCAAATTCTATGGAAACAGTGTTAAAAGTCTGGGAAATGACGGTATAAAATCGACGTTACCATACCATTTTACTGACGTCACACTGGTTTTACGTCAGAATCCGTCTCTAAGGGGAAAAAACTCTATTCCGCAAAGACTCAATATTCACTTTCGAATATTTTTCGAAATTTCTCCTTTTTCGGCCCGGTGCATTGATACATTGATTGTTGAAATACACGTATGGTGCACTTAATTATTATGATGAAACATATATTTTAATATGATACTTCTACCATGTATCAAAGTCATCTGATCTTTGACAGTTGTCAATGTAACTAATAGGTATTTGTTTTTCTCCCTTCCATAGCCAGAATTACAATTAAGTCCGATGATATCGACGACCAACATTTCTTTTTCGTGCAGCTTGGAGGGAAGACCAGGATCACCTTTGACTTTTACACAATCTGTTGGCAAATGCGAAATCAGCACTTCTGGTGGGCGAGGCTATACAGATTTAACCGAGGGTAATACTTAAAGACACTAAAAACGGATATTTAAAGTTCAGAATTCTGTCTTCATGGGGCAAAGTAGATAATTAATAGTGAAACAATTCTCTCAGTTTTTAGCTCACCTGAGCCAAAGGCTCTAGTGAGCTATTGTCATAGCGATCCGTCCGGCGTCCGTCGTCCGTCGTGTGTCGTGTGTCGTCTGTCTGTCGTAAGGGAGCAACCATTTGATTTTTATGGGGGGGGGCAGGAAGACTTTGCAAAAAAAAAATTCCGGCTCGAAATTTTAGGGAAAAAAATTTTCCGGCCCGAAGGGCCGGCTAAAAAATTTTCCGGATCATGAAATTGCCCCTCACCCCTCTCTTCTTCCTTTCCACTGCCCAGTAAACACTTTTTTGTGTATCATAAACAAAGTATAAAAAATGGAACAAACTTTACGCAATTTGGAGTGAATAGATAAAATTCAAAAATCATTAGCACCATATAGCCTGTCTCCGTTGAGTATCATTTTAGTAAACTGATTATAGGCAACATATGCCATTCAAAAAATTAAAATGAAGTGATTTGCTGGCAAGAGATAAACTCATTGTGTGTTTGATGTTTAATATCGCCGAAAAATCACGCTGAATTATTTAAACTTTAGGGTAATTTTCAACATTGGAAAATTACAAAAAAAAAATAATCCGGCCCGAAGGGCCGGCGAAAAAAATTTTCTCTTAAAATGGCCGAAAAGACTTTTCGGCTGGCAAAAGTCTTCCTGCCCCCCCCCCCCCCCATAAAAATAAAATGGTTGCTCCCTAAACTTTTCACATTCTCGACTTCTTCTTAAGAATGGCTAAAGGGATTTTGATGAAACTTGGTAGGTATAAAGTACTAATGGTCACCTACAAGTGATGTTGTTTTTCGTCCGGATCCCTCAACAGGTGGCGCCACCACAGGCAAAAGTAGGTCACGGGGGTACCCTCCTTTGACAAACTTCTTCTTCAGAACGGAAGCACGTATCGACAAACCGAAAGCATCAGGATGATCTAGAGAGATGTCTTAAGAAGTGTTGTTATTTTTGGTTCCACTCCGAACTCAAATTTTTGACGCTTTTTTGACGTCTCTTCGGACTTAGTCAGAAATGCAAATTTTTGCACTATTTCTTTAAATAACTCAATAAGTGTATAATTTTACACACTCATTTACTGCATATTTATCATATCTAACTTAGTTATTGCTTTGATATGAATTTTATGCTTAAATTTTATCTTTTTGATTTTTTATGAATTTTTTTCTTATGTAAAAAGGAAGGGGGGTGATTTTCATACATTTTCTGCTTCTTTTCTATAACCACTCTTCAGATTGTCATGACATTTTGTAGATATGAGGTACTCATGCATGGTACCCTTCAAGTGAAAGAATTTTGTCAAGATATCCACTTTTGGATTTTTAAGGAATATTTTTTAAGATTGTACATAGGTATAGTGTATGTTTTCCATGCCCAATGGACCCATGGGGAGTGGCTCCAAACCCCGGCGGGACCCCAACAAAAATGTTTCTTCCCTTATTAGCTCACCTGAGCCAAAGGCTCTAGTGAGCTATTGTCATAGCGATCCGTCCGGCGTCCGTCGTCCGTCGTGTGTCGTGTGTCGTGTGTCGTCTGTCTGTCGTAAACTTTTCACATTTTCGACTTCTTCTCAAGAATGGCTAAAGGGATTTTGATGAAACTTGGTAGGTATAAAGTACTAATGGTCCCCTACAAGTGTTGTTGTTTTTCGTCCGGATCCCTCAACAGGTGGCGCCACCACAGGCAAAAGTAGGTCACGGGGGGTACCCTCCTTTGACAAACTTCTTCTTCAGAACGGAAGCACGTATCGACAAACCGAAAGCATCAGGATGATCTAGAGAGATGTCTTAAGAAGTGTTGTTATTTTTGGTTCCACTCCGAACTCAAATTTTGACGCTTTGTGACGTCTCTTCGGACTTAGTCAGAAATGCAAACTTTTGCACTAATTCTTTAAATAACTCAATAAGTGTATGATTTAACACACTCATTTACGACATATTTATCATATCTAACTTACTTTTTTTCTTAGATTGTCATGAAACTTGGTAGGTATGAGGTACTCATGGTTCCCTACAAGTGAAAGAATTTTGTCAAGATATCCTCTTTTGGATTTTTACGGAAAAACATTCATAGGTACAATGTAGGTTTCCATGCCCAATGAACCCAAGAGTAGTGGTTCAAACCCCGGCAGGACCCCACTTTTGCTGTTTTTTTTCTCCTTTTTTTATATTTATCGTTAGAAATGAAACTGTGAAAGAATTCTGTCAAAATATCAACTTTTAGATTTTTCATGATTTTTTAAATACACAAGCTAGTTTGGCTTTGTGTACTTATTTTCGTACGTCGAAATAACTCAGCCACACATGCATTCAAATATATACTCTGAATTTATTTTTGAGATGTTGACTTTTTCCATACATGCATATTTGAAATTTCATAACAATTTCCCTATATAATGATTATTTTCTCCGCTTTATTTTTGTATCTATGGTAAACAAAGTCGCCATATATCTTGTGTTACAGATTTGATTGGTTAATTCCTCCACGCCCATTTAATAGTCACGGTGGGTAATCTCGCAACGCAGAACACTAGGTTTATCTAAAATTTCGTGTATTACAAATTAGTTTTCACAAAAAGGGGAATGTGATGCAGTGTAAGGATGCCTTAGATACGAGTTTTATCGAAAGTAAGAGAGGTAATATCCTTTCATAAAGCCGAAAAACTATCGGCATGATTGGTGTAGATGAAAGTGAAAGTAGAACGCCGATCGTGTTTGTGCATTATAAAAAGCTATAATATCCACCTTATTTTGGATACAACTCATAGTTAGGGCGTTATTACACTGCATCACATTTCCCTTTTTGTAATAAATTATCTATTTTGCGCAAAAATATAGAAAAATAAGTTGTTCTGCGTTGCGAGATTACCCACCGTGTTAGTACTGTACACGTGATACATTTCAGGAGATTAATAGATGATCTATCGTGCAAACAAAATAGTACTGGTATTTAATAGATTTTATTTAATGTGCATATACTGGGAACACTTTCATGCTTGTTATTATTCATGTACTTGGAACAATTCCATACTTGTCATCATTTATAAACTTAGCTTGAATTTCCTTTGTCTTAGACTCTCTTAGATGAATTGTATACGGACTGATTTCTTGAAGAAACATCTAATGAGTAATCCCTTCCCGATGATTTTGAGAATGTATAGGACATTTGATATATCTGAAATTCTTGAAAACAAATGAGTAATTTCTTCCCGAGGATTTTGAGAATGTATAGGACATTTGATATATCTGAAATTCTTGAAAACAAATAATTCAGTTCAGAGTTCTTGAAATCTTTCAATGAAATGTTGGACCACAGTAAGCTGTTGTTTTAAAAGAGGAAATAAATCATGATTTACAACCTTAAGCCACTGTGTTCGACATCTTGTATGTATAACATTTCTAAAAATGAACACAAGAGGCTTAAGGTTGTGAATAGTAAAACATTTTCTCTCATAAAACGACAGGTTCCTGTGGTCAGACATTTGGGAATTTTTATCTGTCCAAATAATAGATAGAACATGAGTTTTTATCGGACCAAATGATTTTTTATCAGCAAATCCGATGCAGCTGATACTTTTCATGAACTCTGTCAGCTAATAATTTGTCCATGTAACAGCTAATCCTGTCACGAGGCGAAACATAGTTAACAGTAAATAACGATGTGGTAGGTCTGCTAGTTGGACAAGCTTTACAGTATCATGGGCCTATTAATTTGTTTCCCTTAAAGCAGCATACACCAGCGTATTAAGTTTATTTCATTGTTTTATTCTTTTTGTCTGTTTCTTCATCACTTGCTGCACATTCATGTGGAATTTTACAAAATGATTTTTTTTATGTTGAATAATTGAACTATACACTAGCTGGGCATATGAATTTGGATCACATTATCCGTCTATTCAAATCAGTAAAAAAAGATAATGTTTTGAAATGTTACTATTTCTTCTTGTTTGTGCTTTTAAAGGCTGTAAAAAAAAGATCTTGTCTGCATCCGGCAAAAATCTTTTTTGAAAGTATGTAGGCTCAAATCGTGATACTGGCACTATCAATTTTACGTCTTATCCAATGTCAGTATGTCAATTAGAGCATGCATGGGTATCAGGTGAGCGTTGTTCCCTCCTGTGGCTCTTGTTATCTTATTTTGATTGAATTTCATATATTATCATTAAACTAATGGATATCTCCCTTAATGTCAATAGCTAGCACCTTTAATTAAAGCCTGACCATATATCGGATTTTACTATCTCTTTTTAAAGGACTAGGTTCGCTAACCCCTCATATCGACCCTATCATTTCGACGAAAAATGCTTTTGATAAACGAATTATGAATTATCACTTTTTGCAATGTTGAATGTTTAAGAAAATACGACGTCATAATATTAAGCCCTCGTAACGTCTCGTGTGTAATGTATGACGTCATGTTCTGACGTCATTTGCCCTGAATGACGCATAACAAAAGAAAATCATCGTTTTTTACACACAAATCTTCAAAATTCATGTATTATCCAGGCCTCGCCCACAGAATTTATTATGCAAATTAAAAGGCTGATCAGAAATCCATAGATTGATACAAAAATATTCATGGGCAAGGCCTGGAGTACTGCATGATTTTATAAATTTCTATCGAAATTTCGCTCATTTATTGATATTTTCAATTATTTCAATGTTTTTAGACGTTTTGGGCGACGCATTATTCAGTATAGGACTGCGAAATCAAAACAAGCTTTCCTGATTTTGATTCACCAAACATTTGACCTTTTATAGACTACAATATTATGGATATATGATCAAATTTGAAAATAGGGCCGAAATAGCAGGTTACCGCACCCACCCCTTTCTCTGTTTCGACTTCGAAAACAAAGGAGGGGATCTCCAACAACACCCGGTTGCAGCACCCACAGCAAAACCTCAAAACACCCAATGGAAAAACACAAAGCAGACAAGCACAGAAAGAGACGCTTAAGGGACAAGGAACGTCAACGCACAACACAGAAACATCAAACACAAAGGACTACACATAAACCAACGAGACCAATGGGCAACCGGTGCCGACTTAGGACGGCCATCTGCCACGCAAATAGCAGAAGGTGTGGTTATCCTGGATTACGTGCGCACAACCCTCCCACTTCCACTTCGAGTATCACTGCTAAAGGCTTTATATAATGAAATGTTATTTAGGCAATTAGATTTATTGTTTTAAAGGATTTATTTCAATATCGATAATGTATAATAAGATTCGATACACAACTATGCATCTTTTTGTTCCAGGGAGGAAATCATTTAAAATCATGGCAAAGCCAAACAATACCGGAAGCAATGCCATAGACGTGAATATTGCAACGTCAGACTTTGATATTTACAATTGTTCATCATACAATACGTGAGTTAAAAAACTGGTTTCATTTTGAAAATACAGTGTCTGCGTTTTTTACTTGTATTTGAGGTAGCTTGTCCCTCTGAAGTGATTATATTTCTGTGCTAAAATTCTCGGAGGTTTTTATGAAAACTTTCACATATACCCTACACAGAAGACATTTCTTAAACATCAACAGTATACCATCTGGAAAAAAGAGGAAGTTTACAGTTTCTAGTTGTCTTATTATACCCCTGCAACAAAGTTAGGGGGTTATTCTGGATTCACCCTGTCTGCCCGTCAGTTTGTATACCAATGCTTGTCATCGCAACTCCTCCTAAACCAATCGGTAGATTTCAATGAAACTTAATACAATGAAAGATAATGATATGTAAATGTGCATGAGAATAGGGGATTGCTGTCGGAAAAGTTAGACGTGAGTTATGACCCTTGGACTAAGACTTTTTATGCATTTTCAATATCAAACCTTGTAATCAACGCCTCTCTAACCATTCGATGGATTTCATTGAAATTTTAAGCCATAAAAGATCATGATATGTAGATGTGCACGAAGAGAGGATTGCTGTCGAAAAAGTTGGACATACGTTATGGCCCTTGGACTTATATTTTTCATGCTTTATCAAAGTCAAACCTTGTCATCGCAACTCCTCTCAAACGATTTAATAGATTTCAGTGAAACTTTACACAATGAAAGATCATGGTATGTAGATGTGTATGAAGAAAGTACGTTGCTGTCAAAAAAGAGTTATGGCCCTTGGACTAAATTGTTCTTGCATTAAACGATTTTCAATCTCAAACCTAGTCATTGCAACTCTTATAAACTATTTGATTCAATTGAACTTTACACAATGAAAGATGAAAATATGTAGATGTGCATGAAGAAAGTGATTGCAGCCAATAAGGTTACCGGTATACCAGAGTTATTGCCCTTTGACTTATATTTTTATGTGTTTTAAATGTTGAATCTTGTCATCAGTCATCTCATAAGTATATTTTATATATATCATAAAACATATAAATGTATAACGTACTAAGTATTTATTCGATATAGTGACCTTAACCCTGAATGATTCCATTTGGAAAGTTTAATGTCGGGTCAGGTCATAAAATGAATCTGCTCAGAAAAATTATTCGGCGGGAGTATAATTCGTCCCTTTCGGGCAGTTTTCATTTTTGTTATTTTTGCTATTGCCTTTATCGACATGTTATTAATCATCCGCCAAAAATATTGCGGGAGTTCATAGTGATGCACATGTCTGTCCGTGCATCCTCTGCGCTTGCATACGTCATTCCGTCCCTAATAGGGTTTCCGGTTACGTAAAGGAAGACCGTTACAGAGAATTTTCATTTCTTGGATAAAGCTTTATTGCCAAGAAATAAAGGTCAACTTCGAATAGATTAATGTTACTTATTATGTTCCTTGAGAAATTGGAAACATTCAATAGTTGTTTTCCAGACATTTAAAGACATCAAAATCAGTCTGGCTGGAAGCATCACTGATAAGAATTTAATATCCGAAACACGTGTCTGGTGCATAGAATTGGTTTGAAATTTTCTTCAAGAAGGCATACAGTTGGAATACTTCCGTATTGTTTTAAGGGAAACTGTTTCAAATATTTAATTTATTTCTTAGATATAGCTTTTACGCCAAGAAATACAGGTCAAGATAGCATATTTATCATTTCGCTTAATTGTGTGGAGAGTTATGTCCCTTAAAATTTGAAAAAGAAATCAATAGTTTATGTTTTCCAGACATTAAAGAAACACAGATACAGGGACTCAATTCATTTCTTATATATAGCTTTGTCTGGTCCATGCTGCCAATTTATCAGTTCTTAAATGATGCTATTGAATTTGAAGACGTTTAACTTTTATATCAAAATTGAATTTCTTGGATATGGCTGTTACAGTAAGAAATACAGATCAACTTTAAATATTGGTCATTTCATTCAATCATGTGCAAGGTTATGCCCTTGAAAACTTCCAAAAAACTAAAATCTATATAAATTTAACATGCTTCAGCAGCTTGATCATTATGCAATACGTGTTAAATAAGCCGGCCTGGGATATCATTGTACCTTCTATCAATAATTATTTTTTTACTCTAAGATTTGTTCAAATCTGTATAAGGTTTGCTGTACCAAATAAATTATTATAATTAAAAAAAAAGAAGAAAATATGAGGTATGCATTCCTGATTTAAGACCAGGTGGTCATATTCCTCATTTGTATATGTGTACAAATCTTTGACTACCTAAATGGATCCAATGATTCCCCGTGACTTGATGTTTGTCAAGTGTATTAATTACTTCTTTCCGGCTCTGTCGCCTGAAAGAAGCTTTGTTTTGGCCCTTTATCAATGTGATATTATGTCTATATATATATATAAAAATTATATATTTTCTATTTCGGAAACTTGCCATTTCACCGGAAATAGCATTGAAATTAGAGGAGGTTAACATCTTAGCACCATCCCTCCAATGCTATTTTGAACATAGATTTTATTTGGATATGCTGCTGAATCGACCCTTCATGAAATTTGGAGCCGCGCATTCTCTGTATAGTAAATGCAGAAATTTGAATTTAAAAAATAACATCAGAGGGCGATAGTGAAATTAATTTGGGCTGCTTATGAAAAGCACTTTCAAATTGGCTTGAAGCATCACTGATGAGAATTGAATATTCGGAACACGTGTCTGGTGCATGTAAATTTGTTTGAAATTTTCTTCAAGAAGGTATATACGTTGGAACCCTTCCGCATTATTAATCTAAAGGATGTGCATGTGTGTTCTATATTCCCGTGTATGTGTTTACTTTACAGGTGTTTTGGTTGCCTGTCACAACAATGTAGCTGGAATAGAAACAACTTACTTTGCAGTTCTGCAGGATCATTCTCTGTAAATATAAAAATACATCTCTTTACTTTATTTCCATGAATGTTTTCACTTAGCTATTTGATAAATGATAATGATTTAAGAAGGTCTTAGAAACTTAGAAAATATCCTATCATTTAATTTTCCTGAAAATTATGAATGTTTATAATGGAAACACACTTTTTCTAAGAATGAAGTAAAGTCCTCTGTAGGGAAGTTTATATATAATGAATAACAATAAACACTCTATATCCACAAATTTTCAGCCAATCTGCCCTTATCAAGTGGAAAAGCAGGCTTTTTTCTGATTGCGTGATAGCGTAAGTGAGAGTGTGCAAGTGTCATTTTATAATTCATGGTTGTCTTGACTTCATAAGGGGTTCATTTTGTCTCCATGTCTGTTGTCCGGTGTGTGTTCGAATTCTCCCTTTATTAATAAATTAATTAAATGATTTTATTTATTTATTTATTCATTTATTTTTTTTCTTATTTTATTTATTTATTTATTTATTTATTTATTTATTTATTTATTTATTTATTTATTTATTTATTTATTTATTTATTTATTTATTTATTATTTATTCTGTAGAGCCAGAAAATTAACAAGTACCAAAGGGTGCAAAATCATTCATTAATTAGCGCATTCATTGATAATGTGTGTTAAAATGAAAGAGGGGAAGTCTAAAGCCCGGAGTTCGCCAATCACTGAATTTTGAGTGCAGTTTATATTTCCATTGATACACTGGCTTTTCTTCTATTCAGAAATGTTATTTCTACAACTCCTGAAAATTTCAAAGCTCTAATTCAAACAGAAGACGAGATGCAGCGTTTTTGTGTCCATAATGGTTGTCGAAATGGGTTTCCATCCTTTGACAAGTACTGTATTTTTCATTTAGATATGATGTGTTCAGTCGGATATGTATAGAATTATAAATGATCACTAAGAATTTTAATAGAAATTGTCGAAAGGAGATAAATTAATGTCTATTTTCAGAACATCCTTGAGTTGTTGATTTTTAATACTTAAATCCGTTTATCTGATACCCTATCATTTCTTTTTCGTAAAAACTTGATATTTTTTCTTCATATGTCAAGATTCCTATTAACCTAGCTGTACAGATTTTTAGTGACAGTTTTTAAGGGAACCAGGACAGTATCCGAAAGAAAATATCGGAAAGCTCTAGATCAATTATGACGTCATAGTTTTAACGGTGACATTGGCGCGCAAGAACGTCAACATTAGTCGACGTAAAAATAAAGGAGGAGGTCCAACAAAATCACTATAACTTACAAACTGACGGTCAAATATCAATAGGAACTTATCGGTGTTTAACTTGACTTAATATATGAAGAAAAAATATCTTCTTTTTTTGCGGAAAAGAAATGATAGGGTATCAGAAAAACGGACTTTAGTATTAAGAATTAACAACTTAAAGATGTTCTGAAAATAGACATTAATTTATCTCCTTTCGACAATTTCTTTTAACGTTTTAAGTGATCATTTATAATTCTATATATATCCGACTGAACACATCATGTCTAAATGAAAAATACAGTACTTGTCAAAGGGTGGAAACTCATTTCGACAACCATTATGGACACAAAAACGTTGTATCTCGGCTTCTGTTTCAAATAGAGCTTTGAAATTTTCAGGAGTTGTAGAAATACCATTTCTGAATAAGAGAAAAGCCAGTGTTCTATGGAAATATAAATTGCACTCAAAATTAAGTGACTGGCGAATTACGGGCTTTAAACTTTCCCCCTTTCATTTTAACACACATTATTAATAAATGACCAAGGAAATTTATTATGTTGAATTCTAAATCATCTCTTTTGTCATACACACTTGTATGAATCTCTCCATTTACAATTTTGATATTTAAGTCCAAAAATGGTGTTTCTGTGTTTGTAACGTTTGCCTTGTTTAGAGTCAATTCTTGTGGATAAAGAGCATTTTTATACTTTTCAAAAACAGGATTGTCGATAGTAGGAATATCATCCAGGTATTTTAAAGTACAAATTAAAATATTCAAAGTATTATGTTTCTTTGCTTCTGAAGATTTTGGATAAATTCTTTTTCATGCATGTATAAAGATAAATCTGCAAGGAAAGGCGCTCAATTAGTACCCATTGTGATCCCTACAACTTGCTTGTAAATAAATGTCCAAAACACACGACTTAAGACTCTACATTGTCACTTTCCCTTGGCTTGACGATGACGTTTCTATACTTCTGTCATAAAGTATTTAAACAATCAGTAGGGATTATGCAAGGAAGAGTCTTCTCTAGGATTCTTTGGGATTTAGTCAAAGTTTTTTCTCGATCAATTATAGATACAACAAACCACTACACTAATTGTAGCTGTACAAAAAAGACTATAACGGAGAGCCTAAAAATATGAGCAAATTTATTTCATTATCATAACTTTAAAATGATGATACATAGTAAGAGTAAAGGAAAGCGACGACGGTGATGAAGATTATGCATGGCGTGCGTTGTGATGATGATGATGATGATGATGATGATGATGATGATGATGATGATCATGATGATAATGATGATCATGATGATATACAAGCTTTAAAATTTTTCTCTTGTTTTTCAGAACAAAAGTGAGTGCCCTTACATCAAGGGAAATCAGAATGTAAAAATTGTTTATAACAAGACTTCATCTCTTGTTTTTGAAGCTGCACATTTAGATAATCTGGTAAGAATCCTATTGAGACAATGTAGACATTATATAGTATATCAATTTTGCTCTACGTTTGTCTTTAGTACATTTTACAATTCGCTGAAAAAGTCTAGATCAGATTGCAACATTTCTGCGAAAATTACAAAGGATCTGTGAGAAAAAGGGCATGATTAGGTAGTAAAATGATCTGATTATTTCTCATGTGCTGTCCTTCCTTTGAAGCATACACAGAAAAAGTTTAGTTGTAAGATTTTATAATTATGGTCTGAAGAAGTAGCGGTACCAATGATCGTCGGAATACATCAAAAAGCAACCAAACATATAATATAAAACATTATTTTACATACTATTAATGTGTATCATAAATCTGTCTTACTTTTAGTTGAAATTTGAAAAAAAGCAAATAATTTTGAGGAAAGTATATACATGTAATTGGAAAATTCAATAATCCGGAAACTTGTGTACTTCAGATCCATCTTATTTGCAATCTGTCAGGCGCAATATACACACTGAATTAAAAAAGCTTTAAATAGTTTATTTCATTCGTATATTTGATCGGATTAGATTGTTCCATTATATCCTTTTCCCGTTGACTTCTATAGGAACCCCGCTTGTTTTATCATCAACTGCTGTGTCAATTTATTGTTGTATTTTTTGAAACTAGTGTTGAATATATAAAAAGATTTATTGACATTTTTACCTTAAGGCTGTTGTCGTTTCAACAATCACGCGTACGTATCTTTCAATCTTGAATAATATTTCTTTCAGTCAGATTTTCATTATGCATGCCGGATAAGAGGACAAACTTTCACGGCTGTCTCCAATGCAAGCAACTCCATCGTCTGCAAGAATGTAACAATAAATGTATGTATACCTCTATTACGGATACACTCTTTCCTACAACAATCACACTGAACGAGCAACACACCACGATGTAAGACTTGTAGAAATCGGAAAGAAAGTTTTCTTTGAAATCCTTCTTTCAATCTCATTGCGACTCTTCTAAGCTAACGATTATGCTAAATATACACATTGATGAAAGTCGCATCTCAATCCATATAAGTTGTTTTACCTTCATATTGTCATGTGTATCTATGCCACCATGAGAAAAAAAGATATTAATGATTTCAGGGGGAAGAAAACATAACAAATCTTACAGTTACTTTCATATACAGACGTGATAATACGGAAAAAGTTTTGATCGATATACTGTCGGACCTCAAGAAAGGCCATGCTCATGTTGAAGGTAGTGCTTTTTAATTTTGCCAATTAGCGTCTATGTGTATATGTAAACTAAAATCACTCTGGTAATTTTTCTATGTCTCACTGCACAGCAGTTGTATTAAATATGAATGTTTGTGATTTTGAATAAAAAGATTTTTCGTTTTGTCTTTTATCAGGAGAAGTTTTATATGATCTTTTTACTAGGAAGCTCATAGGAAAATGAATATACCTGGGCTAGAAAAATACTATGTTTCTCCGTGGTGTTTTTATGAAGATTTTTTTTCTTTGTACTTTTCATTGAATCATCAGATTGCAAT
Organism: Pinctada imbricata; assembly: GCA_033119305.1. Classification (NCBI taxonomy): domain Eukaryota; kingdom Metazoa; phylum Mollusca; class Bivalvia; order Pterioida; family Pteriidae; genus Pinctada; species Pinctada imbricata. The sequence continues at coordinate 64,297,205 of VSWD01000005.1, read as the reverse complement.
ATAAAGATAGTTGTCTTATCTTGTAACTATTTCTTCTGGATATTCTTTAACTCATTCTAATAGACCCAGGAAAATTGGAGCTGTACACTGTCTGTAAAGTAAATGCAGAAATTTAAATTCTAAAAATAACACCAGAGGACGCTAGTAAATTAATTTGGGCTGCTTATGAAAAACACTTTGGCTGGAAGCATCGGTGATGAGAATTTGATATTCGAAACACGTGTCTGGTGCATGAATATTGGTTTGAAATTTTCTTCATTAAGGTATAGAGTTGGCGCTCTTCCATATTATTTGAAAGGGAAGTAGTGATACCAAACTTATTCCATAGCTCGTTTACTTAGGGTAGTAAAAAATAAGACATCTTCCGGTTAGTATATATTTTTTTACTGATTACGGAGACTTCAAATTGTCGTTACAAAAAAGAACGGGAAGGGCTGGCAGATAGGGATGCATTTGTACTGCAGATTGATTCAGTATTTCCCATCTTTTCGAGTTTAGCATACACGTGTACTCCACTGTTGGGAAGATTTGCGTCTGGACGGCCAAACGATTGCAGTTCTTGTGAATTCCTCTCAACGCAGGGATATGATTGTGGTTGGTGTGGATCGTCATCAACATGCACTAGTCAAGGTTGTTCAAGCGTGACGGGGGCTTGTAGATCACCTGAACTAATCGATGTAAGATCTCTAAATTTGCATTGTTTTTCTTTTCAATCAGTTTGACAATTTTTTTAATGGGAGAACGTATTAATTTAAAATTCTAGAAATTCTTCCTTCTTCAATTTAATGTATTTACAATCCAACTCGAATTGAAAAGCTAGCACTACTACATTGTACATGTAATTCGCGTAACATGCACGCAGTGAGTATATTATAGGTATGCCCAAATACGTAACATGCACGCAGTGAGTATATTATAGGTATGCCCAAATACGTAACCATGAGTTCGGCATTTTAGCCTTTGGTTTATCAAATGCACCCTCATTTAATTTTTTAAGTTCAGACGAGATTTAAGGATTGTTTTTCAGCTTTTGCGCAAAAGCTGAAAAACAATCCTTATATTTACATTTTATGTGTTAATTGATTTATTTCTGCCGATTTTTTATCCCGTTTCTTTACATTTGAAATATCACTGTGGAGGGAGAATGTCACTTGATATAACAGCAAACAAACGTTCGACGTTTTTCGCTAGATTCTAAGTAGTACCTTCTGTACGGAAACGTTGTTGACAAATGAGGAACTAAATTTTGTCCTTTGGTAGTATTTTAAACATTTCAATTAAAACTGTAAAGAATTGAAGATTCGTGACTTCTTTCCAATATAATTTTTAGACATAGCGGAGGTTAAAACTGGACAGATTTCACAGAACTTTGAGGGAAAACATTTGAAAACTCACTTTAACACACTGTAAAACTGTTTATAGACCTATGAAATCAATCGGTATTATTATACAAATTTCTGTAAAATTACCCTGTTTCTTCTGGAAGTAATTAAAATAATGCAAGAGTCGAGTACAGCCGTTGAAAACGCGAAAACTTTCGATATTTTCATGACTTACCTCAACATCATGGCTCAAGATTTACTGATGCTTTCTGATATGATTCCATAAGAAGCAAAGATAAATTCACTGTTGATAAATCGCACAAATGAATCATATCCCTACCCTAAATACTGTATATCTGATCTACTAATGCCTGAATATTCGCGTATCCAAACATGGGTTCTTTCTACAGACAGCAATGCAGTTCGTTCTTGAACGTCGTCTACTAGCTGACGCATGATCTACTTACTACGTCACACTTCTTGTACATGTGAGTGACATAGATTTTGACACATTTAATCGCTGGGAGTTGACGGCGTCGTTTGATAATGGATACATGTTTTGAATCTGTGTTGAATGGTCATTTTATCAAAAATTAATCCGCGTAAGTTCTAAAGTCACGTGATAGGCTCTTGCGTTTATCGAGAGATAAAGCAACAGTTGGCTTGGTACCTTCATATAAGGGAAACGCAGTAGGAATGTAAATAATATGAATTATGGCAAAGCCCTAGAAGCCAAGCGAAGTCATTTTCGATATATCGTAAAAGTATGCGTGTGTTAGGGTATATTATTTGCATATCATGTTCTCAAATGATGAATGGGCCATTTCAATAAATTTATTGATGAATAGGTAATTAAAATGAATAAATAGATAAGATAAATAAATGAATAAATCTTTGTCTATTTAGATAACATGCAGACAATCAGTAAATTTCGAAAGCCGTCCATAGATACTTCATGTTCTCTGTGTTACATTTTGTATTCAATACTGACAACTTAGTCACAGGTGCAGTCTAGCACTTGAATCGAGTGAAACGAACAGCACATCGCAGCGAAATACACATCGATAAGAAAAGTGAAACAAACAGCACTTTGTCGTGAAATAAACATCGTACATAGAATTGAAATGAACAATGAAAACCCTCGGTTTTCTTTCAATCTTTGCACTTATGTTTAGTTAGTAAAATTCGGAAGATCTTTTCTACAATTTGAACATTTGATGTTATCAAGAATCGTAAGCGTAATGTAATTCTGTAAAGGTAAGCCATCACTACCCAACACTTGCGTTTTTCTTGTTAGCTAGCGGTCTTGTACACGAAAAGTCAAGATATATATTAACTTCGCTTCTCATTGCATATACGAGCAATGTAGTAATTAGACGAAACATGTATTTCTTTTATTTTCTTTTAAATGATTCTTACTCTCTTACACCATGTAAAAACCGAATCTACACCATAGCTACATAATAGGGATTCATATAGAAATATTTTCGTATAAATAATGACTAAAACTTTCAAAATGGCGGCGCCCATACTTGGTTGAAGGTTTTTGAAAGCGTCAGTATTCATCTTTTCGTGCTTATTTTCGATCATTTTTCCACTTGTTTCGTGGTCCCTTCGGGACCGCTTGCTCGCTTCGCTTAGCTATAACCAATTAAAGTACCTATTAAGAAAAGATAATCAAAAAAGGTACTCAGATGAGCGACAAAGGCCAATATCATTTTTTGACAGATAACACCAGACACAGGTCCTATCCAAGGCGGTACCCAGGTAACAATACGGGGAATTAATCTTGGAATGAAAAGTACGGACCTTAACATTACCATTGGAGGACAGCCGTGCTCTGACGTCATGTTTGACGACTCTCGCAGGTACTTAAAGATTGAAACCCATAGTCATCGCTTACTTAATCGTAGATCATAGAAAGAAAATGTATGAACTTAAAAAAATCACAATAGAGGCCAAAAGGTTGAAAATTCTTGTAAACATGGTTTTGTGAATTGTCTCATCAATGTTCATCCATGTACATGAGTCAATGATTGAAGGTCAAACACAAAACCCGAAATCAGAATCCAAAAATAACAATCAAAAAGAAGGGACGGTATCACCAGCCAGACCCTGTTGCACTGCCAACAGCAAATCACCAAAACTACCGATGCGAAAACACAGAAACGAGCACAGCAAGAGACATACGACATAGAAACATCAAACGCAAAAGACTTCACATAAACCAACAAGACCAATGGGTAACAGTTGCCGACACCAGACAGCCAATTGATACGCAAGTAACAAATGGTGCAGCTATTCGGATTACGTGCACACAACCCTCCAACTTTTCTGGTTACCAAAAGGTATCGCAAAAAGCACAATTGTAGTGTAAAACAACCTCCTCATTGTTAGATCAAAAAGAAAGTTGGGGATCTCCAACAACACTCAGTTGCAGCACACACAGCAAAACTCCAAAACACCCTATGCAAAAAACACAGAGCTGACACCCACAGAAATAGACACAAAAGGGACAAAGGACACTAACTCACACAATAGAAACATGAAACACATAAATCAACGAGACCAATGAGCAAACGGTCCCGACTTAGGACTGCCATTTGCTACGCAAGTGGCAGACGGTGTGGTTATCCTGGATTACGCGCGCACAACTCTCCCTCTTTTCCGATTACCCAGAGGTCTCGAGGAACGTGCACTTGCGGTATAAAACAACCTCTTCACTGTTAGATGACCACACACAAACAAGACCGCAAAACGCAGGGGCCCAAGCAACACAGATGAATATGCAAATGGATATAAAAGAGGGCGTACATAATACAGTTCGTGCTCTGCCAGCTGTAGCGAGCTCATGTGATGTTATCGCCAAGGAGTCCGACTGACATTCAGAGAGGATAGGATGTCGGGGCCCTGTCTTCTCTAAAGAGGTTTGGACAGGGACCGTCATGGAGTCCCGTCGTCACAGTCAGCAAGAGTGCAAGTCTAAAGAATGCGCTGGTACAAGACTGTAGATTGGTCAAGTACCAAGCCTAGTGTCCGTCTGGTGACGTTAGGGTCATATCCACGGATTAAAAGGCGTTTGATGATTCTGACGCATTTTCGATGTTTATGCTGTCTACCTTTGATCCTTCTTTTTCTGTTAATTATGTCACAAAGTCTTAAAGAAATATACATAACAGAACTTCTTCACGAGGAAAGAAAAATATATAGGACAAATGAACGGAGACAATAGCATAACACCATAGAAACACAAATAACATCTTTATCCAATGAACAATTTAAGATATTAAAATATCACATGAATAATACTACATATATAATACAAGTGATAGGATCTAAATAAGTAGGATTGCATTTAAGGAAGCTTTAAGGCTCTCGAAAATATTTCGATACTCGCTTGGTAAAAATATTGTGCATGTACTTGATTAATTGCAGAGTTGTTTGTACGACCGGACAAATAAGTGGATCAGAGAGTGTTGATGTGGTTCTTCAACGAAGAGGCGATAATGGTGTAATGGTAAATGGTAGACTCCTAAGTTCATTTCATTATCAGGTGAGAAGCTAAGTCATTTCATTTGAATATCTGGTATTTGGGAGGGATTGGCACTAGCTAATTTTTTTCTACTGAAAGACATAGGAGAACTCCTATTCTTTTATATTGTAAAGGGTATTTTTGAAACGAGTGGTGTAGTTTTAGCGAGGAGATTTACTCGTATACTCCGATTAAAAAAGTTACCTTATACGCAAAATCGCAACTACAGCGCTTGCAGCATGTCTGTTCTGATTTCATTTAGTCACCAGTTGAACATTGTTCAAAACTTGGGCAACTTTTCTGCCCAAGTAAATTGATGAAGTCAAAACAACGGAGGCTTGGTTAATCGCATTGCCCTCAAAACGAAGTCGTTGTAGTCTGATCTTGCTCTGGAATACCATATTGATTACAATATGAATACACGATAAGCAAGAGAGGAAGGAATATTACTACGCAGAAAAAGGATTTTTTTTTTTCATTTTTAAGTAGATGTTGTCATTTATTGAAGTATTTTGGTGACATATAGAATATAGAATGTAGAATTGAATAGAAGAGCTGAGTGCTTCTTTCTTTGAGATACCGGAAAGAAGAACTGAACAACTTCGACTTCATGTGACAATAGAAAATAGAGCATACTATTATTATACATGTATATATGTCCTCTTGGAATCCCGACAAATTGCAAAGAAGAAAAAAACATTCGTCCAAATATTACATATATATATCGGTAAAAAAGTAAAACATTTATTAAATCTTTGTATTTATCACTAGAATAAAAATTTTCCCTCACAATAATTTAAAGTTTTATTGTAATTAACGACAATGTCCTTGAATTTTATACCATTTTGCTATAGCAACGTTTCTGATGAAGGGAGAAATAGGGTAATCTTTATTCGCATTTTGAATTTTGAATCTTTGTTTAAAGATTGGATAGATCAAATGATAAGGTCGAAAATACATTATTGACACTTGCAAAATTCAGGTAGGTTCTTTTAATTGTTTTAATTTTAACATTAGTTATTACTGGTTCTATATTCTACTGTCCGCGCAGCTCACTTCAGAAATTGGAAAACTGAAGTTTTGTCTCAATTGTCGGAATAAGTTCCGATTGAAATCAATATTGGAGGATAGATCTCTATCTCATATAACTAACGGTGTAAGTTATATGTCCATGAGACCAATACTTAGCTCACAGTGAAATATTATAGTTTAAGATTGGGAGATTTCCATGTTAATATTTGCTTGACGTCGTTGATATCCTCCATAGACTTAATGTTAAACATCGGCGACGTCACGCTAAAGTTAACATCGAAAACATCCCATCTAAAATATAATCTGTCACTGTGAGCGTAGTATTGGTCGTACGGTTATATAACTTACACCGCTCGAGTTCGAGATCTATCCCCCTATTAAAGTTTCAATCGAAAAATATGCCGACAAAGTAGACAACACTTCAATTTTCCGATTTCTGAAGTGAGCTGCGCGGACAATAGATAGTTCCAGAATACTTTTGAAATCCTGTTTTAATTTAATAAAGATATAGAAGAGATCGAAACTATTACGAAATTACGGTGATCACAGTGGAACACACATGAGAAAAGGGGAACAAACAGACGGTGAACATTAATATTGGATATGGAAACATGAAGGACAGCACAAAATATATAAATAATTCCCAGATAGTCACAGTGTTGAACGATATTCACTCAAATGAATCAATGCGGCGCCTCACAAACTGAAATAGGCTAAAAACACTAATAAATAAACTAATTATGTTGTAGTACTGTCATCGTATTAAATCTCGAACAAAAGAACCTCCAAAATATATTCTGATCACGTGGAGCCCACTTACAGGTTGTATGCTGTTCATGAAATACTACTATGCATCTTTATGTGGGAAGTAATGATTTTTAGATGGCTTGCCAAAATTTGAAATAAAAGCCGGAACAGTGAAAATTTTAGCTATCATCTCAAAAACATTGCAACAGACAATGAACATACAACTACTGCATCAATAATATCGAAGGGTTCCAACTCTTTACTTTCTTGAAGAAAATTCCAAACCAATTTACATGCACCAGACACGTGTTTCGAAAATTGAATTCTCATCAGTGATGCTTTCATCGGAGCCACCAAAAATAATTTCAGTAGCGCCCTGTAGTATCAACAAACAGTTAGATACAATGGAAATACCCCGACAAAATAGAGTAAGAAACAACGTATAACCTTTCAATTGAACGTTGTTTCTTGGTCTTTAAGGCGAAATAATTTCATTGTCTCTGTTTGTTGGTTTAGTAGTTGTATGCCCATGGTATGTTGGTATGTTTTGAGATGATATCCAAAAGTTTCAGGGTTCCGGCTTTTATTTGTGCAAATCAAAGAAACGTTTTGTTTTTGGAATTTGTGTGTTTGAATATTACTTTTTCTTATAAAGGATGGATAATGTTAAAAGTCCATGTCTACAACAAAACAAGAAAAACAGTTAAAATAGCGACAAGAAATTACAACGTAATGGAAAATATCACACCGACACGACAGGACAGACACATATTATAGAAATTTTAAGAGCAAAACACAGCTTTAAGCATAACAGCACTAACAGGAGGTCAATAAGCAAGCAGTAGCTATAAACGACAAGAAAGAAAAAAAAAGTCTTAACACGAAAACACGATAAAAGCGATGATGAAATCGATATAAACATGATAAAAGCGGCGAAAATAGAAAATAGTCATGACCACGAAAAATGGCAAGCCATCATGGAAACAACAAGAAGTCAAATTTATCATTGATGCAAAAATACCGACAAGAGAAGACCTGACTTGATCATCACAAAAATGACAGAGATATCAAGCCATTATAATCATAGCAACACTGACAATAATGGACAAGCCGTCATGATCATAACAAAAACCGACAAGCAAAGACAAACGTCACCATCATAAAACTAACACGGACAGACTAACCATTATGGTTATGACAGAACTGACCAGGAAAAATAAACAGCGACACAAAAACTACAACCAATGACAAACTGTCATGTGTATCACAAAACTGATATGCAAAGAGTAGCATTCACGATTTTAAAATAAACCGACAAGCAAACACAAGCAGTCATGATCATGGCAAGACTGACTAGCCGTCGTTACGAACCAACAAGCCAATTGTGACAGTCCTGAACCCAATAATACAAGTATTGCCATGAACATCTTTCTGTATATAGTTTTCAAAACTTCCGCTTCATCTATGAACGTAATATTTATTACAAACTTGCTACGATTATTACGATTCTAATAGATCGATCAAAACTGTAGCTCGCATCACACTTGAGACTTGCTATGAAATATATTAGATCTTGTACGAATTGTAGATTTTGACATAAAATAGCGTTATTTTGTATAAAGTATTTTAAATTGATTGTCAAATAATTTCACAGAGTTTGGGCAACATAAGTCTTTTAGAACCAAGAAAGGGGATAAGGTCTGGAAAAGCTACGGTTACTTTTGAAGGCCAGTTCATCGACCAACGAGCAAAAATCAAATTTATTGGAGAAGAGACAACTTTGGACTGTGTTCTACTGCCAACAAGGTATGATATATATTCTTATGTATGCGAAATATACAGCAATAGATACAAAATTCTGAAAAATGTGTCGTTTGATGTAAATAATATCAGAGTTCACAGAGCAATTCGGCAAGTGTCGGTCTGCGATTGCTGTTCTGAAAACAGTACTCCTTTTCTGTAAAAAGGAGGACATTCAATACTAAATCCTTCAATTTTTGATTATCAACAAAATAATATAGGATGTAAATTGACCCATACTTATTTCGCGTCTTAATAGACACTATACGAAATTGAGCCACTCGCTGTTGGGACAAAATAAATAGTACAGAATGCTGCATCCAAAAGATATTTGCCGCCAAACACGAGAGAGGGATAAAACAAGGATTTTGTAATTCTGATCATCCGTTTGTGGATAATTATAGACTGTATTTGTCCCAATTTTTGTGTCGCCTGCCAAGCATAACGACACTTAGGAATCACTTTGTCCGTTGTCAGTCTGCCGTCAGTCAGTCCGTCCGTCCGTCCGTCCGTCCGTCTGTCTGTCTGTCTGTCTGTCTGTCTGTCTGTCACACATTGGGTGTCACACCCCATAACATTGGATTGGTAAGTGATAGGGTTTTGATATTTCACATGTGTATTGCTTGTGACATGACCTTTCTACATTTACCATAATGTTTGACATAGTGACCTTGACCTAGATATTTGACCTACTTTTCAAAAAATTAAGATTGGCTATATCTTTTGATTGGTAAGTGATTGGGCTTTGATATTTCACATGACTTGTTTATTCCTTTTGATGAAACCTTTCTACTTATGCCATAATTTTTGACCTAGTGACCTTGACCTAGATATTTGACCTACTTTCAAAAAAATTAAGATAGGCTATATCTTTTGAGTGGTAAGTGATAGGGCTTTGATATTTCATATGTGTATTCCTTGTGATGAGACTTTTCTACACATAACATAATTGTATACCTAGTGACCTTGAACTAGATATTTGACTTTCTTTGAAAAAAAATTAAGATGGCTTTATCTTTCGACTTGTAAGCGATATGGCTTTGATATTTCACGTGTGCATTCTTTGTGATGAGACTTTTCTACACATACCATATTTTTTACCTAGTGACCTTGACCTAGGTATTTGATCTAATTTTCAAAAAAATCTTTTGATTGGTAAGTGATATGGCTTTAATATATCAAACATGTATTTCTTATGATAAGTCTATTTTTTGTTCCCAAAAACATTTATTTAGTGACCTTAACCTAGATAATTGACCTTTTCTGAAAATAATAGATAATCATTGATGATATCTTGAAATAGGTAAGTAAGAAGTTTTTTCAAATATTTCACATGTGAATTTTATTTCACAAGATTTTCCTACTTATAAAAATAATTTTAAACCAAGTGACGTTTTAGATCCATTTTTAAAAATTAGCCGCTTCGCAGGCGACACAAGCATTCCTTGGATTGCTATTTTTTTTAAAGAACACAAAATAATTTTAAAGTGTGTCCAATCCGATTGGCTTCGAAAAGGTATCTTTGATTGTTTTTTGTATGCTGTTAATTGTACCGATGAAACGTTAAGCCTTATATAAACAGGTCGAGAGGAAAAATCAGATGTCTAAGTCCTATCGTTGATGATGATGCAATAGGGACGTATAACATAACGGTGATGTATGATGGCGTCAACGTTACGTTGGAGGATACATATGAAATAATATCGGATCCTGAAATAATAAAACCATCAAAACTCCAGAGCATAAGATCGTAAGTAGATATAGTGGAGATTTTCGTACTTTGTCTCCTTGAAAAAGGTTGTTTGTACCCGGAAAAGAGGACAAAGATCATCTGTGGTCAATTAACCAAATTTACACATCCACAATATGGGTATCAAATGGTACCTAATTGGTTTTCTTTACAGTAACTGGATTACATGTCCATGACCCTCCAACTAAGCTGTCAGAGAGAAGTCAAATCATGCTGATGATATTGTTGCAACCACACTTTGTCGAGATCTTTTGAAATTTATTGAAAAGACAATGTAGATTTTATATATTAAAATTTGAGCTTAAGTGCTAATAATAAATATGATTAAAAACATTACAAAATATGGCATGAAACTCATTTCTATTTCATATGCATTAACATACGCCCAACTTCAGGTGGACGTATGCTATTGTATTGAGACCTTGTTCATACCCTTGTAGGGGGATACATACTAATTTGGTTGTCTTCAATTCTTCTTTCGTACTTTCTCATTCGATCGCCATTTCAATGCTCTAGCTTTGTCATAGCATTAAAGTACTTTATCAAGGATGTAGTTTAAAACTATGAACTCTAAAGATAAATCTGTTGTTTCCATACTCTACATACCTAGCTCTGTGCAGATTTTGACATTTTTTATGCCCCCGGAATCAAAGACTCGGGGGCATATAGTTTTTGGCTTGTCCGTTTGTTTGGCTGTTTGTCTGAAAAACTTTAACATTGGGCATAACTTTTAAATGGAAGGTGATAGAGCTTTCATAGTTCACATGTGTATTCCTTGTGACAAGACCTTTCCATTGATGCCAAAAATTATGCTCTCGTGACCTTGACCTTGACCTTTGACCTACTTTTCAAAACTTTAACAATGGGCATAACTTTTGAATGGTAAGTGATAGGGCTTTCATATCTCACATGTGTATTTCTTGTGACAAGACCTTTCAATTGACACCAAAAGATTGACCTAGATCTTTGACCTACTTTTCGAAAGCTTTAACATTGGACATAACTTTTGAGTACCATGTGATAGGGCTTTCATATTTCACATGTGTATTCCTTGTGAAAAGACCTTTCATAATTTTAACCTAAGGAACATAGCCTTGACCTTTCACATACTTAACAGAAAATGGTGTTTATACTAACAAAGATGCCACCGGGGACATTCGTGTTTCACAAACACAGGCTTTATTTTACTCTCCTTTCCAGAGGTGGCTTAGAACTGAAGATATCAGGGAAGCCTAAAAATCCTTTCGATTTTGGAATTTTGTCGAGGAAAATTCTTAAAGTTGGGGTATGTTAACTTACAATAAACTTTCAAATTCAACAGGAGCTCTAGCTCACTGATAGATGCTTTGGCTGCAATAGAATATCACAAATGAGTTTTGCTATTTTCACACTTTTCGGTGGTGATATCAACGTAAAATATTTATGAATTGTATATCAAAAACATTTATTTTGACGAAATAGTTAGAATAACTTCCCTGTTGTGATAGCGTTTTGATATACATTAATTACTTATGTCTTTCTTGGGAAAAAAGTTCATACCATCTTTGAAAATTGACTTTGCCTTTGAAGGATTATTTTTGGGCAGGGGATGTTCAATTAATGTCGAAATCTTTGATGTCTTTTGTGGTATTTAACAGTATTTTATAGTCAATTTATTTTCTTTAAAAGAACGGAAACCAAGCGTGTGAAATGAAAAGAAATGTGCAGAATGCTATCTTCTGCACATACCCACCTTTGAACTTAAGCAGTAGCAGAAGAAGAAGGAAGAGAAATGCGGGACAGGAAGCGGCATATTTGGAGCTTGACGGTTGGAGCGATTTCCTTGGATATGTTACATATTTTGGTGATCCTATATTCAGGAAATTGACGAAAGTGTTCGAATACGATCCAACCCATGGAGATAGAATGCTGGAACTTGGCGTATGTACAATTTATTTATAGATACGAATACTTCAACCATATATTGACATACATATTTTACTCTGTAGTCTATGCTATATTTTGTTGATTCTTCTATGAAATATTAACTTGAAACAGGCTTTAAGATGATACTAGTATTTTGAAAGTATAACCAGTACTCTAAAACATCTAAGTAGGTTTGCCTATTTGTTATTATTCTTTTTTTTTTCTCCGTAGGGTGAAAATCTGAATATTGTTACGTCAAACCCTGACCATTATAATGTATATATTGGATCTGGATTATGCCATAGTGAGAACCTTACGTCATCTTTATTGACTTGCCAACCTCCAGAAAAGGAACCAAGTCCATGGAGAGGAGAAAAGAAGCTAATCATAAGAGTGAGTATATTTCATCTCTAAAATATCCGTTTCCTTTCTATTGGCACAGTTTTCTTTATCATTTGACAAAATTAAAAGTTGTGTTTTACATACTTTTGAAAAACAACGGCCATAATTTCAGGACCTTTCATGGTGACTTAAAAATTAGCATGGTTTAGACTGAGTTACCACATTGCCTACGCTGAATGATTTTGCCTTACTTTCTAGACTTTGAGACTGAATAATTGATGGGCACTTCTTTGATGTTGTTGTTTTTTCACTTATAAGGGATTTTGCTTTGATGTTTCACATGTAGATGTCTTATGACCTGCAGCCATTTTCACAAAAATACTTACGATAAATTTGAGAATTTGTCGTAACTTTCAAGAATATATATTTCTAAAAATCAATATTCAGTATTTAAATAATATGCCACATCTTGGATATTCAGTAGTTAGAGAAAGAAAATCAAAACTGTTTGAATATTGTGATTCATTTTACTAAGATATGATGAATTGAAAGTTACGACAAATTCTCAAGTTTATCGTAAGTATTTTTGTGAAAAAGGCTGCAGGTCTTTCATTAGAAATATTCAACCTGTGCCACACTTTCTTAACTTTAAGATGAAGAGCCGCATACCTTATTTCAGATTATGATTAGAATTTCGCTCTCCGTACAGTCACCGTTTGGATATCCTCTCTTTCGGCCTTGAGCATTATTGATGATAACCTGTTTCTTGAAATGCACATATGGTGCACTTAATCCTTATGATAGAACATATATTTTAATATGATAACTTCAACCACTAGACTGGATAGTCCCCGATAATATCGTTCACCTAGTTTTACTGTGCTTAAATTTTCAGATACTAAATTTGATTTGTTATACCCTTGTCAGTATCCCTATATAAAATTCCCATAGGAAAAATGCCTATAAATACGAATATTTGACCAAGCGGTCAATATTTACATCAATATTGGCCCTAGGGCAACATTTAAAAAAATATTGACCGATTAGCGGTACATCCTTTGTGACGTCACGTCATTGATGACGCTATTAGCTCTACCTATTTTTCCGCGCTCTTTCTCTTATAAATGAAAATGAACGTAAACATGTCGGGCTAATCGGTTCGTTACTGCAGTATTGATGTAAGGTATAACAAAACAATTATTGACTGGGAATTCGGGCAATATATGATTTGTTGGACCTTCAGACAAAATATAGCCCTCGGCCTTCGGCCTCGGGCAATATTTTATCTTCAGGTCCAACAAATCATATATTGCCCTCATTCCCAGTCAATAATTGTATAATATCATTCTTAAACTAAGAAGTATCTCCCTCATGGAATTCCTCTATTCTCAGCCGGCTCTTTTGTATATATTTTAGGTCATGTTTAGGATTTCGTACATTCAATAGGGTTAATTTTCTCTCTTTCGGCCTCTAAAATTACTAATGATACATCGTTTGCTCAAATGCGCATATGGTGCACTAAATTATTACGGTAATACAAACTCTTTCAATATGATTATACGATATTTCACATATAGATTTCTCATTCTAATGCACTCCGTTTGTAACGCGCATTCTGATTGGTTGAGCGATGAAAAAATTTCAAGGGGATTCACGTTTCACTGCAGTTTTTGCAATGACGTCATGCGTTCCTATGACGACGTCATTAAAAGCAGACGTTTTCTAGCTCATTACTGACCAATGCATTAGAATAGGGTTACCATACTGATGTTTTACAAAAACTGACAGGGTATCGGCGAATCCCCTGTCAGAAATATCCGTTTTACCGCTCGGCTAACGCCTCGCGGTAAAACTCAATTTCTGACAGGGGATTCGTCGATACCCTGTCAGTTTTTGTAAAACACACGCATGGTAACCCCTAATTACATTGGCTTTTGTCTCGTTTATAGAATAAAACATAATAAGTAGAAATGTATCACGAAGTCAATCAATTTATGATACATATACCTGGTACAGACACACTTAAGCCCCTGTCACACCTTCACGTTCTGGCATGGCGTTCGCACTACGACCGCCAAAATTGTACGAGACGTGGCGTGAACGTAGTAAGCGCTGATACGTATCGAGGTCGTAGTAAGGACGACGTCGAATGTGCCCGTACGCCGAACCACCACGACCGTTTTGAACTGTTCAAAACAGTCGTAGTGAGGACGCGCTGATGACAGAACGTGTTAAGGACTACTTGCGAACGAAACGTGTTGCGAACGTAGTAGGGTCGAATTACGGACGGCTAAAACTTTTAAATATTATCATATGGAGATCGTCACGTCTCTGCCGTCCTTACCACGTTCTTGGTTTAGAGGTCGAAAAAATCAAAATAGACCTCGTACAAACAATTTATCCTTTGAACTTGTCATGGTCGTACGTAGCATGAACGCAGTAAGGACTTCGAGAACGTAGTAATAACGCCGTACTATCCATTCGGATTAGCCTCGACCTTTTCCTTCGAAAAAAGACTCGGACGTCATACGGCGCCATTTTGAAAAGAGTTCCCCGTTGGTCTTTTAGTTTTTGTAATTATCTGTCATGAAATACACGTTTCAACAACGGATTGTATCTGACAAATATGTTACTCACAAGATCATTCACTCAAGTTTGAGAATTTTGAATGTTGAAAAAGTGCCTCTTTACTTTTACATCGATTTGATGTAAAACATCGATTTGATGTAAAACCTTCCACCATTGGCACCCGAGTCTTTTTATGCCGTTACAAATAAAGGGCGAGGGGATCCGAATGCGTACTATCGTAATACAGACGCCTTCGTGTGAACTTGGGGCTGATCGTAGTGCGAACTTGACTAAACGTATTAAAGACGGGAAGGACGCGATACTAACGTGACGCTATTAAAGGTCGTGTTGCGCACGTATTGTAGTCGTCAATTATTCTTTCGGAAAACCCTTCCGGGTGAAAAATGCCACGTTCTCGCTACGTTCATGAAAAATTTCAAGGACTTCAAGGACGTAGTAAGAACGTCTCGAGAGAACGTGTAGGTGTGACAGGGGCTTTAAAGATAGATCGAGATAATTGAATTAAAAATTGATTGCAGAAGCGAAGAAATATCTGAATCATTTTGAAGGTAGAAAATTACTTAAAACCATGCTACGCAATTTTAAAGATGGAGAATGGGTTAAAACCATGCTATATTTTTTTAAAGATAGAGAATTGGTTAAATCATGCTTTCATTTACGATAGTTATGAAACAATTAAAGATGAGTTAAAGAAGGTCCTGACGATAATCTCAACAGCACTCACAACAGAGCACAAAATTGAGCATCGACGGAACCCTTGCATGCTAGAGGTGGGACCAGGAGTCCGGGATGAGAAAGCATCCCCATGTTTGGCTAGCCGCACCCGCCGTCGATGTTCACGCACGCAAATGAAAACAATATCTAAAATGTATGCACTGTCTGAGGCTATATCTATATAGAAAGTGCTATGGCGACCATGTCAGGGAAAAATATTCAAAACACTTACTGTCAAACCCCTCGCAGGGAACTTTTTACGGGCTCTACGCGACAAAGGGCATAAGTGTGACACAAATGATTTAAAGAAGATGAAACAATTACAGGTAGAGATTGGATTCAAACAGGTGGTTGTTGGAGAAGCAAAGTACATCACAGAGTTTCAGTGGTTGATAGCCGTTATTGCTGCCTTGTGTGCTGTTCTCCTGGTGACGATCATAGTGATGACAATAATTGTCTTTAGAGTAAGAAGAAGAAGCAACTGATTATTTTCATACCATTATTTCATATAATAAAGTACCCCCTTTGTAAGGATTTAACTGTGAAATCCACCGTCGCATATCACGTGATACGCAAATGATATGTTCCATGGGAATCCCCTTTCATTAAACCAAGTAAATACTGTCTAAATCTACTTTATATGTATTTATTTTGGGCCCATCATATGACCATCATTATCAAATATATGATGGTAATCTATTCTGGTTGAGAGCAGACGTATATTCAGAGAACACTTAAACAAAAAATTGTATTTGTCCGTGCACCACATCATAACATGTGGTGAACATCGACAATTTTTTTTAAGTGTTCTCTGAATGTCACACTATTTTTGATCAGAATAGATTATTATCATATAATTGACAATAATGTTCATATGATATTTACCTGGTTTAATAGATGGGGATTCCCGTGGAACATATCATTTGCGTATCACGTGATATGCGACGGTAAATCCGGCCCAGTACTATATTTAGAATGTCAGTATATATTTACATTACTAGAAGATTCCCCATGTTAAACGCCCATTGGGCAACTAGAATTGTATTCCTATAACTTGGGTTGCTATTGTGACGTCACATTCAAGTTTTGCATGTAGGGATAATTTACCAATATTAAATTACATTTGACGCTCTTAAAGGCAAAATGTGCAGCGTGCTTGCAAATAGAAACGACAAATAATTAGAATAAATGTAAATTTAAGTAATCACGCTGGTAATTCCCATAGAGCGACAGTGACTTACAGATGAGAAAATGTTTATTTATATATATTAATACGCATGTAATTGTACATAATTAAATTCATGTATTCAGTATCAATTATACATACTGCATCTAAGTTAAGAGGCAGGGTATTAAGGATTCGAACTGTAAATGCACTTTTTAGATTTCAAATACCTACATGTATGTTATAAAGTGATTTAGACTTGAAATGAAAATCCTATAAAGCGCTTTCGAATTATGATCAGTAAGAGACTTTGATATGTAAATGATAAAAATCAAAAAATCTTTGTTGAAAAAGAGGCATATATACACAGCCAATTGTGCCTCATATGAAATTCATGTGAAATTTACATGAACTTTACATGAAAGTTCACATGAAATTTATGTGAAACGAGCACGAACATGAAATTTACATGAAATTTTCCACATGAAATTTATGTGAAGATATTTACATTGATATTATGTGAATTCAGCTTCCTGTGAAGGTCACTCAGAAAAATTCATGTGAAGGAAATTTATGTGAAATATTTTTCACATAAATCTTATGTGAAATTTACAAAAATGTATATGAATTTTACATGAACTTTCATGTGAAATTTGCATGTTGCTCATTTCATATGAATTTCATGTGAGGCACAACTGGCTGTGTATATCGTTCAGCGAAATATTGTCTGTATGAGCTATGCTGAATGGATATCAACATTAGCAATGAAACATTTTGTAATTGAGAGATAAAATCATAATGATAATCATGTAAATAATGTAACTGAAACAAAACACATGTTTGTCCATTAGTCGATGCAATTTCACTTGTTGTTTTATGTGTAAATGTTTTATATAAGCTTTCATTTGGGTCCAAATCTTGGCTCTTAATGTGATATTAGACAGGCGGACAGGCGTCAAAAATGGTTTTCGGACAATGATTCAAATATGAAAAGTGCTAGTGCAATTAAACTTCATGCACCTACTCACCTTGAGTCAAGGATGACCCCTACTGGTGCTTGTTGTAAGCTCGCGCATATTTGAAAATGTCTGGTCTAATACCTGTATGAGTGAGTGATGGTAACATGTCAGGTTTTAATAATGTATTAAAAACTTTTAAAAAAATTAAGATATAACGAGTTTTAATTACCCAGTTCTTGATCCGACCAAGATATTGATGATTGTACGCAATTTATCCAAAAAAGCAATAAGATTTTTTTTTTCAAATGCGACAGAAAGAAAGAATTAAATTATGTGGAAATTTTTCAATATATTTTCAATCTGTAGTGGAAACTTTAACCACTCGCAATATTTGAATCAAATCTCTGATCCAATAATAGATTATGCAATATTCAATTCAAAGATTGAATTTATTGTTGATGTTCTTTTGCATTCCAGCTTGTTTTTAATTCATTCTCTACATTACTGATTTATATATATATTTTTATGTATTTGTACATGTGAATTATGTCTCACACCCTTGTGCTTTTGTTTGTCCAAGCTTATATACACACGATTTTTTAATGACTAGTACTTCAAAGTTTTAAATCAAAATTTCTAATTTATTTAACCAAAAAGGGGAAAGTATTTACATGTATTTCAGTCTACTGTATACTCAGTAGGTTTGATTTTCAAATCCTTCTACATACTTTGTGCGTTTTATTGCCCGAACTAGGGACGTAGCTAAGGTATTTTCGATGTGGACGTCTTACAGAATGGGTGGACCCAGATCCTCGACGTCCGAAAGGGGGAGGAGTGGGGGGTACCAGACACTTAATGGGTGATGATTCGCGTGACCCGAAGGCCAAGCGGGGGAAAGTATAAAAGGATGTTCCCCTCTCTTGCTGGTTTGCGTTCAAGGGCCTCCCCTAGAAATTTTGAAACAAATGAAGTAATTTGTTAGCCTCTGAAGATTATATTTCAGCATAATTTAGAAAGGATCAAGCGTATGCTTCGGCGTCATCAAACCGGCGATGAACCGTATCTAAGATGAAGAAAATTTCTGATGTGAACGTGATTCTCCCCTTGACTTAAGGAATCATTGTTATATATTTTTTTGGTTGATCGAGGTATCAACACCAAAAATTGAGGGAAAACTGCATCGTGTGCGTAGCGCAAGATGCACAAGTTTTTCCTCTATTTTTGGTGTTGATACCTCGATCAACCAAAAAAATATTACATTGATTACTTATCATTTCATTGTGTTGCTTTCCAACGTTTATTTGCGACTTTGAAACCGTGTTGCTAACGACGTTGCTTATGACGTTGCTAAGCGCATACTTCCGTTTTGTGTTGATACAGGTATCATCGAACGGCCCCAAGGGCGGCACTTTCGTCCTTTTTTTTTTTTTTTTTTAGCGAAAATGATGCTCAACATGGACGTTTTTGAGTACAAAAGTATGCCTGGCTACGTCCCTGCGAACAAAGTGTTCATTAGGTAAATAGAGATCCTACTTACAAATACACCGGTGTACCGGTGTTTGAAATGTGTTTTTTACATTAACGGCGCGTGATTTTTGTATGGGATTTTGGCAAAACATTAGTCACTTCTGTCGGTTGCAAAAATGCAATCTGCCCTTTCTCCTGCTATCATATATGATATTGTTTCTGTTCTTAAAATACAATTCATGTATTTGCTAATATATGCTTATACTTATCAGCAATAAAAATATGCTTATATTGCCGTCGTCTTCTCGTGATTTGTAATGACCATTAACGTTTACTCTCCCCCTTTTAAGTCCTCCCATCCACAGAATTACACCTTGCATAAACCTCATCAGAGTACAGTGTATAAATGGAGAGGCTTAAACATTTCCCACAACCGAATAATCAAAGTATTCTGTGTTTGTACTAGAGAGAATAGTCGAAATCTTGTTATTCCGTCGCTGCAGTCTCCATTCACCGCGTTGCCCCATTGGCATCAGTCAAGACATGCTTAGATAAATGATAGTTTTACCTTACTGACAAGAGGAAGTTCAACTTGATATTTAATTTCTGTTTTCATTTCATTTCTTGAGGTCTTCTTATATAAATTATGACAAATGGGAAGAAATTCACATTTGACAGTACCATGTGTTTTGTGACACTTGTGTCAATCATAAACATACTTAAATTTGGGCTGTAACTATATCGAAGACAAAGACATATACCAATTTTCAACATGATGATCCATTACCAATTTCAGAGAAGAGGTACAACAAACTGAGACAACCATGACAGAGGGACTGATGGGTATACCAAAAAAGAAATAAAGGCAACGCAAGCTCTATATCTCAGAGCAAAATGATTTTAAGCTCAAGTCCATAGTGACCTTGACCTTTGACCCGTGACGTTAAATATCAGTAGGGTTCATCCTCTCCCCATTGGAAAAATTTTCGAAGGTTGATTGCTTTGTCTTCTATTCTGTTCACAAGAACTTTAAGCCTAAGTCCACAGTGACCTTGACCTTTGACCTTGAAAATCAATAGGGATCATCCTCTCCCCATGGGGCACATTTGTGCAAATTTTGATGTATCTATGATCACTACTTTGTCTTCTATGCTGTTCACAAGAATGCGGACATACACACATACATGGACACATGGTAGCAATGCTATATCCCTCAGCAACAGAGTTGGGAGGGGATAATTACAGGTAAGGGAGTTCCAGATCGTTCTGTCAATTCCGGATCGACTTGTCAATACGCAAGATTGCAAATGCAGGGTGTGCAGCATGTATGTTCTGATTTTTCATTTAGTCACCTACCTAAACCATTGTTCAATACTTGGGCACCTTTTCTGCCCAAGTACATTGATGACTTCATAACAATGGAGAACAATCGAAGAGTACGCGAGAACATTCGTATAGTCTTGGTTAGAAGTATTTGCCATCTTCCATATTCTGAATTAAACCTAAATTTTTCAAGAATTTTTTTTTCTACAGAGAAAACTATCAATATTGAATAATAAGATCATCAATCATTACGAAAATGTTAGTTCTATTTACAAAAAAATCACAATCAGTGTTGTTCGATCTGGATTTCCCAATTGCCTGTAATGTCCCCATTTGAAGGGCTTTACTGGTGAGGGACTACAAGGATATTTTCCTGATAAAAAACCAATGAAGAAACAACAATGTATCATATATCCAGTACATTTATTAAACATACTGAGAGTAACAAATCATATTACAATGTATTATGCCAGGCATTATGAAGCACTTTCTATAATACAACTTATATAAAATATACTTTGGTTTGACAAACCTATACACTGGAATACAAAATAATTATTGTACATAAAATATACATCGTGTGGTATCATATTACAATAAAACACAATACACCCTCTGTGATAAATTGAGCAACCAAAAAGCTGTAAATGTGACATTGAAAATTGGCTATCTCATAGATTAAGATAAAAGCTCCTACAGCTAGACATTGGGGCCATGATGCAATTCTTATATTCTATTTCCACTTAATAGAGATTACAAATCACATGTAAGTGCTCACTTCATTAGAAGCAATTTAAGGGGAAAAAGGGGGGGTTTAAGTTTACAAGTACTCACTTCATTAGAAGCAATTTAAGGGGAAAAAAAGGGGGGGGGGGTACACAACACTAATAAATAAGTGTCCCAAACTTGATGTCCTTGATCTCTGAATCAAAACTTTGATTACCTTAATCTGATTAATTGACCTAGATTTACAAACTCAAGGTTGATCTTTACTTTTTGAAACTAAATATCAAATTGCTTTGAAATTGAGAACTCACATTTGGTGTAAAGAATCACAGAGCTCAATACAACGTAATACTTTCAAGGTCATGTTAATTTTTTTTTTTTTTTTTTTGTGCCGACGATGAAACAAAATCAGAGTATTCAGACACATTGAAATATTAAGTTTGTTTCCACTTTTTAAATGAAAACTTCTGGAAAATCTAGGGATAGCTAATATAATCTAAGGATAGTTAATATATACTTAAGTTTTCAGGAAAAATATAGTAGACAATACACACATTTACACCACCAGATATCAAATACTAGAAGGATATGATGCCTTAAGGACATACACTGTTTATTCAGTTTTAGAATAGATATCCTTTAAATTTGAATCAGTTTCATCTTATTGTATGTAAAAGTGATGTGTAGTGACACTTAATGGGGTTACCATAGGAAACATTGAAGTTCTGAGTACTTCCAAAATAGACTGGTACAAACATTTTCCATTGCCAACTATGGCAAATTCAAAATTATATTCAATAACTTTTTTATTGTTGTATGATTTTCCATCATATTTGGAATACAATATATTGGATATTCTACCAATTGATTGAAGTGAAGAATTTGAAACCTTTCCGTACATACCTTTCTGTAAAATAACATAAAAACTTTTATTTTAAAGTATTTTTCAAAGAACTCAATAATGGAAATCGGATTTATCTTTCTTTGTACGTCAGAAATACAGAATACTCTTTGATGTGAAGATTCAAAATTTTGGGTGCAAGATATGTCCTTAAGGTTCTTAATTTGCAATGATAATCAAAGCTACATGGCATACCCTGCAACTTGCCAACATTTCACAATGCAGGCAACTGTGACCTTGAAAATGAATATATTTCTTACTCATGTCATGATGACCATTTGCTGTAACCTTGACCTTTTGACCTAGAGAATGAATATATTTCTTTCTCATGCTATGAAGACCATTTACTTTAACCTTGACCTTGAAAATGAATAATTTTTTTACTCATGCTATGATGACCATTTCCTGTAACCTTGTTATTTTGACCTAGAAAACGAATATAGGTCCTTTCTCATGTTATGAGAACCATTTGTGGCATTTGGTAGTACATGTACTGCATTTGCATTTAGTCTGGATCTAGTATAAGATTATGGTTACTGGCAGACGGACACTGTCTTACAGTAACCATGTCAACTTATGTCAACTTATGTCAACCTTTTAATCATGTATTAAAACACACTTTTGTGAAATATATGGATTTAAAATATATCAATATGGGGTTTTCCTCCCTGATTACAACTTTGTGTCAACTGTGAACCAATCAAAATAAGCTCTATAATGACAATTAATATTCCTCAGATTCTCATCTCAGACAAAAGATAAGCCCTAAAAAATGTATCGAACAAAGATCTTTTGAACAAAGATGCTCAAGCAAAAAAACGGACAGACATACATCTTGACAGAGTACAATCACATGAATTCATAAATTGTTAATTTTCTCAGCAGGGGCCTAAATGTTAGGATAGATTATCCAATGGTGTTTTTGTATTTGTGCAGTGTAGATAAAATAGTGAACAAATTGTGCATCATATATGAATGTAAATCAAAATTCAATACTTGTGAAAGGCAGAAATATAATTAATTAAACATACAACCTTTGCATAACATGGCACTAAAATACATTTTGATAAATTTGTATAATGCTTCTTTTCGCTCTGATTATTGCACAATCTCAGTCTTCAACTTTGAAAAAAAAGAAAATTTAAAACATCTCTATACTACATGTAAGAACAGATAAAATGTGACTTTAACTACAACTATTTTAAGTCTCCCAATCGGAAACTTTATCAATGATATACAGCATGCATAAAAATGAAAATGGAATGGATACATATAAAAATCAAAATGAAACACTGGTTAAATATGGAGAGGAAATGAAAAAAATGAATGTTGTGCCCTTGCAAATAAATGCAATAACGGAATGTGAAAACTAAGATTATACAGAACGGAATACATGGTATCACATATACAGCTAGGAGTGGATATAAGCATCGTTTTTTAACGGTACTTTGTGCATATCATACTTACTTTAAATCACTTCTAGTCAGTAAATGGAAGTTCATTGACTGCGTCTTTGCTGAAAGAGTTATTTCCCATTTGAGACGGTATCTGACGTAAAACCATTATGACACCATGAAATTGGCTTGACAAAGTCGATTTTGTACCATCATTTACCATAATTTATGGACCGTTTCCATAGAATTTGATGACATCACAAGTAGTCTACGTCAGATACTATCCCAAAGAGGAAGTAACTTTGGTTTTTGAAAATATTGAATAAATTCTCCTGATTCTATTTACCTGAAAATCGATTCAATGCCACCAGCTTTTCTTTATACATGTATGATAACTGGTTCTTTTGCTGATTAATATTTGGGGAGCTTTTACTTTAGCACAACCACATACTAGCAAACAAGCAAAAAGATTGAAATTGGGGGAAAAAAACAGCGTAATGATAAATGAGGAGATATGCCATGTTTTCTATCACAATCCCACAAAAAAATACAATTAGTTGAAAAATAATTTTACAATTATAAAGGTAGGTGATGCATGTATGTGTAACAATTTTATCATGATGTAACATTTAGAATCACTCATTTTTGAGTGTTTAGCTGATATAGCACCCTAAAGAGAAAAGAAGGATATTTTGAACATGTTGAAGGTGAAATAACATGTACCGAAGTACACATACATGAAGAAATTTGCTTTACTTGATATTTGACGGACAAATGGAAAGAAGTACAGACCAAGTTCCTTGAAACCATATGTAATAAGTAGATCCATCTCCAATTCAATTGTATAGAGTAATTATATACCACTATTTCATGCATGTACGATTAAATCATACTAAAGGTATAAAACTATCATATACACTTACAAAGTAAAATTACAATATTTATACATTTTTTCAAACTAATCATATAAAGTACATAAACATAATTGTATACTAAAGACATAAAATAGGTATCTTAACATTTATGAATGATATAATCATGCAAGTATGCACAGATGAGTCAAAGTAGCATACATGTACATACATGTATATCATGTATATATTTAACTCAAATATTTGACGAACTTACTATATATATAGATACGACAGACTTCAAATTGACGTATTAAATTTGATAAAAAGGACATACAGACAGCAAAGAAATTCTGCAATGTTGCTGCACTAGAAAATAATGTAAAAAAAATTGTTGAAAAGTGTACATTAACATCATTGACAAACTTTCAAGTAAATAAAAGTCTCTATCACAATAGGAAAGGCAGTGTGTTTGCATACAATATAAGGCTATAGAATGTTTTTGGTTTACTCGCTTGTACAATTTTTTTTGTATTGATGATATATAATCTAAATATATTCTGCTACATAATTATAACATTATATCAAGAAAGCACCACAACTCCATAGAAGCACTACTTAGGCATAAAATCAACGGTGTAGTTGTACACATATCAATATAAAGTCGCTCTTTTACCAGCTATTTAAAGCTATGTAATGAAATTCTGATGCTGAATTACTCTAGCTTTTAGTTCCTTTAATTATGAACGTTTTTATGTACTGACAAGAACACATTAACAATATTAAGATGAAGCTCTGTACTATAAGACAGACATGCAGATTGACAGACAGAGCAGATTAAGTGTTCTCTATTCATACCCAACTCTAATTGTGACAGGAACAAAATATGCCAATTAAAAGGAAAACCAAAGTGGGGCACTTTATATTATATTAGGTGAGTATGAATTATAGTTGCCTTAAAAACATCGTTTCAAGTCAATTACATGAATAAAGTCAGATTTAAGATCTTTGAAAAAAATGATTTTGTACACAACATCAATTTTACATGACATTGTAGGTTAGTGCCTGTACAACAGTTATCAGAGTCATACATTTACAACATGCTTATTTCAAAACAACACAGACCAGAATTAGATCAGTGGTTTCAAAGAGAATCCATAAGTGTTAATGCACATGTATGGTTAGTATAAGAAAAATCAAAGTAACTTTTTCAACTTGTGCAATTTAAAACACAGAGATCCAAAGTTCGTTCAAACCATAGAAAATGGTATGGTACAAAACCTGTGTATCATGATCATATCATATATATCATGATCATATCATATGTATCATGATCATATCATATGTATCATGATCATAGATCGTATGCAGACAGATCAATACTTTGCTCTTATCTACATGTAGTGGTTAAACAATGGTTTGATTATGGTATATGAATGGTTTGAAATCTTGAATATGTAGTAAAGCTTTTTTTTTCCTTTAGTATCACAAAGTTTTACGATTGGACAAGAAATACTGTAACATACGACAATAATGCTATTCCAAACACCACATGTTGTTTACTACCATCTGGCTGTACATGTGCATGTATATACAGCTCCCGGCAGTGCTCATTCTTCCATTTTCTGTCTGATCAGTGACAGTTTTGGACCGAAGTCAAAGTCCCTTGTTTCTTCCGACTCATCTAGATCATCCAAAATCTATAATAAATGTAAATCCATCATAGACTGTGAAAGACAAGACCTGAGTAACGTGTATAAATGTAACATAGACTGTGAAAGGTAAAACTAGAGTAACGTGTATAAATGTAACATAGACTGTGAAAGACAAGACCTGAGTAACGTGTATAAATGTAACATAGACTGTGAAAGGTAAAACTAGAGTAACGTGTATAAATGTAACATAGACTGTGAAAGGTAAAACTAGAGTAACGTGTATTAATGTAACATAGACTGTGAAAGATAAGACTAGAGTAACATGTATAAATGTAACATAGACTGTGAAAGGTAAAACTAGAGTAATGTGTATAAATGTAACATAGGCTGTGAAAGGTAAAACTAGAGTAACGTGTATAAATGTAACATAGACTGTGAAAGATAAGACTAGAGTAACGTGTTTTAATGTAACATAGACTGTGAAAGATAAGACTAGAG
The DNA here is from genome assembly GCA_033119305.1 of Pinctada imbricata. Classification (NCBI taxonomy): domain Eukaryota; kingdom Metazoa; phylum Mollusca; class Bivalvia; order Pterioida; family Pteriidae; genus Pinctada; species Pinctada imbricata. The sequence goes on along the minus strand of VSWD01000005.1, from coordinate 64,270,533 downwards.
TAACGTGTTTTAATGTAACATAGACTGTGAAAGGTAAAACTAGAGTAACGTGTATAAATGTAACATAGACTGTGAAAGATAAGACTAGAGTAACGTGTATAAATGTAACATAGACTGTAAAAGGTAAAACTAGAGTAACGTGTATAAATGTAACATAGACTGTAAAAGGTAAAACTAGAGTAACGTGTATAAATGTAACATAGACTGTAAAAGGTAAAACTAGAGTAACGTGTATGAATGTAACATAGACTGTGAAAGGTAAAACTAGAGTAACGTGTATAAATGTAACATAGACTGTGAAAGGTAAAACTAGAGTAACATGTATAAATGTAACATAGACTGTGAAAGGTAAAACTAGAGTAACGTGTATAAATGTAACATAGACTGTAAAAGGTAAAACTAGAGTAACGTGTATAAATGTAACATAGACTGTGAAAGGTAAAACTAGAGTAACGTGTATAAATGTAACATAGACTGTGAAAGGTAAAACTAGAGTAACGTGTATAAATGTAACATAGACTGTGAAAGGTAAAACTAGAGTAACGTGTATAAATGTAACATAGACTGTGAAAGGTAAAACTAGAGTAACGTGTATAAATGTAACATAGACTGTGAAAGATAAGACTAGAGTAACGTGTATTAATGTAACATAGACTGTGAAAGATAAGACTAGAGTAACGTGTATTAATGTAACATAGACTGTGAAAGATAAGACTAGAGTAACGTGTATAAATGTAACATAGACTGTGAAAGGTAAAACTAGAGTAACGTATATTAATGTAACATAGACTGTGAAAGACAAGATCAGAGTAACGTGTATAAATGTAACATAACCAAGGTACTGTAAACATGGAAATTTTCGCGTGGGGGTAATATGCATTTTCTCGCGAATCTATGGACATCGTGAAAATTTCCCCCACGCGAAAATATCCCCGCTGCATTCTTACAATGGGAAAAGATTTTAATCGCGAAAATTTTCCCCATGTGTAACGTCTTGATGTTGTGATCGCGAAATTTTCCCCCCAGCGAAAATAACCACGCTTAAAATATGCAACAATGAAGCTTGATAACGGAACATGACATTCATCACTCTGCCTGTGTGTCAGTCTGTATGTCTAGTTTGTTCATGTCTTTGATACATACATGTACATGTACATAATCAAGATATATGTAGCTCTATATGAATTTTTTTTATCTCTGCAATACTTACAATTTGTGTGTCAGCTACTTTCATCATCAAAATAGTTTGATATGGATTTGTTTAATCTCTGTAAGTCATTTATATCATTGCATATATGTATGTACATGTATGTGTGTCTGTGTGACTGTATTATTGTCTATCAGCGCGTTTGTGTGTCTGTATGTCTGTGTCTTTACTACTTACATCATCCAGATAGCTCTTTATAGACTTGTACACCCTCTGTAATGTTGTCAGTTTGTCTGTGTGACTATATCAGTGTCTATCTGTGTGTTTGTGTGTCTATTTGCCTAAGTGAATATATCATTGTCTATCTGTATGTTTGTGTGTCTGTATGTTTGTGTCTTTTACTATTTACATCATCTAGATAACTTTGTATAGACTTGTATACCCTCTGGAATGTTGTCAGTTTGTCTGTGTGACTATATCAGTATCTATCTGTATGTTTGTGTGTCTGCATGTCTGTGTTTTTACTACTTACATCATCCAAATAGCTCTGTATAGACTTGTATACCCTCTGTAATGTTGTCAGTTTGTCTGTGTGAATATGTGGGTGTCTATCTGTATGTTTGTGTGTCTGTATGTCTGTGTCTTTACTACTTACATCATCCAAATACATGAAGCTCTGTATAGGCTTGTATACCCTCTGTAATGTTTTCAGTTTTTCTGTGTGACTATATGGGTGTCTATCTGTATGTTTGTGTGTCCATATGTCTGTGTCTTTACTACGCACATTATCCAAATAGCTCTTTATAGGCTTGTATACCCTCTGTAATGTTGTCAGTTTGTCTGTGTGACTATATCAGTGTCTATCTGTATGTTTGTGTGTCTGTATGTTTGTGTCTTACTACTTACATCATCCAGATAGCTTTGTATAGACTTGTATACCCTCTGTAACGCTGAGAGTTTCTTAAACTGAAGATTGTTCGACTGCATCTAAAATATACAAAAAGAATTTGAATTAAACCTAAATGTAAGCTCATGTTCACAAAATATGCCTTTCTGGGTAGAAAATGACAAATTTCCTGAGAAAAGACCCCACAGAACTATATTTGCTCTCTGTTAAAATCTTAATTTGAAAGGCATTTACAAGTGAAGCCATCTTTTCACATAAATTCACAAAATATCCAGCCTCTTACATTTGATATGCTTGTCATCTCCTCGATGAATTGATTTGTGGGTAACGGGTCGGCAGCCGACATGGCGGAGAAAAATTCCTGAACCTTTCTCTGGTACTCTGGTATCTCTGCTGCAAATAACAGTTTCTGGAGGGAGGAATCCTGATAGAAAAATGATACAGAATTTTAGACTTACAGGGCTATCAATAATGTTTGCATACATTGTTTAATGAGTACTTTTGTAATTACTTCAAAAAACTGGTTTTAATACTTCACGTCATATGACACCATAAAGATAAGACTCTCTTGTACTGCAGGGGAATTTTAACTTAGCAATTTCAGCACTGTGATAACAATCTTTATCAAGCCTTGTACTTATATCATAACTTTTTCGATTTAAGAAGTGCCTCATCTTTGTAGTTTTAGTATCTTTCATTTGTGATTTTGATGCCTTACCTTTGTGATTTAGGTGCCTCAACTTTGTAATTTTAATGTCTATTGCCTTACCTTTGTGATTTTGGTGTCTTTACCTACCTTTGTGATTTTGATGCCTTACCTTTGTGATTTTGGTGCCTCACCTTTGTGATTTTGGTGTCTTACCTTTGTGATTTTGGTGCCTTACCTTTGTGATTTTGGTGTCTTACTTTTGTAGTTTTGGTGCCTTACCTTTGTGATTTTGGTGTCTTACCTTTGTGATTTTGGTGTCTGACCTTTGTGATTTTGGCGCCTTAACTTTGTGATTTTGGTGCCTTACCTTTGTACTTTTGGTGCCTTACCTTTGTGATTTTGGCACCTTAACTTTGTGATTTTGGTGCCTTACCTTTGTGATTTTGGTGTCTTACCTTTGTAGTTTTTGTGCCTTACCTTTGTGATTTTGATGCTTTACCTTTGTGATTTTGGTGCCTTACCTTTGTGACTTTGGTGCCTTACCTTTGTGATTTTGGTGTCTTACCTGTGTAGTTTTGGTGTCTTGACTTTGTGATTTTGGTGCCTTACCTTTGTGATTTTGGTGCCTTACCTTTGTGACTTTGGTGCCTTACCTTTGTGATTTTGGTGTCTTACCTTTGTACTTTTGGTGCCTTACCTTTGTGTTTTTTCTGCCTTACCTTTGTGATTTTGGTGCCTTACCTTTGTGATTTTTCTGCCTTACCTTTGTGATTTTGGTGCCTTACCTTTGTGATTTTAGTGTCTTACCTTTGTGATTTTGGTGCCTTACCTTTGTGATTTTGGTGTCTTACCTTTGTGATTTTAGTGCTGTGGAAGCAATCTAAGAGTAGTTGTCTGATGCTCTGTAGACACCAATCCACATGTTTGGGTTTGTCTATGTCAAACAGCAAGTCTGGGTGTTCAGTCAAGATGGACCATATACGGATAGCGTAGCTGAAATGACATTAGATATCAATTGAGTGTATTAAGGATGCTCTCTCCCGAGATCTCGAAATCGAAAGAATCAAACTTTTTTCTAAGGCCATACCAAATTAATTAAATGTTCTTTGGATTTTCTTGTGAAAAAAAGGGTGCGAGCGGGCGAAATTATAATTATTTTATTTTTTTTAACATCCATGTCCGGTAATGTAGAAGCTGTTTCACTAATGGCGGGAAGGATGAACGTCATTTTTGCGGCGTGACGTCAAAGGTTCTCGCTGTGACGTACTGTTATTTGAAGAAACTTGTTTTAAAGCAAACAGATAACATGAAATGTTTATATTTATAAAAATAACAAATATGTACACAAATAATTCCATATAACCATGCTATTGAATTTTATGCAATTAACAGGAATAACAGTTGTCGCACACCTTTCTTTTACGACATTAGGAGTTACCTCCCGTTGTCATGAACGTTCACTGTTCAGCTTGTCAGGAGAAAGCATCCTTAACATGTACTTCAAGTGTAATTGGATCAAAGATAAATCATAGAAATGAAGTTTTGCTCTGTGTCTGACAATAGAATGAAATACTGGTTTGCCTTAACCATGTTAACAATACTCCCTCCTCATTCCTTCCATAAAATCAAAGCACTGAAGGTACTGAGTGCGAATAGCCAGAAAAATATCACTTATAATGTATGACAAAATATTGTGTTTTCAAAGTTATATTTGTTCCTGAATACCTTCGTTGGCCAGTTTATGGACGTATAAAGACAGAACTAAAATGCAAATCCATAATTGTTATCGTAATGAATTAAAAGATTATGTCTGACATTGAACATGAAAATTAAATAACATCACATTAAATCTCCCCCCCCCCCCTTCTAAAAATACAGCAATTCAATATGACTATCGATTGATGATACCTTATACAAGGAAAGAAAAAGAATCTTATTTTCTAATTTGATCCCCACTCTCTCTCTTTAACGTTTCAAGTTCAATGTTAGGTGTGTGTTAAGAATTTGAAGGAAAATTCACTTCTTTTTTAGTATATAAAAACATGATACATCCTAAACAGGAATGTTTTGATCTTTTATTTTTCATAATTATTATTATCATATACTCTAATTTACGTTACCGTTTATAAGCTTTCCCGTTGGCCAAAACGCGGTCACGTGCAATGCGATTAATCGTCGTATTGAACCGATCATATTGACGCATTTCCGGTATTGTGTATTAGAGGACAATGGTAGTCGGCAGCAAACTGTGTGTTTCTAACTGGACTGAGTATGCTATTTGGCAGCATTTTCAATTAAAAAATTAAAATAAGATGAAATGTAAAACATTTTACTAGAATACAAAATGTTTATCTGAAAGAAAAAAAGTGAAAGCGAGCAGTGCTTGGGAAGCAAAACATTAAAGTTACCCTTTTCTTTTCCAGTTCCCATGTATATGATAAAACAGTTATAGCACAGATGATTCGGTCGATATGATGATTGATGGAGTGATAAAACCCATATCAACCTCGGCCTTCGGCCTCGGTAGATATTGGTTTTATCACTCCATAAATCATCATATCGACCTCATCACTGTGCAATAATTGTATAATATCATATTTCATGATGGAAGTTCCTAATTTTTCCGTCGTATACAGATTTTATTTTGTGAAGCGGGACAAAATAAGCCTACTTGAAGTTAGTTTTACGTTTCAATGATTCAACTTAATATCTTTATCGATAGCACCGTTTCATTTATATGTTGTCCACTAAAACAGGTAATGGAAAGGGGTTCCAACACAGCCTGTGTTCATCTCAGTACATACAGATGCAACTTTTCATTAGGCCATGCATGTACATAACACGACAGCTCGATTCATACAGATAATTCATTGATTCAGACAGTGATCAGACTTTATACCGATCATGACGCTGAAGCAGTCCCAAGGTACATGTAAACAGAGTAACATCGTTTATACATACTCAGTAGACGGGGCACCCATGAGTGAAGAAATCAGGCAATCGCTATGTGCTATTAGCACAAAAATCATTCCAAGGAATGCATGTGTCGCCTGCAAAAATAGCGACACTCAAGAATCACTTTTATAGGGTGTGATGGACCGACAGACGGACCGACAGACAGACAGACAGACAGACAGACAAAGTTATCCCTAAGTGTCGCTATGCTTTGCAGGCGACACAAAAAATTGAACAGAAATAATTCTTGGTAATAGTCTATCATATACTTGTTGATAAATCAGGGTATTGTTTATGATCAATAAATATAAATAAAGAAAATCTTGAAGAATATTCTCTAGTTTTTATTAATAAAATTAACCTCTAGGATTTCTAGAGCAGAAAAAGGTTCTTAGTGATACATGAAATTGATATTGTAATAATTCTGAATAAAGATGCATACCATTCTGATTTCCAGCACTGTAGAGTTTCTTGATCCACGTTATTTTTGTCACCAAGTCCATCCAACGTGCTGAACACAGTACCGTAGAACTGGTGGCAGTTCATCTGTGTTCAAAATATTGTCCAGAAAGGCTCGTATGTAGTCTTGAAGAATCAGCTGTAAATAGAATTTAACTTCTATCGTAATGAGAGGCCCAAGTCAGGAAGTATAAGAGTTACTGTTTGTAGTATACGACATCTTTAAAGCACAAAAGGGGTAAAAACAACCATGTTCACTATTCAGTCAATGTCATCCATCCAATAAATGGCAAATGCACATCACTTGAGAACAAGAAGATATAAACAGCACAAAAAAGATAAAGTTACAATTGTAGTAAAATGACTCCCTATAGTAAATTCTGCCTTCATTCAAAACGTAATGTCACGTTACAATAGGCAACCAAACTTATTGGAATGTAATTCTAATCGCCTCATGGGTCTTTAACATGATGATTGAACAGATGGGAATCTAATAGTAATGTAAATATTTACGGATGAATTTTAGGGGGGAGTGGGGGGGAGGGGGGAATTGTAAATCCATAAAACTATACATAGAAATGTGATTAAAAGCAGAGTTCTTACATCTATTCTTGGGGAAAGGTACAAGTAGATGAAGTATCAAATCTGTCAGAGATGACAAAACCATACCTTTGTGTGCATGAGACTGGTGATATGGAGTCCCTTGCCCATTTTAAGATGAACCTGGGCAATGTTTCTTCTGTTCAGAGTGTTACCTTCATCATCAACTTCTTTTACCTGGAAATAAAGATGTATGTTTACCTGAAACAATGGCTTGTACAAAATTTCAGCCCTAAAATTTCGTGTCTCTTTCATGACTGTTCTGTAACTTACGCAGTGAAGCTTATATACCAGAAGACCATTGTAAAATCAATCAATGTATTCACTTCATATATGATACTGTTTAAAGATTTTTATCTCTTTTTGTATTTCATTTTCATCCTCAAGGGTCAATGTTACGACTTTCAAATTTTCACCGAAATTGTCAATAAAGGCAACCGATTTTATAAGCTTTCACACCGTGCATGACTAGCGTTTTCTGGACATGTATTGACTCTCTGTACAATACAGTAACTAATCGTACTACTTTCCAAAATCAATGCTAATCATTTGATGTTTATAATAATGTAACCCTCTTCTGTAAATAAGGAAATTTTCATGTAGGGGTATTTTTCAGGCTTGTAATATTTAACGAAACTAACTCCACGTTAAAATTTCAACAGCTTAAAAGAATTAAGGGAATATTCCTGATTTTGCCAAAATTACCCCAGTACATACAGATCCAATGGATATTTCACAAAAATTTTCCCCAGCGAAAACTAACCAGGTTTACAGTATCTATTAATAGAACACAGTTTCTACCTTGATTCATTGACCACCTTTATAGTCCACAAGAAAATTCTAAATGCAACCTTTGCTTAATATTTTTTGCATGTTTCAATGAGAAATTAGACATGTTGAGTATGCAAGTTCTCTAAAATAAAGGTTGAAAAAATTACAGAAAATTTTCTACTAATATTCGATTCCTACATGTTGACAGTGTGTGACAAAGTAGGCGGAAGAATACTCAAGTTCACGATCCTAAGCAGGGGCCACAGGGGGCCAGCCATTGTTCTGTGTAATGGCTAAATATAGGTGTAAGAGACACTTAAACATATTTTTGTCCCTTGAGCATTGAGTGTTCGTTTCCTGTAAGGTTTCATGAAATTCTGTGCAGAAGTAGAAAATGTGTCAGCCAATCAGAGCAATATCTGTTGATTGTTAAGCTCAAAAAACACAAACATGGTAGAGGACCTTGAGTACTTGCTTCCTGTGAGGCTTCCTGAAATTCTGTGCAGTGGTTGCAAAGGATGGAGATCGATGTCGAAATGCGTAAGCCAATCAGAGCCCTTAAGGCCACAGTTCTTGACCTTGAGTGCTTGTTTCCTGAGAAGTTTCATGAAATTCCATGTGAGGTAGCAGAGATGTCAATATGTGCCAGCTAATCATAGCCCTTGGTGACCATATGTGTTGACCAATCAGCTCAAAAAACACAAATTTGGTAGAGGACCTTGAGTACTTGCTTCCCGAAATTTTGTGAAATTCCGTGCAGAGGTTGCAGGGGATAGAGATGTTAAAATGCGTAAGGCAATCAAAGCCCTTAGGGCCCATATTTTTCTACCAATCAAGTCGAAAAACACAAACTTTTGTAGAGGACCTTGAGTACTAGCTTCCTGTAAGGTTTTGTGAAATTCTGTGCACCGATTGCAGTGGAGTTGTCAAAATGTGTACTGCCAATCAGAGCCCTTGGCAGCCATATTTGTTGAATGATCAGCTAGAAAAACACAAACTTTGTTGAGGACCTTGAGTACTTGCTATAAACATAATAAAGTTCCATGAATCTGTGCAGCGATTGCAGATGAGATTCTGAAAATGTTTAAAGTTTAAGCCAGACATTAGCCAATCGGACAGACTCCAAATGGCAAGCTTAGACAATAGTCACTTGAGCTTTGCTCAGGTGAGCTAAAAAGGTCAACTATTGGTGTGTGAAGTTCTCACTGCAAACTAACCAGTAAATTATTTTTTGCGGATCATTGTGCTACCAGGAGACATGAAGGAAAATAAACGGTATACCATGATTTTCTTACCAGATGCCATTTGTTGAGTTTGTTCAGCTCCTCCTCAGACAACAATGCTGTTCTCTCTGTGGATGCTACTTCAGCTGTGGGGGAGGCGGGCGGAGTCAATGATCCCCTCTCTGTTACTATTTAAACAAATGAGAATGTTTGGTTAAATTACAAATATAAAACCCCATATGTATTGATTATACCATAACATACAATATGCTCCAGTCAGATAATACATTATCTGGAATTCATATTTCTCATACTGCTAATAATGTATAAATTATCATTTCGACATGGCGTCACAAGGAAAATGTCTAACTTTTTAATTTGTTGATGGATTGTTAAAATTGTCACACCATCAAAAAGATCGTACCTGTAAATGTTTTAATCAAAATGAATCAACTGAGAATTTGTTCTAGGGAACAAACAGAATTAAAGGATTTGAAACGATAGGAAAATTCAAAATGTTTAAATTTTACTATGAAATTTTTGCTACGACGTCAAGAACAATGGGTTTTTAAAAGTTCCATATTTGTGGCAGTAGACATGTAACACAGTCTCATATTTATAGCGAAACAACCAATGAATAAATGTGCAGTGTAACAAATTAAAATAGAAGCTGACTTACCGCAGTGACTATCATCTTGATCGGGTGAGAACTTGTAGCTCAGTATGATTTTCGTATTGTCTTTGACGTTATAATGCCGTAGTGTGTTCATCTTTATGTAACTGCCCTCCTGTAAGCTTGTCAGATCTATGTCATTCAGAATATGCTTCCCTCTGTCACCCATACGCCACTCTGGATGGAAAAATATAAAGCTATGTTAACAGACCCGTTTACACTTTCACTTCACAGTATTTTCTGGCAAGTTTGTCAGTATCTGGAGTGTTTGTTAGTACAATTTTTTTCAACAAAATAAAGCTGACTTACATTCAAATGAAGATAAAATATTTCAATTCTTATAATGCTTTTTTTTTTTAAATATCCATGGGTTCATATACTATATATGTTTTATACATGTATGTGAAAGGTCACAATTATGCAAAATTTTGTAGATGTTAGGGTTAGGGTTACATCTTTTATCCTAATTACCCAGAAATGACCTATAGTTAAATTCCACTTGTTTCAAGAAAATTCTGTCTTTATTTCTGCTTCTTTAAGACAAAAGATTTTTTAAATACTGTACAAGTTTGTAAACTAGACATTTTGATCTGTAGATCTGAGGATGTTTTCATTTCAAATCAGAATCGTTTCATAGAACATGTGCAAGTTTTAAAGAGACATAGTTCTGCTCATGTCACATGGCCTTTATTCAAAATTGACCTGTACATTTTGTATACTATAAAAGGTATGACAAAGAAATAAATAATCTAGATTCTTCTTCAATACTACAAGGTTTTCCTTTAATTGAGCAACATTCTTGACCTGTGGGTTTTTTTTTTTGTTTTGTTATAGATTCAAATTGATTTTCACTTATAAACTGAATTTTACTTTATATAATTCATAAAATTTCTGCCTAGAAAAAACATGCAGGAGGGACACTTGGACACACAGACAGATGGACATGGACCTCACTATTCCGTATTTTCGAAAACGAGAGTTGCTTCCCCTTTGGGACGGTATCTGACGTATACTAATTGTGATGTAATAAAATTCTATGGAAACTGTCCCTAAAATCTGGGAAATGATAGTATAAAATTGACATTACCATACCATTTTCATGACATCATAATGGTTTTACATCAGATACCTTCTCAAATGGGAAATAACTCTGATTTCTGCAAAGACTCAATATAAGATTCCTTATATTGAAAAAAATAACAAATGCCGAATTAAAACTTGTTTTAATTCAGCGTTTGTTATTTTTTCAATATATTGAATTTTGTGGAGAGAATTATTGACAATTTATTTATATTATTACCGGTACCTACACAAGATTCCGAAAATGAAAACAAGAGCTTCAATTCAGCGTTTGTTACTTTTTCAATATATTGAAACTTGTGGAGAGAATCATTGACGATTTTTTAAGATTCCTTATATAGAGTAAGACATTGTTAAACATACATGTAGAAAAATGTGTATGAAACATACATGTAGCTTGATAAAGGATATGATAAATATTAGATATAAGTCAGTTTAGAGGGACTGATGATCAAATGATTCCAATTTTCTCCATCTATCTTCATTTTACAATAGAAGAAAAGATAATGTCAGTGATATGGTTTAGGTGTTAAGGTGCTTTAGGATAAGGAGCCTGGCTAGTAATTTGATTTGACTGAGTTGATTCATAATTCAAACACTTGGAGATTTACACATTACCCAGATTGATATCCTCTACACTCTGCACTCATAATAACACATTACATAGGTTGAAATCCTCTACACTCAACACTCAAAATAACACATCATCTAGGTTAATATCCTCTACCCTCTACACCCACAATAACACATCACTTAGGTTGATATCCTCAACACTCACAATAACACATTACCTAGGTTGATATCCTCAACATTCAACACTCACAATAACACATTACCCAGATTGATATTCTCTACACTCAACACTCACAATAACACATCATCTAGGTTAATATCCTCTACCCTCTACACTCACAATAACACATACCCTAGGTTGATATCTACACTCAACACTCACAATAACACATTACCTAGGTTGATATCTACACTCAACACTCACAATAACACATCACTTAGGTTGATATCCTCAACACTCACAATAACACATTAGCCAGGTTGATATCCTCTACACTCTACATAACACATTACCTAGGTTGATATCCTCCACACTCTCAATAACACATTACCTAGGTTGATATCCTCTACACTCAACACTCACAATAACACATCATCTAGGTTAATATCCTCTACCCTCTACACTCACAATAACACATTATCTAGGTTGATATCCTCTACACTCTCAATAACACATTACCTAGGTTGATATCATCTACACTCAACACTCACAATAACACATTACCTAGGTTAATATCCTCTACCCTCTACACTCACAATAACACATTACCTAGGTTGATATCTACACTCAACACTCACAATAACACATCACTTAGGTTGATATCCTCAACACTCACAATAACACATTAGCCAGGTTGATATCCTCTACACTCTACATAACACATTACCTAGGTTGATATCCTCCACACTCTCAATAACACATTACCTAGGTTGATATCTTCTACACTCAACACTCACAATAACACATTACCTAGGTTTATATCCTCTACACTCAACACTCACAATAACACATTACCTAGGTTGATATCCTCTACACTCTGCACTCACAGTAACACATTACCTACTGTCCTGTTCACTAAATCCAGAGCATCCTGTTTTGGCGATTTACATGTATTCTGTCGTCTGAAGAATTTTACTATAAATTATTGTTTACGAGCATTGACCTCCTTTAGTCGTAACTGGAAATTAACTTCAACTTACCCTATCAGCTGCCTTCAAACCGCAATATGAGAAATAAAATGTCTACGGGAAATTCCCATGTTAATTTCAAGCCGCCACCATCTTGTTCTCTGTGTCAACAATAGTAAACAGTGACGTCAATAAAGCCTCCGACGTCACACATTTTCAGCGATTTTACTATAGAAAATCCCCGTAGACTTTTTATTTTCCGTCCTATTTCTAACTTAACTGATGCACAGCCAAAACAACGGTATTTTCTGTAACAACTAAAGGTGTACTATAAAATTGATATCTTTTTGGAAGATGATATTATCATATTTTAGAGAAAACCAGGAAAACAGTGTGCTCTGGAATTAGTGAAAAGGACAGTAGGTTGATATCCTCTACACTCACAGTAACACATTACCTAGGTTGATATCCTTTACACTATACACTCACAATAACACATACCTACTGTCCGCGCAGCTCACTTCAGAAATCGGAAAATTGAAATTTTCTCTGCTTTGTCGTCAATTTTTGTGTTTAAAATTTTCATAGGGAGATAGATCTCGAACTCTCATAACTAACGGTGTATGATATATGTCTGTATGACCAATACTATGCTCACAGTGAAAGAAAATAGTTTTAAATAGGGAGTTTTCTATGTTAATTTTAGTGCACCGTCGCCGATCTTTAACACTGAGTCTATGGAGAATGTTGACGACGTCGCGCTAAAATTAACATAGAAATCTCCCCATCTAAAACTATTTTCTTTCACTGTGAGCATAGTATTGGTCGTACAGACATATATCATACAGCGTTAGTTATGAGAGTTCGAGATCCATCCCCTTATATAAATTTTAACCATAAAATATGCCGATAAAGTAGAGAAAACTTCAATTTTCTGATTTCTGAAGTGAATTGCGTGGACAGTAGGTTGATATCCTCTACACTCACAGTAACACATTACCTAGGTTGATATCCTCTACACTCACAATGACACATTACCTACTGTCCGCGCAAATCACTTCAGAATTCGGAAAATTGAAGTTTTCTCTAATTTGTTGGCATATTTTCTGATTAAGATTTATATAGGGGGTTAGATCTCGAACTCTCATAACTAACGATGTATGATATATGTCTGTACGACCAATACTATGCTCACAGTGAAAGAAAATATGTTTAGATAGGGAGTTTTCTATGTTAATTTTAGCACGACGTCGTCGACGTTCTCCATAGACTCAGTGTTAAAAATCGGCAACATCGCGCTAAAATTAACATAAAAAACTCCCTATCTAAAACTATACTCTTTCACTGTGTGCGCAATATTGGTCGTACATACATATATCATACATCGTTAGTTATGAGAGTTCGAGATCTATCCCCCATGTAAATTTTAACCTCAAACATAGTCGACAAAGTATAAAAAAAATTCAATTTTCCAATTTCTGAAGTGAGCTGCGTGGACAGTAGGTTGATATCCTCTACACTCACAGTTACACATTACCTAATTTGATATCCTCTACACTATCAATAACACATTATATAGGTTGATATCCTCTACCCTCTACACTCACAATAACACATTACCTAGGTTGATATCTACACTCAACACTCACAATAACACATCACTTAGGTTGATATCCTCTCCACTCTACACTCAAAATAACATATTACCTAGGTTGATATCCTCTACACTCTACACTCACAATAACACATTACCTAGGTTAATCCTCTACACTCTACACTCACAATAACACATTACCTAGGTTGATATCCTCTCCACTCTACACTCAAAATAACATATTACCTAGGTTGATATCCATTACCTAGGTTGATATCCTCTCCACTCTACACTCAAAATAACACATTACCTAGGTTGATATCCTCTACACTCAAAATAACATATTACCTAGGTTGATATCCTCTACACACAAAATAATATATTACCTAGGTTGATATCCTCTATACTCGGCATTTGCGAGGCTGGCTTATTCTGGTGCATGAAAATTTGCCGTAAACATTTGTGCTTCACTTGGGATATCGTATCGCAGTCTAAAACGTCACACGGTATCTCCTTTCCATCTTTGTCAAAATCAACTAGCAATCTCTGAAGAAGAAACATTAAACATATTATTAAAGCATTGATACGTAAGGCATGAGGGGTATAATCATATATAATTAATTACCTTGTGTGAGGTAGATATAGCAGTATAGCAACCCGAAGGATATGTTATTCACCGAGGCCGCAGGCCGAGGTGAATAACATATGCTGAGGGTTGCTATACTGCTATATCTACTGAACACAAGGTAATTAATTGTTTTATTGTATGATCATGAAATACAACGATCAACTTGATAGCATCCATTGCTGTTAGTAATGAATAGGTATTCTCTGATGGCGCGAAATATACACATTCGCCGCTACTATTATAACGTCATAACTACAATACTAATTTTAGAAAGATACAGGGGAAAATATGAGAGTTGTTCTAAATTTAGCTCTCTGGAGGTGATTATAGCGATATATTTAGAAGCTCCAGACATGTTTTCAGCCAATCAGCGATGGGCATATTTTCCAGTCATGCAATAATATCTATAATTAAATTACATGTATCAGCACTGACATATTTCTCATACTTTCGTTTACAATGTTTCCCTAACTATGATCACGTCGAGAAATGAAAAATGTATGATAAATATTCCTTAAAGTCTTACAATGGCCTTAAATTCCACTTTTTCGGTGAGGAAGCTGTCTTGTGACAGAGTATTTTTGGCGTCTCCTTTGATGTGATATGCTGGTCGTTTCTCTGATGTATTTCTCATACTTTTGTTTTAAAAAATGTTTCTCTATGATCAGGTCCAGAAATGAAAAATCTATAATAAATATCCCTTAAAAGTCTTACAATGGCCTTAAATTCCACTTTTTCAGTGAGGAAGCTGTCTTGTGACAGAGTATTTTTGGCGTCTCCTGTGATGTGATCTGCCGGTCGTTTCTCTACCACTGTCTCTATAGCTCTATACAGCACAAACAGACTAGACGCTCCGCCACTCTGTAAGAATAATACATGTACCATCTAAACTTTTGTAACTGAGGTATTGCTATATGTACAATGTACAACATTGCTTGTGCTTGAGGACTTTTCCATGACGATGTCATAATTCACCGCGTGGGATCAAACGTATGGTACTGTGATTCCTTAGAGAGGTTTTGGTATTTTTTTCATTTTCTTAATCAAACTTTACAAAACTGATGCGCCATTGCAGTGGGGCAATGCCTTATATTTAAATCAATCCATATCATCTAAGTACGTGTATATGAAAAGTTCAAGTATAAAACACTGTAACACTAATTTGGGATTTTCGTTATACAGAATTACTTCCTGTTTGGGACAGTATACAAATTCTATGGAAATGAACGTTAAATTCAGGGAAAACATGCTACAAAACCGATGTTTCTATAGAAATTTTATTACGTCATAATACTTTTACATCAGATACCGTCCAAAATTGAACACAAGAATACACCAACGAAAAGACGGAATCGAATTGCGGGAAAAAAATGCAAAATTTTGTGACGTCACAATGCTTTTACCTTGGACAAACAAGCTTTAAACCTCAGTCAAACATCGAAATTGCATTGTGACGTCATGGAATTTCTCAAATTTTTCCCACGTTCGGAATGGTCAATTATCTACATATACCTTACCTGGTAATATGGAAACACACAGATACTGAGCCAGTTAATCAGCAATCTCAGGGTGATATTCTCAAACCTGTTATCAAAAGGTGAAAACATGAAATACAAAGTAAAATTTACCTGGCTTGTTATTCGCTTTGCATTCCAAAAGGGTATGGAACAAATAATCTCAATAATATTTACTTTGCATGAACATTATAACCAAAATACAACATCAGGCGCATAGCTAGGCTAAGCTTCAGGTTTCACACATGAACATGTATGTAAAAATTATGTCAAATATTGTTATGTTGGGTCTTGGCCTGTATGAAATGCAAGTCTAGTGGTAATATGAAAATGGTCTATTACTTGATAAATGATCTTGTTTTGTAATAAGTATTTGTTTTGTTGGCATGATAGTTCATTACCTATTAAACAGGACTTTCTGTTGTTTCTTGTTCTTCTCCACCAGTGCTGACAGAAGGTACTCCACTACACTGTAAAACAATCAAATTATTTTAAGGTACACCACTACACTGTAAAACAATATTATTATTTCAAGGTACTCCACTACACTGTAAAACAATCAAATTATTTTAAGGTACTCCACTACACTGTAAAAAATTCAAATTATTTTAAGGTACTCCACTACACTGTAAAACAAATTATTTTAAGGAACTCCTCTACACTGTAAAACAATCAAATCATTTAAGGTACTCCACTCCACTGTAAAACAATCAAATTGTTATAAGGTACTCCACTAAACTGTAAAAAATTCAAATTATTTTAAGGTACTCCACTACACTGTAAAAAATTCAAATTATTTTAAGGTACTCCACTACACTGTAAAACAAATTATTTTAAGGAACTCCTCTACACTGTAAAACAATCAAATCATTTAAGGTACTCCACTCCACTGTAAAACAATCAAATTATTTAAGGTACTCTACTCCACTGTAAAACAAATTATTTTAAGGTACTCAACTACACTGTAAAACAATCAAATTATTTAAGGTACTCCACTACACTGTAAAACAATCAAATTATTTTAAGGTACATGTACTCCACTGTAAAACAATCATATTATTTTTAGATGCTCCACTACATTATAAAACAATCAAATTATCTTAAGATGCTCTACTACAATATAAAACAATCAAATTATTTTACTCACAAATAATACTTTTTGTACTTATTCTAAAATATTTACTCAAAATGATCCTACTTGCAGTTGTACTAAAAAATACTCAAAATAATACTAGTTGTTAGAGCTGTAACGATTAACTGAAAAGTCTATTAATCACGGTTCAAAATCTCTCGGTTTGATTCGGTTCAGAATTTTCCAGATTTCGATTGTTTTTTAACCTTTCATTTACTCTTTAAAATCGAACAGTTTGATTGGTCACCTCTGACAATACGACCAACCGTAAGCTGCCTTCTTCGGTAGGCTTTTGTGATCTAAATAATGGCCACCCAACATCAAAACAGAGGTCCAAGGTACTGTATTTGGTCGATTTTTTGAAAGTCTGCAGGGTGGTTGATAAGACAATCACTGTGTCTACAATTTGCAAAATTGAATTTAATCATTTGATTGTTCTACTTCATCAATGTCTGAACTATCAATAGAAAAGATGCATGGCATTGTCCTAAAGAGAAAGTGGAGTGTGACTTTATCTTCTTGACGTACAATGTATGTTCAGAAATCTCCACAAAATCTAGGAAGTCAGCCAGCAGGCAGCTCAGATTACAGACAAGGTACATGATTTCAAATCTGGTTATGTTATTTGATTATTGGAATCTTACCTATATTTCACTAAAAAAAATCTAAACTAGAGCTGAAACGAATGTTCGAATATTCATCTATATACATGTATATCGTACCAATATATCACTTCAAAGATTTAAGCTAGAGCTGAAACGAATGTTCGAATATTTGCGAATGAATAGTTTTAAGCGAATATTTGATGGAAAATTTGTATTCGAATATTCTTTAGTATCTATTCAGTGTATGTATAACATGCACGCAGCATAAGGAAAACAAAATTGGTATGACGATATTTTGCCTTGAACAAGTTGAAGGGAAAGAAAGATGAGACAGTGTTATTCTTAGGTACAAGGTCAGTATGACACATGGCTTTTCATTTTAAACAATATTCGTTTAAGCTCTTATCTAAACTTATCTCATATTTTGAGTGTACTTGTCAAATTTACAGTAAATAATGTAATTTAAGAGCAATTTCAGCGCACAATATTCGATCGTGAAAGTTCTAATTCAGTCAGAATATGATAGTTTATCATTTGATATGCATGACTGCTTTATCACATATACTGGAATATAACAAATAAGAGTGAAATACCAAGCATATTGGTAAAAATACTTAGAAATGTTATATTTTTAAAAACCGAACCAAACACCGTAAAAAACAAACCGAACCCAAAAACTTCTGAACTTTTACAGTCCTACTAGTTGTACATGTACCTAATATTAATTACATGTATACTGACATACTCACTCAAAATAATCCTTCATCCTTCCCAAGTATACAACAGCAAGCAGTGCAGAAAGATGGGCCCTACAAAACAAGTCCAGATGGTCTGAATTCTAGTCTATATATTAACATACATTAAGTGAGGTGGTGTACATGTATTTCTTGCATGTATCAAAACATGTAATATTAACAATTTTTCAAAACTATAGAGTTCTGACAAATTCAATTCCTAGAATTTAATTCTCATAAAGATAATCCTTCGTATAGGGTATTTCTTACTAATACATGTATGTACTCAAACCCCTATATACGGGTGAGAGCTTAAATATGCAGAGAGCTTAACAAAAGTTTTTATCTTGATGCTCAATTCTACCTGAACTTGTATAATCGTCAAATAGTGTGTATGATAACACTGACCTATTGGCATGTTCATGAGTATTGAGGTTATGTCAATAATGTAGCGTTTAATTTTCACGACACAAACTGACTCGCGAATATCGCGAAAATAAAAGACATTCTAATTCATTCTGTTTGTTTCACGCATTCTGATTGGTTTAAAGGATTTCTACAAGCATGTATAACGACAATATACATGTCGCAAACCGACTCACTTGACATACTTTAAAATGTATCCCTACGTAAATTTGCACGTTACAAGCTTTAGCGCACTTTTTGCGTATGACGTCATGCTTCCCTTTGTTCTTCGCTCCTGTGACGTAAAACTACAAGGTATGAGCTTGTAAATGGCGTTCTCCACTTGTAAACAACAAAGCAAGTAAGTTTATTGTTGATTACACTTCGATTTTTCGCCATTGTAATAAATACGAAGCAGTTGTATTTCATATTTTGCAGCGCAATAATTTCTGTTGGTCGTTGTTAGTCCTCCGTAGCAACGTCACCTCTAAAGCGATACATGAGACCCTCTAAGGGGTATAAAAAGTTAAAACATGTCACATGAATTAGAATAGGGATAAACGTACTGTGTTTTGTGGTTCCGACAGGTATATGTTGGATATACTGTTGGACACATACGTTATACCGTTGGGGACAAGCCCCGACGGTATAACTGCGTTTCCAACAGTATATCCAACATATACCTGTCAGAACCACAAAACACAGTACGTTTATCCCCTAATTTTACAGTATCTCCTACATGACTTACTTGTCAGGCATGGTGATTTTCTTCTGTTTTTCTATTGTGCCGATCATTGATTTCATGAAGAATTTATTACACAATAGAGCTTCGAAGCTGTCCAGGGCTGCTCTTACATTATCATTCAATTCCTGTATTGCATGAAAAATATATCATTCAATACCAAAATACACAACTTTAAAATAGTGAATAAAAATCATTCCAAGGAAACTCATTCCTGCGAAACATAGCAACACTCAGGAATCACTTTTATAGGGTGCGACATCCAAGTGTAACAGACAGAGGGACGGACGGACAGACAGACAGACAGACAAACAGACAGACGGACAGACAACGGACAAAGTGATCCCTAAGTGTCACTATGCTTAGCAGGCGACTCAAAAATAACAAGAATGTTTTAAACAACTGATAATTCCAATATTGTTTGAAATAACCTTAGAAAAAATTATAATTTTTTAAATTCTGAGGACAGAGGTTTTATCTAATAGCGTCTTTTTGAAATACAGAGTAACTTCCCATTTTTATAGGTATCCGACGTCAAGCGAAAAAAAATCAGGGAAACAGGGTTACAAATATGACATTTTCAAAGGAATTTTTTGACGTAACAATACTTTTATGTCGGATATCTGTACAAATGGAACAAAAGTACGTAAAATCAAAAAGACAAATTGACTTACGCCGTCTGTGAGTAAAGCATGGACTGCAGTCTCCTTTCCTTGGAACAGTACTTTTATGATGTACTTTTGGTACTCATGGTAGGGGACACCACTGGTTCCAATGTACTGCTTTAAATGCCCGAACATCAATTGCATGTCTGCAAACTCTACAAAGTATATACACAATTATTAGAGAGGTTAAGTTACAAGTTTACTTGTACGTATGACATCATCACTTTCTGCGGACGTCATGATGTACCGTATATCTACAAAATTTAATAATGGACGTGGAAACGACGTTCTGCATGAGACAACAGAACAAAAAACTTTTTCTGAAATTTCAACTTAAAAATTTTTTTTTAATTTCCAACACTTATTATTGATCAAACTTCAAGTTTTCACTATTGTATCGCAAGTCCAGGATTCTAATTTTAACTTTCCTTACATCAATACCATATAAATGAAAATTTTCGCGATTTCATTGTAAAAGAGGGTGTCTTTATTTTCGCGAGTACAATTTTCGCGATTCAAAAATTAGGCGAATATCTATATAATGTAACTGTTTTGTACCTTTCATTATTGACATTTTAGTTAATTCTGTCTTAAGAAAACACTCTAACCATTCCTCTTTACATTTAATCGGGATAAGTGTTAAATAACACATGTATAGTAAGAGCAAACATAGTGTAATCAAAGATTACGAAGCTCACCTCGCGGCAGCAAAGTTCAATTTAATCATATCTCTAAGTACATGTATATTAAGAAAATCACTCAAGTGAAAAAAGTAGGTCAAGGTCATTTCATGAAAGTTTGATCAAAGATACATCCAATATGCAAGTTTGGTACCTGTAGCACTTATACTTTGCTCAATATTGGCCTTTAAAGGCAAAATCACTCAAGCAGAAAAAGTAGGTCAAGGTCATTTTATGAAAGTTTGATCAAAGATACATCCAATATGCAAGTTTGGTACATACAGCACTTATACTTTGCTCAATATTGGCCTTTAAAGGCAAAATCACTCAAGCGGAAAAAGTAGGTCAAGGTCATTTTATGAAAATTTGATCAAAGACACATCCAATATGCAAGTTTGGTACATGTAGCACTTATACTTTGCTCAATATTGGCCTTTAAAGGCAAAATCACTCAAGTGGAAAAAGTAGGTCAAGGTCATTTTATGAAAGTTCGATCAAAGATACATCCAATATGCAAGTTTGGTACATGTAGCACTTATACTTTGCTCAATATTAGCCTTTAAAGGCAAAATCACTCAAGCGGAAAAAGTAGGTCAAGGTCATTTTATGAAAGTTTGATTAAAGATACATCCAATATGCAAGTTTGGTACATGTAGCACTTATACTTTGCTCAATATTAGCCTTTAAAGGCAGAATCACTCAAGTGGGAAAAGTAGGTCAAGGTCATATTATGAAAGTTTGATCAAAGATACATCCAATATGCAAGTTTGGTACTTGTAGCACTTATACTTTGCTCAATATTGGCCTTATAAGGCAAAATCACTCAAGCGGAAAAAGTAGGTAAGATGCTGCATCCGATGCATGGGTTCACCTCAGCATCCCAAGATGAATCACTTGTGCAAGTTTGGATACTGTAGCATCAGTACTTTGTCAGATACTGAACTACCCCAAAAACTTTAACCAGACATTGACAAAGTCATTCAACTGGAAAATGTAGGTCAGGTGCTGCATCCGATGCATAGGTTCACCTCAGCATCCCAAGATGAATCACTTGTGCAAGTTTGGTTACTGTAACATCAGTACTTTGTCAGATACTGAGTTACCCCAAAAACTTTAACCGGACGCGGACGCGGACGCGGAGGTTTTATTAATTTTGCCCTTGTGGCATGAACGATATAGAAATAAAAGGAGAAATGCAGAAAGCATTAAACAACCCCTTGTATGAAAGATTAACATCTACCTTGAGATATCTTTAGTTTTTATTTTTCCGTTTAGATTGTTGATACCATCTTACCTTCTTTGCCGTCCTCTTTAGTTTGTTCTTCCATCTCTTTCATTTCCATCACCATTTTGTTGATCTCCTTCCTGTTCTTACGTCTGTAGTAGTAGTTCAGTAATAGACCACCAACAACTAATACAATAAATACTATCAGAGAGACGACGATTATTACGGGAGTGTAGTTAAAATCGCCAATGTATTCTGCCTCTCCAACGGCTATTGTCAACCTCGCTACTTTAACCTGGCAAAGGTAAAATGAAAAAAATTATTGAGCTTCATGCAGATATCTGCACTCTAACCGTTATATTCATTAAGAAATCAATTGACCCTTCCGGGAAAAATTTGAGAAATTCCATGACGTTACAATGCAATCTCGATGTTTGACCGAGGTCCGAAGCTTGTTTGTCAGAGGTAAAAGCATTAAGACGTCACAACATTTTGCATTTTTTTCCCGCAATCGGAGGGGTCAATTCTATGCAGAAAAAGATTTTTTTCTCTAGCATTATACTGTATGTGTACTCATATTAACAGAAACGGGCGAACATTGGCAAGTTAACATGTTAGCATAATTATGAATTTGCACACTTGACTTGTTTTTATAATAATCTATAAGATTTTATAATAATTATTTAGCATACTCTTGAATTAGCGAAGTCATAAATTAGCACAGTCATAACAACATTAACTCTGCTAAAATTGGTACACATAAAGAATGTATAAGTCTTAGAGGGGTTTTAAGCACTACCGGTAATTATTTATATTTACACTCCTACTGCGTTTCCCTTATATAAAGGTACCAAACCAACTGTTGCTTTATTTCTTGATAATCGCAAGAGCCTATCACGTGACTTTAGAACTTACGCAGATTAATTTCTGATAAAATGCCCATTTTATTTATTGCTTTAATACAGATTCAAAACATGTATCCATTATCAAACGACACCGTCTACCCCCAGTGATGAAATGTGTCAAAATCTAGGTCAACCACATGTACGCTTCCAAGAAGTGTGACGTAGTAAGTCGATCACGCGTCAGTAGTAGACGAAGTTCAAGGACGAACTGCATTGATGTCTGCAGAAAGATGCCGTGTTTGGATGAGCGAATATTCAGGCATAAATGGATCAAATATTCAGTATTTAGGATGAGGATTTGATTCACTTGTGTCATTATCAACAGTGAATTTATCTTTGCTTCTTATGGATTCATAATATCAGAAATACTTCGAGTATCAGCGAATCTTTAGCCATGATGTTGAGGTAAGTCATGAAAATACCGAAAGTTTTCGCGTTTTTGACGGCTGTACTCGACTTTTGCATTATTCTAATTACTTCCAGATGAAATAGGGTATTTACAGAAGTTTGTATACAATAATACCGATTGGTTTCATATGTCTAAGCAGTTTAACAGTGTGTTAAAAAGAGTTTTCAAAAGTTTTCCCTTCAGTTCTGTGAAATTTCTCCAGTTTAACTCTCCGCCATGTCTGAATTATGTTGGACAAAAGTCACGAATTTTCACGATTCAATTTTTTTCAGTTTTAATTAAAATGTTCAAAATACAGCTAGAGGACAAAATTCAGTTTCTCATTTGTCAACAAGTTTCCGTACAGAAGGTACTACTTCGAATCAAGCGAAAAACGTCGAACGTTCGTTTGCTCTTACGTCAAATGGCGTTCTCCCGCCGCAATGATATTTCAAATGTAAAGAAACTGGCTGAAAAATTGGCAGAAATAACTTATTTAACACGTAAAATGTAAATATAAGGATTGTTTTTCAGCTTTTGCGCTTTATCGGTGTGTATTGGCAGTAGGGAATGGAAACAAAATATGTAAAGCACGAAGTGCTTTTCATGAATTTTGTTTCCATTCCCTACTGCCAATACACACCGATAAAGCGCAAAAGCTGAAAAACAATCCTTAATAAAATCACATGAAAAATGTAAACGCAAACATGAAATGTACGAAGATGACATAGATGGCTACAGATTTCTGAAGGAGAAAAAGCAAAATTCATGAGTTTTGAAAAGTAGGTCAAAGCTAAAGGTTACCAGATCAAATGTCATTGTCTCAAATCAAACATCTTGGGGAATATACCAATGAAATATCAAAGTCCCATCCCTCATAGTTCAAAGATAATGCCAAGATTACAGGTTTTAAGATTGTGAATATGGCAAAAGTAACATAAGTACATTGAATAAATACATAAGTTTATTAATTTGCTATAACGCAAATAGAAATATATGTACATGTATTTCATTTCATTTTCTTTTTTGGGCAGAAAGTTAAGGTATAAAATTTACAAAGAGATATACATGCACATGTATTGCAGAAATGACCACATCATTTTTCTAAGACTCAAGATAACAGAGGCACAAACAAAATATGAAATGCCGAACTAATCATAGTGCAAAAGGAAATAGATTTGAATCATGAGAAAAGTTTCAAAAGAATTGTGAACACAAAAGTTGTATAATGGACACACTGATGTACAAAGTTGAACAACGGAACATCATCATTTTATAAATACAAGTAAATTTGGATTTCAATCCAGTCAGTAATTGCTTCATCTCTATGACGTACATTGTACATGTACAAATACATGTATAACATATAAACAAGTATAGATACCCTTATGATGAGTTTTTCTCCGTCACCGCTCTTTGGGTTAGGTTTCTTACTGGGTGGTCGGCATACAATAGTGTCATTCCGTAGCTCAGAAATGAGGCACTCTCCGCTACCGATTTCAACTTTATAAGATTCCTTCTTCTGTACAACCAATGTCAAATGTTTACCCTTGAAGAAGAAAAAGTACATACATGTACATGTACATCTGAAGGCATCATTTTTTTAAGCATTTGTACTTACATGTGCAAAACAGTTTTACTTTCCCTTGTGCATTTTATTCGCTTATTGGGTAAGTTTACATGCACATGAATATTACAATTAATTTATTCTTGCATGTATGCATGAAGATAGAACAAAACATCTTGCTCAATTCAATACTCACACGAAGTACTAATGATTTTTGCTCGCTTGTTTTGAATGAAAAAGGTGATGTGAGGTTGTTGAGAATTGGGTCACTGACATAGGTCACACCTCGATTGTCGTCAGGTATCGCCTGCGACCATCCATCCAGATGTAGAATCATGGTAAGTGGTTGATCGCTTATTTGCTCGTCGGCACTACGTTTACGTCGTCTTTGTGCGCTTCTTGATTTCGGTGGAAATTCACAAAGTAGACTAACTCCATCTTCATCAATTTTACAATCTTGTCGCACACCCTATAAAATACATCATACATGTAGCCATAAATATCATTTCAAATTTTTTCCACATTGAATATCATAAATAAACTCTTTGTTAAAGTAAAGGGGTAGGTTCACTAACTGCCAAAATCGGCCCTAAATTTTTGCGAAAAATAGTTTTATGAAAATTATGATTCAGTATCTCTTATATTTATCCCAAATACCTGCCGATATAGAAAGTAAATATTTTTCATTGTCAAAACGTCACGTGCGTTAGTTATGACGTCACATTTTGACGTCATTTGCTCTGCAGGACGGAAAATGAAGGAAAATCGCTATATTTTTTGCATAAATCTTTAAAATTAGTATAGGCGCCAACCCTCACCCAACATAAATTTTACGTTGATCGAAAGATAGATTGCAAATCTAGCTTTTTATATAAAAATTATTTTGGGTGAGGGCTGGCGCCCTACTTATTTTCATAAATTTTGACCAGAATAATGCCTATTTCTTACGATTTTTCAGTATTTTACGACTTTCAGCCGATTTTGAAGCCATATCTTTCGGTGTATTGCACGTAAATTAAAATATTTATTTGGTATTTCAAACAACCACACATTTAGCTTCCTTGATACAAAATACAATCGAAATCTAAAACATTCTAAAATTAGGGCCGATTTTCCATGTTCCCGAACCTGCTCCTTTGAGCATAAATGTCATTAATAAAGACCTGAACTTACACTTACCTCTACAATAACATATTTTTCTGTTGCTATCACAAGTCTTTCACCTTTGACCTTGAACTCTGTACCACCGCTATGAATGAAAAAAAAAAAACTTTTCAATTATTAAGAATCAGACCATTTTCCAGTCTTAGTTAAAGAACTTAGAGCGTTCAATATGAGAGAAGCTTTTTGAACTGTTTTTAGTCATAAAATTCACTACTAAAGACACAATTTCATTTTTACGTAACTATGAAAAAATAGTGCAAAAAGTTTCCAGCTCGGTAATTTTCGTCAGTTTTGTCATCAATCATTACATGTACATTCCAAAAATGGTGTATAACCTTCTTTTATTTTGTCAAAGATCAATAGAACAAGTATTGGATAAATTTTACAAGCCCCTATGCTTTGCGGGCAACACAAAACAGACTTCCATTTTTCATCATAATACATGTAATTTACCTGATCATGCTAACAAGATTCCTCGGTTCCGTTTCCCTCACTATCGGGTTTTCTACATACACATACGGTACGTCCAGTTTGACTGTCGTATTTCCATCCAGAGTCACCTGGACATAATGCTTGACCAGCTGAAGGTCTGTATTTTGCATCAGATGGCATAGGATTGAGGTGTCTGTGCTTTTTACCCTAATGATGAAACAACAATAAATTATATTTTTATGATTTTATCATCCACTATATTACTACATGTTTGTTCAAATTGATTCTAATCTGCCATTAAAAAAAGAGAATTACAAAATTAGGTGATGTACAATGTATAAGTATAAGGCTGATGAGGGAAAGTAAACAAAATCCTCTATTCTAGAACACTTCAGGCATTTTGTAATAGATTACATTACGCTCATCTGTGCTTACATGCCAATCGTACATGTAGGTCAGACCATTCAAATTTACCCACTTTGAGGTATAAATTCATGTACATGTATATTAGCAAAAACTTTTACAACATTGTTAATAAGGCCTCCAAGCGAAAATGTAAATCATGGAGATAAGTATTCCAAATGTCCAATGTACTACCCATTCAATTATGTCTGAAAACTTTTTAAAATGCCTTAATTTGTGTTTTGTCACAGGTATGAAACACACAGCAAAAGCATTTATGGTACATGTAAAATAACAAGCCATATCAAGCTCATTTACCCTTCATTTTGGTGTTTGGAAGTAGAGCTAAAAAATTTATCATTAAATTCAGAACTTTTCTCAGAATTTGAGCTGACTCACTTAATCATGCAGCACTCTACCAAAAGTCCAATAAAACCCATAAATAAGCCATGGAAATCAATAAATTTTAATTTGATTTAACTCACCTATGACAGCTTTTCTTGTTGGTAGGGTCCTGACTGTTGACCATTTCTATTTTTAGATCTTTGTTACCTATCTGTAAGTTAACCCCTTGAATGGTGAGCATTGTTCCTCCCTGTTTGATCCCCTGGGTGGGACTCAACATTGTTAAACTTGTTTTCTGAAATTATGTAAAAGGTGGGGGGAAACTTATTACATGTATAAAGTCCTTATCATATTCTGAAAGTACATGAGTTGTAAAAAAATTCTTCCTGAACCACATACAAAGTTATTTTAAACTATTAGTTAATATGATAGAATTTTAAATTTCCATATCTTACTAGGGGATTCACATTTTACTGCAGCATTTGCTATGATACTATACTCTCCAATTAAGATTTTGTTAAAAGCAGACATTTTCTAATCTAGGAAGTTTAAACCTATCATAGAATAAGATTAGACAAGCATGAAATTAATATGTCACTTTAAACAGGTGAAGGGGAATTAAGACCGCATAAAACAATGAATTACATGAAGTAAAACATTGAATAAAGATGAATTCTTATCTTCAATACACAATGAATAATGTTCTAGAGATGAAGAATAAACATTCGTTAAAAATGTTGATATCGTTAATACTAAATCAGACGTCAATTTTTCATGGTTTTTGTGTCAGGCGGGTCATATGTGTAAACATTAGATTGTACATGCATCATAGGGTTTACCTTGTATGTAAATGTGACCACTGAGCTTTTTTGAGTCATTCCGTTCACACTGATGTTAACACTACCAGTTGATGTGTCCATCACTGACCCTGTTCTGCATGTTATACTGAAATAATATCAAAGGATTCTTTCATATTATCTAGGGTACAAAATTTAGAGTTTTCTTCTAAGGGACTTGTTATATCATTTGATTGTCCCAGTACCTTTTGAGCCTGAACATGTCTTGTTTATCAATTAATAATCTCACAACAAGCATCTTTAAACAATCAAATGTCATCATCGATTCATTATTTGGCTTTTGGAATTAAGCTTCAAACTTGGTTCTGTTGATAGTTATAAGGACCTATACCATTTTAAAATGTTGTTCTTCAACAATAGGTGATTTTCCCAATAGATTCAATTGGCAGACAGACAACAGACATCACAAAATTTTCGCGATATTTTCATTGTGACATCAAAATATATAGCATGACAACACATCAAGGTGCTTCAAGACGGTGCGATCAAAAAGATAGTTGGTTCTAAAAAAGTGGCAAGATAAGTAGGGTTTTTTTTATTTTTTGTTTCATCGAGTACTCTTATTATTTATTGTAAAGAAAATCTTTTGTACTCTTGACTTTAATGTATGGAGTATTTTCAAACATTTTACAATGTATTTACATTGTATAATGGAAAAAAAGTTGTTTTCTATCCAAATGGATTGCTAATTTTTAAAAATCCACAACTTTCTTATGGCAGTCATCAAATTATAGCACGCGGCAGTATCTGAGAAACAACCTATACATTTTACACTGCCTTACTGACAGGATATTATTTTAATATCCTGCTTCTCCTAAGACCCTTTACCCTGTTTATGTCACTGAGATGCTTTAAAATATGTTAATGGTACATGCAAAAAACAAAAGCCATCGGAGGGGTAAATTTGTTATGCAGTGTTTTACAGGGGAGATACAAAAATATATTGGGTTGATTGCCCAATACTACTTTTTTCATCGACCCAATATTATTAGTTATAGTGTTTTACAGGGGGGATACAGAAATATATTGGGTCGATGAAAAAAGTTGTATTGGGCGAGGCTGTATAACAAATTTATCCTGCCGATGGCTTTTGGTTTGTGTATACTATGTCAACATATTCTAAAGCATCTTGGTGACGTCAAAAGTGTAAAGCATCTTAGTAGAAGCAGGATATTAAAATAATATCCTGTCGGTAAAATAATACAACATACTATTTGGTTCTTCTCCACTTATCAGATTGCAAGGAATTTGCAAGAGGCGGGATAAATTTCTGTATCCCCCATGTAAATCACTGTATAACTAATAATGCAGGAGTATATTCAAGGCTGAATAAGGCACTAAGCTACTTACTTTCTTTTGTTGTACTTTATATCAGTACATGGACTTTTCCCTACACTAACAAAGTCTATGTCCTGAACCCTGACACCTAGATTTATCCCACTGAGGGTCAGTAGGGTGTTCCCTCCCAATGGACCGTTTACAGGTGAAATCTGAAAATAGGAATTACAAATTAGAATTTTCAAATGATTTTTATTTGATACTGTCTTTGAAATAAAGATATTCTAGAAGTCCTTACTGAAGCTTTTAAAAGACAAATAAAGGCATTCAAAACACTAAAACAATGAACAATCACAAAAACACATATTAAATGAAAGAGCTATCAACATACGAGGGCTGATTTATACATGTATGTTGTGAGCCTTGTATTTAAGGATTTGAATTTTGTCAGACATTTTGCATTATTTTTAGGGAATAACTAGCTTCTGACGTTATGTTGGGGACGGTAAATGCTGATTTTATGGTCGCAAACTGAGTTTTTCTGCCGACGCGTTAGCGTGTTTGCACCATAAAATCAGCATTTACCGTCCGCAAACATAACGACAGTTTCTACTTAGGAAGATCAGGTACACATGCCCATAATGGCTCTGCAGCATTTACACTCATATCCCATCCCTGCAAACCTTGCAGGAATGGTACACGTGATATAACGAGCTTATCGTTTTACCTGGAAAATCCTGGGACTGTCACATGTGTGTGTTTGAGTGCCCGGGCACACATGCCCACACTGGGCTCCACACCATTTACACTTGTATCCCATTGTTGTCAGATGGTTACAAGTACTGCAGTCTTTCTCGTATAACGTATACCTCTTCAGTACATCTGGGCATTGATACACTACATGGAAGAAAAAATTATCATGATTTATTATGCTATGAGGAATGATTTTTTCCAAAATCTGCCATTCACAGAATTTGCACCTGACCAACCAGAATTATTCACCAATGAAAACCAAAAGTAAGATTGTCATTTCTTAACTAACATGCAAGTATCACATTCTCATTTTTACTGATATAGTGACAATAGTTTATTTTTTACATTATCCTACATGAACATGTAGCAATATTGCCGTCAAAGAGCCTTAGCATAAAGAAACTGAAACAGCTTCTCATGGGAACAACTCTTTTTTCAATAGACCATTTTCCGATCTTGTTAGAAAGCACAACATGTCTGAGTCAACATCTTTTGGCGTTGTTTTACAGTATGACGTCACTGTTAAAAGACACAATTCCATTGAGACATAACAATGAAAAAGTATGTAAAAATTGCCTGCCTCAGACATTTTTCATCACTTTGTCAGCCATTATTAATTTTTGAAAGTGGCCTATTCCTTAGACTCCCTCACTCACATGTACATGTATTATAGTACCCTTTGATTTATTTTGTCAATCTTTTGAGCATCAGGAACTCTTGGGTTTCCTACCTTCAATATAAGAATCCTGTAGTTTTAACTTTGAGCCATCATTTGTGAGTGATTGAACGGATACATCAGGGGCTCCAGACATCCCCTGATACCCAAAATTTACTTTACGATTTTCTGCCTACAATAGAAATAACTTCAAAATTAGAAAATGATGCTAATTAGTAAATCATGTTAGTAAGCAATTACATGTATGTCCATTAACACAAGTACATGTATCAAAAACAAATTCTACTGATATACATGTAAATTCTTGAAAAGCTATCAAATTTCAAAATATAGAGGTTGACAAAATTTCAGGTTCATTTTTTTACATATGTATCAAATTTAATTGAAATTTCGCCATGTTCATGTAAGTTTATACGTTAAGAAAAAAATTTTAAGCTCAGTAGCTGTATTCTCTTTTATTGTCTACAAGCTATTTCCCATTGTGAAGGTACTATAGCTTACTTAAATCATTTATTCCGTAATCATATTTCCACAGAAACATCATGTTCATAGACTTCCTTAATCTACATCATTATCATAGAATAAGAGGAAGTCACATTTATGTTATGTCATTTACCATCACAAAATGAGAAGAAGCTTTCTATATTAAAACATCATAATAAAAATCTCCAAGGCCAAAGAGTTATCTTTCTTGCGTTAAACAGTGAAGGAAGCACTTACCTTGTTGAAAGCCCCAACATTTTTGCATACCAGAACTGTGGAATTCTGGGTAATGTTAGCTGTATACTTGGCTCCGCCATCTACACTACATGAGTAGGTACGTGCCTGCAAGATGAAATTTCTTACATTTACAAATAAAGCATACTGACCTTAAAAACTCATACACTCAATCTGCAATACCAGAAACGTCTAAAGACATTATGACCAGACTGTGAAGAAAATCAAAACTGCTACAAGCAGAGTTTGTTTTTAAACACTATGCCAATGAAAGCAACAGAGTGTAAGATCTATTTCTGTATCAATCAAATAAACTTACCTTGTTCTATCTTAACACCAAATTTAAATATTATAAATAATATTCTATATGGTATTGGTACGATATTTTCTCAATCAAAATTTATATCTTCAAGGTCAATCCTTGTGGTCACTGCCTGGAATCAAGTCCATTTATCAATAAAAAAAATTAAAGATCAAATATCTATAATAACAAATTATGACCCTGACCTTTCATGCCTGACCCTGACATAACTGAAATCTCAAATAAAACAGTTTGATGACTATCTAAAGTATCTTGAAGCTTCCAAGGCAATGACAATCATTTTTTTATTGCCTATTAAGACCTTGACCTTTCATCCAAGACCTCATAATTCATTAAAGGGGGTCATGCTCTCAAAGTGGTTAATTAGCACTTCAACGCAATGTAAATTAGGACACTAATCCCTGTTAATAAAAGAATAAAGAAGGAATAAAGGTCAAGTGCTCTCAGCGTTTAAACATACCGGTATGAGATTGCGAGCTGTAAAACTCAGGTCCGCCTTCTGTGTGACGGCTAGTTTGACTGTGCCACTATCAATGTACGGACACTGACTCACATTCTGAAATATAGAAGGTACATGTACCTCAAAATCTATAAATAGATTGAAAAGTTTAATCTAATTGTATATCACATGTATCTGTACACTTGTTGGTATGTTTCCTACAATGTGGTGTGCTCATATGGTGTGTTTTCTACAATGTGGTACGTGTGCTCATATGGTATGTCTTCTACAATGTGGTATGTGTGCACATATGGTGTTTTTTTTCTACAATGTGGTGTGCTCATATGGAGTGTTTTCTACAATGTGGTGTGCTCATATGGTATATTTCTTACAATGTGGTGTTCTCATATGGCATGTCTCCTACAATGTGGTGTGCTAATATGGAATGTTTCCTACAATGTGGTGTGCTCATATGGTATGTTTTCTACAATGTTGTGTGCTCATATGGTGTGTTTCCTACAATGTGGTATGTGTGCTCATATGGTATGTTTTCTACAATGTGGTACGAGTGCTCATATGGTGTTTTCTACAATGTGGTAGGTGTACTCATATGGTGTGTTTTCTACAATGTGGTACATGTGCTCATATGGTGTGTTTTCTACAATGTGGTACGTGTGCTCATATGGTGTGTTTCCTACAATGTGGTCATGTGCTCATATGGTGTGTTTTCTACAATGTGGTACGTGTGCACATATGGTATGTTTTCTACGATGTGGTGTGCTCATATGGTATGTTTCCTACAATGGGTGTGCTCATATGGTGTGTTTTCTACTATGTGGCTTGCTCATATGGTGTGTTTTCTACAATGTGGTGGGATCATATGGTATGTTTTCTACAATGTGGTAGGTGTGCTCATATGGTGTGTTTCCTACAATGTGGTGAGCTCTTATGGTGTGTTTTCTACAATGTGTCGTGCTCATATGGTGTGTTTTCTACAATGTGGTGTGATCATATGATGTGTTTTCTACAATGTGGTACATGTGCTCATATGGTATGTTTCCTACAATGTGGTGTGCTCATATGGTATGTTTTCTACAATGTGGTACGTTTGCTCATATGGTATGTTTTCTACAATGTGGTATGTGTGCTCATATGGTATGTTTTCTACAATGTGGTGTGCTCATATTGTGTGTATTCTACGATGTGGTTTGCTAATATGGTATATTTCCTACAATGTGGTGTGGTCATATGGTGTGTTTTCTAAAGTGCCTACAAACTGCATGACTGTACATGTACTGTATGTGTGTTGTTAGATGTAAATGTGTACCTTTTACTTTATGGTGTATTGTCTATTGTATAACGTACATGTACATGTAAAAATTCGTTAGTGTGTTGCCTGCTGAACGAATAATACATACATGTACATTTGTTTACTATTGTACGCTTTTTGTTTTTGTGTTATAGGATGTCCATGTAATACATACCTGTACACTTATAGCCGGTGAGTAGTCATCTTCACAATTTTGTTGGCTTTTCATACAGTTACCTTTGTCAGCACACCAGGAGCATTCTCTACGAGGATCGTTCAGGCAGACAAAGCAGCTGATCAAAGAAAATCACGGCATCATTGGTTTCTTTTAGGATAAAATCAATTTCATACCAGTTTCAGTAAATTTGTGCTAAGAAAATGTTTTGATTTTGTCCAATTTTTTAGCACTTTTTAAGGTCATAAAAAATGGTTGCAATTACAATTATCAATAGACCATTTTCCGAGTCAACATTTTTTGGCATTTTTTTTCATTATGACGTCACTGTTAACAGATGCAATTCCATAGTGATGTAACAATGTGGCCTATTATAGATGCGTTTATATTCTGAAACAAGATTCCGTGCGAGCCATATAGCATGGTTTGTGGCATTTTTCATTGTGATGTTACTCGTTAAGCCAAAGTACCACAGACATATAGACATGGCACAGACAAGGACCTTTTGCATATATAACATACATGTATAACATGCAAGTGTATGTACGTCGGCCAACCCATGGTACTAGTGAAGTTCAATCCAGAGACCTTTAGGTTACTGTCCCAAAACATTAGTTTAACTAGACTAAACTAGACACTGTGCGGAGACATAATAATAAAGGCAAGGTTTTTCAATGTATCATGATGGCAAAGTCAAAACGGGTAACATGAAATTCAACTAATACGGAAGATCGCAAATACTTCTAACCAAGACTATACGAATGTTCTCGCGCACTCTTCTATTGTTCTCCGTTGTTATGACGTCATCAATGTACTTGGGCAGAAAAGGTGCCCAAGTTTTGAACAATGGTTTAGGTAAGTGACTAAATGAAAAATCAGAACAGACACACTGCACGCGCTGCATTTGCAATCTTGCGTATTATATCCATAAACACACAAAGGTCATATCAGATTGTTTTTATCATACATGTATATACAGTGAAACCTGTCTAAACCGATATGGACTCGGACCAAGATAAAATATCGATATAGACAGGTTATCGGATTACACAGGTTTAACAAAATTAAAGCCTCCAGATACTTTTTCCAAGTTTTCTTTATATTCCAATTGAAACACAGTTATTCATCATAAAACTGTGAAACAGTTATACTTTCTTCTTTACTATGAACTGTTTAAACTCATAAAAGTTAATCTCTCTGTGATAATAAGTTAAGTTTGGAAATATATTCTCCATGAATAAAAATTCAAGTCAGATGAAATTGGCTTTGGATATTGATACTTGTACTTGTTGATAAATTAACACACAAATTAAACTTATCATAATACTGTACAAACAATTAAGACATTTGCCATGACTTGGGCAGGTTACTTGAATGAGAGAAATGGGGGCCACTCAGCTATTGCAATAGTTTTAATTGATCAGCTTGGGGTGATAATTAATCAAAACATAGGTCACCGGTCAAGGTAGGTGTTGTTCAAACATATCGGTTTATACAGTGTAAAATACATTATGAAATGTAAAAGGGACCAAAATTTCATATCGGTATTCGGAGTAGGCAGTGTTCGGTTTACACAGGTTATTTTATATAGGAAAAGATGGAAAATTCTTTGGGACCAAAAAATTATATCGGAATAGGCAGGTTATCAGATTAGACAGGTATCGGTTTAGACAGGTTTCACTGTATAAACTGGCTATACAACAGGATTTTATGAGTTTGCTGTTACATATAGAGAATAAGTGTCTTAATTTGTATTTTTTACGGGTATGCATTATGCAACACACAGCAAGTGCATTTATCATACATGTAATGCGTGTTTGCTCATTTCATGCAATAAATGCACTTGCTGTAAGTTGCATACCCATAGCAAAACACAAATTATGACATTTATTCTACATGTATATACTTGTATATGCACCATAGTTGTCTGTTTCATTCTTGTTTTCTGAAATTGCTTTTTCTAGGTAAGAGGGTGACGTTAAAATTCATCTCACCGCGGGTTCAGTTTGAAGGCTTGAACAGCCGTCATGCAATGTTTCTTTAGATCTTATGCATTTTGGCATCAAAAGTGTTAACACACGAATTGCAGCACATTCCTTTCAATAGTAACATCTCAGGGAATTACATTGGTTGTGCATATATATAATGGTATTTACCTCTTGTAGTCTGTACAGCTGTAGAACAGTAAATCTTTCTGTGACACCTTTGTTCCTTTGAGTATCACCTGAAGTCTGATTGTGTTTGACGTGGAATCTGAAAGTTACAACAATAAGTGAGTAGATTATAAGACTCTATCATAGTCTGCTGTTAAAGATTAAAAGACTCTTTCATGGTCTGCTATAAAATTTAAAGATACATTATCGGTTCGACCGGAGGGATCTCAAAATCATGTAAAACACAGGGCTTGCAGAGGGTTTTGCAAGATTTTAAGACCCCTCTGGTAGAACCGATGTACATGTATCTTTCATAGAAGAACATGAAAGAGTATTTTTCTCTCATATCTAAGGGCCAAAGTCAAAACTGAAAGAAAAGAGACGGAATTTGAAAAATATCAAGTTGTCCATATTGCAAAAAATTTGCAATATTTAAAAAAAATTAATTCAGTTTATAACAATAATAGTTTATTCTCTAAGAATAAATCACAAATGTCGGCAAACTTACCTAGGTTGGCAGCATCAAATTCACAAGATAATTTGGCGTCAGTTTCAGATATGGGAGCTTTGTGGTTTCCGATCTTACACACTCTCTGATCTCCAAATGTGTCTGTAGAGATACTCGGCACAAGCTGGAACATAAACTGGAAAAACAATTTGTAAGAATGATAAACTTGTAAAATCATACATAGTATATCCACACATAGAAATACTTGGCACAAGCTTGAATGTAAACTGAAAAACAATTTGTAAGAATTTTATTGAAATACTCGGCACAAATTGGAATGTAAACTAGCAAAATAATTTGGAAGAGTCATAAACTCACAAAATCAGACACAGACATACTGTAAACGTGGAAATGATCACGTGGGGTAATTTTCGCATTTTTCGCGAATCAAGATATTTTACGAAAATTTCCCCCACGTGAAAATAACTCCTCTGCATTCTTACAATGATAAAGACATTTTTATTGCAAATGTTTTCCCCACGCATAACATCTTGATGTTATAATCGCGAAATTTTCCTCCAGCAAAAATAACCATGTTAACAGTATCAGAAATGACCACTTCTGTTAGGAATGAGTGTAAAAGTATAAATCTTACTTTTTTCTTTCCGCTTGACTTGAGATCCTCTTTGGATACTCCTTCCCCTACTTCCGATGAGAAGCTGATTTGCGTACATTGACCTTTGACGGACGGAAGCCACAGTCCCTTGTTTGTGGGATTATACAATGGACACTGTGCAGTGTTAGCCTCTGTACATCTGGAAATACATGAAATATTATACATTGTTAATATCTATACCAGTTACAGTATAGGACAATATTACTTACTCACACCATATTAAAGGCGGATGGGGCCAAATTTTGAT
Source organism: Pinctada imbricata (assembly GCA_033119305.1). Classification (NCBI taxonomy): domain Eukaryota; kingdom Metazoa; phylum Mollusca; class Bivalvia; order Pterioida; family Pteriidae; genus Pinctada; species Pinctada imbricata. The sequence continues at coordinate 64,233,191 of VSWD01000005.1, read as the reverse complement.
TTAAAATATATCTAAATAGAGAGTCCTGTAATCATAGGGTAATCGCCATATTGGAAGCAGCATGCAGGAGTCCTGTATTGATTTAGGGAAAAATTATAGTAATGCTCCTGACCTCTGTTATCACCTTCTAAGACTGCCAATGAGCACTCCTGTGAATTCTTTATAAAGGTGAAGTGTTTCAATGAATAAGGTGCAATTAACAGACTGAGTATATGTAGAAGCAAGGGAAAAAAAAGGAAAAAGGATTTAAAAGATTTTGAAAGAAAATTTAGATTGAAGGAATTTTTCTTTGAGAAAAACTATGAAGAAGAATCACTTGTCAAAAATAAATCTAAATTTCAGCCAGAAAAAGGTAGAGACAAAATACTAGATAAATACTTTGAAAACTTATGGAATTCAAATTTTACAGAAAATTCTCAAGTGCCTAACAATCTATCATTTAAACAAAGAAAAGCACTAAAGGAAATACAAAATGCAAACAACATCATTATAAAAGAGGCAGATAAAGGTAGTGCTGTCGTTATAATGAATAAGGACTTTTATGAAAATAAAATTAATGAAATGGTAAACGATGAAACAAACTATAAAACAATGGATTCAAATGAAGACAAATCTGTCATGTCAAAGATAAGTAAACTATGCAATAAATATAGTGAAATATTGACTAAAAAAGAAAACGATTACTTGATCAATTTTGATTTTAAAACAAGTAACTTCTATGGACTTCCAAAAATCCATAAATCTGAAAAAAATTAAGGAAGCAATAAAATCTCAAAAATCTGAGTATATCGAAATTCTAAATCCTGATGACTTAAAATTTAGACCAATTATTGCAGGCCCTTCTTGTCCTACACATAGACTTAGCAATTTAGTAGATATTTTACTGCAACCATTCCTAAAACACGTCAACAGCTATGTAAGAGATGATATCGACTATTTGAATCATATTCCATCTTCTGTACCTAAGGGTACAATACTTTCAACATTTGATGTAACAAGCTTATATAGCAATATTCCCCATGACCTAGGAAAAGAAGCTATCCAGTATTGGCTTGAAAATTTCCCAAACGAATTACACCATCGTTTTAATAAGTCTTTTGTTTTAGAAAGCATTGATGTAATATTAAACAACAACACATTCCAATTCAACAACAAAAATTTCATACAAATTCTAGGAACGGCAATGGGTACAAAAATGGCACCAGTATATGCTAATCTTACACTTGGATACTTAGAAAAAACTCTTTATCAAGATGTAAAAACCAATTTTCCAAATATGGATGAAATCTGTTTTATAAATTCTTGGAAGAGATACATTGACGATTGCATCATTTTATGGGATCCAAATTGGGGAGATATAAACATTTTACATTCTATTTTACAAAATATTCATCCAAATATTAAATTCACAATGGAAAGCAGTACTAAACAAATACCTTTTCTGGACATTCTTCTGCAAAGTAAAGGACAAGTAATATCAACAGATATTTACAGAAAACCAACTGACACGCAGCAGTATCTGCATTTTAAAAGTCAACATCCAAAAACTTGTCTGAAAGCAATACCATATAATTTGGCTAGAAGAATTTGTACAATAGTTAGTGATTTAAGAATTCGAGATATCCGTCTAAATGAATTACGTACATCACTCTTGCACCGAGCATTTCCTATTTCATTAATAGATAAAGGTATCGAATTAGCTAAAAATATTCCATTATCTGAACTAAGAAAAGTAAAGGAAAAGAAATCAGAAGATGTTTTAACATTTGTTACAACATTTAATAAAGGTAATCCAGAAATATTTAACGAAGCATATAAAAATCTAAACCAATTAAGAATGAGCGAAAAGATGGAAAATATACTAAATGAAACAAAACTAATCAAAAGCAAAAGACAACCTAAAAATTTAAAAAAGATTCTTACAAGTGCAAAATTTGAAGTGAAAAATGATAATCCATTAGAAGGTGTTTCAAAATGTAAAAACAAAAGATGCAAAATATGCGATATCCTAATTGAGGGAAAATATTTCAAATTTAAAAATTCAGCCAGAGACTTTGAAATTAAAAGAAATTTAACATGCACATCTAAAAATGTGGTATATGTCATTCAATGTGACAAATGTAAGGAGGAATATATTGGCTCAACAAAGCAACTAAACCACAGAATTTCTCTTCATAAAAGTAATATAAAACTTCCACAAAACAGGATTCTTTTTGTTTCAAAACATATTTTTGATTGTAGTGATGGGAATTTTAAAGTAATGCCCATTTACCAAACAGACGATTACTCCATGATCACAATCAAAGAACAAATATTCATTGATAGATACAAACCTATGTTGAACAGAACATGAAAAACACCCACAATCCTATAAACATTTGACCACTTTATCTGATAAACAAAGCTTTTCCTGTAGATAGAATTGATAAGACCATGCATATTTACTATTTCTACTAGGTATAAGCAATAAGCAAATTTTCAGCAAGGAGTGCAAAATAATCTTATTAACGCATCCTGATTTTTATCAATGTATTTACCATTGCTTGTACTGTATTCAATGTTAATACAAATGTTACATTATTATTATCTGAAGAGGCTAACCTGATACTAGCCGAAACACGTGTCGTAATAAAAATGTAAAATTTTACATCGCCTTTGTTGTGGTGCTTTAACCTTTTTTCATATTTATATCCTTTACGTTGGATCCTATTTTTTCTGATTTTGGATAGAAGCAAGGGTATAGAAGAAACCAGATTATACCTCTCTGTTATAACACACCAACCACATCTGGCTGCTCCGGCACTCATACACCCAGAACATGTTGTGTAATTGGAACAGGATTCTTCGGGCAGCTTCAGGGCCTAAAGGAATATAAATCAGCGATAGAAACAAATAATAATAATTGAAAAACATAGGTAATCACAGATTACGAAGCTCACCTCGTGACAGCAAAATTCAATTCAAACATATTTCTTAGTACATGTATATTGGCTTTTAAAGGCAAAACCACTCAAGTAGAAAAAGTAGGTCAAGGTCATTTTATGAAAGTTTGATCAAAGATACATCCAATATGCAAGTTTGGTACATGTAACAGTTATACTTTGCTCAATATTGGCTTTATAGAGCAAAACCCCTCAAGCGGAAAAAGTAGGTCAAGGTCATTTTATGAAAGATTGATCAAAGATACATCCAATATGCAAGTTTGGTACATGTATCACTTATACTTTGCTCAATATTGGCTTTTAAAGGCAAAATCACTCAAGCCGAAAAAGTAGGTCGAGGTCATTTTATGAAAGTTTGATCAAAGATACATCTAATATGCAAGTTTGGAACATCTAGCACTTATACTTTGCTCAATATTGGCTTTATAGAGCAAAATCACTCAAGCGGAAAAAGTAGGTCAAGGTCATTTTATGAAAGATTGATCAAAGATACATCCAATATGCAAGTTTGGTACATGTATCACTTATACTTTGCTCAATATTGGCTTTTAAAGGCAAAATCACTCAAGCGGAAAAAGTAGGTCGAGGTCATTTTATGAAAGTTTGATCAAAGATACATTTAATATGCAAGTTTGGAACATCTAGCACTTATACTTTGCTCAATATTGGCTTTTAAAGGCAAAATCACTCAAGCGGAAAAAGAAGGTCAAGGTCATTTTATGAAAGTTTGATCAAAGATACATCCAATATGCAAGTTTGGTACATGTATCACTTATACTTTGCTCAATATTGGCTTTTAAAAGCGAAATCACTCAAGTGGAAAAAGTAGGTCAGATGCTGCATCCAATGCATGGGTCCATCTCGGCATCCAAAGATGAATCACTTGTGCAAGTTTGGTTACTGTAGCATTAGTACTTTGTCAGATACTGAGCTACCCCAAACTTCTTATCCAAATCACTCAAGCGGAAAATGTAGGTCAGATGCTGCATCCAATGCATGGGTTCACCTCAGCATCCAAAGATGAATCACTTGTGCCAGTTTGGTTACTGTAGCATTAGTACTTTGTCAGATACTGAGCTACCCCAAACTTCTTAACCAAGTCACTCAAGTGGAAAATGTAGGTCAGATGCTGCATCCGATGCATGGGTTCACCTCAGCATCCAAAGATGAATCACTTGTGCCAGTTTGGTTACTGTAGCATTAGTACTTTGTCAGATACTGAGCTACCCCAAACTTCTTAACCAAGTCACTCAAGTGGAAAATATAGGTCAGATGCTGCATCCAATGCATGGGTTCACCTCAGCATCCAAAGATGAATCACTTGTGCCAGTTTGGTTACTGTAGCATTAGTACTTTGTCAGATACTGAGCTACCCCAAACTTCTTAACCAAGTCACTCAAGTGGAAAATGTAGGTCAGATGCTGCATCCGATGCATGGGTTCACCTCAGCATCCAAAGATGAATCACTTGTGCCAGTTTGGTTACTGTAGCATTAGTACTTTGTCAGATACTGAGCTACCCCAAACTTCTTAACCAAGTCACTCAAGCGGAAAATGTAGGTCAGATGCTGCATACGATGCATGGGTTCACCTCAGCATCCAAAGATGAATCACTTGTGCCAGTTTGGTTACTGTAGCATTAGTACTTTGTCAGATACTGAGCTACCCCAAACTTCTTAACCGGACGCGGACGCGGACACGGACGCGGACGCGGACGCGGACGCGTAGGGTTATAGCATAAGCTCACTCAACTTCGTCGAGGTGAGCTAAAAATGAGACATTAAAGTTTCTCAACTTTGATTTTTTTTTTCATGAAATTTGAGTTTCATCGCCTGAAACGTGTGCACTAATTTTAATTAGGGGTTACCATGCATGTGTTTTACAAAAACTGACAGGTATCGGCAAATCCCCTGTCAGAAATTGAGTTTTACCACAAGGTGTTAGCGGAGCAGTAAAATGGATATTTCAGACAGGGTATTTGCAAATACCCTGTCAGTTTTAGTAAAACATCAGTATGGTAACCCTATTCTAATGCTTTGTTCAGTAATGAGTTAGGAAAATGTCTGCTTTTAACGACGTCGCCATAGGAACACATGACATTATAGCAGAAACTGCAGTGAAACAAGAATCCCCTTGTAGTTTGTTCATCGCTCAATCAAAACACATGGTGCAAACAGAGTGCATTAGAATGAATGTTTTACTGTCATTCTGAAATCATGACAGATTCTTTATTATAAATAAGAATATGTGGTATATGATCATGATAATAGGGCATGTCTTTCAATACATGTACAAATGTTTAACCGACATGCTGTAAATTTATCTGTTATTAAATGATGCTATTTAAGAATTTGAAGACATTTAACATGCAATACTTGTACAGCTATCCTAATACTCAAAAGTTTTCATAGACTATTCATATAGTGTTTTCCCCTTACAGACGGTATCTGACGTAATACCATTGTGACATCATGAAAATGGTATGGTAGTGTCAATTTTATACCGTCATATCCAAGACTTTAAGGACTGTTTCCATAGAATTTGATGACGTCATAATCAATCTACGACAGATACAGTAAATTGGTTTTTATTCGTCAGGTACCAATTTTCGTCATTTTCGTCAGTGCCTCCCTTGACGAAATTACGTACCGACGAATATAAATACTCCTGACAAAATAGTGTTGAAAGGAAAACTGAATCTTAAACAGTTATTACGACAGACAAATGATAAATCAATGAAAACTGAATACGCACACTAAGTCGCAGATAATGTACCAAATTGCCAATTACCAAATGATATGTTTTCAAAGCAAGCTACATGTAAGTGGTATACATGTCTCTAATTGTTTGTTTACCAATAATTGTTATACAAACCATGAAAACAAACGCATACGGCCTATCTGAATGTTAAATTGGCATTTGAACAGACAAATTTACATTTTTGGGACCCTTGGATGACGAATTTACGTACTGACGAAATTGTGATTTTGAACGAATTGACGAAAATTGGTATTGACGAAAATAAAGCAATTTACAGTACCTTCTCAAATGGGAAGTAACTCTGGTTTTCAAACATAGCAAATTCTATAAAATTTGCACAGATACCGGTATGAGAAGAACAAGCTTACCGTACTTCCAGATGCTACATATATGCTACCAGCAAAGTTTTTCAGATCAACGATTCCAGTTCCCATCACTTTATTGATACGTCTCAAAAACCTCAATTTTAGCATACCGGAGTCATCACCCACGTAAAACTGTCAGAAGAAAACCGTAATTAGAGATTACTGTAAGTGAATTTTTACAAGAACTGACACATATTGATATATCAGAAATTTTAGCTTTTGAATTGGCAGAAGGGAAAGACAGGAACATCTAAGGGCTTCATTAACATGATGTCATTTTTTTGTGAAACACATTTATTGATACATTGATCTTTTCTAGAGATTTTACTTAATGAGCTGCAGCTCTTATATGTAGTAAACGCTATACTTTAATAAGTTTTGAAAAAGAAGGAAGTATTTTTCATTCCTTCACATTTTCAGGCTCTGAAGATTCCTTCTAACGTTACCTTTAATATATCCCCTTCTGTAGTTCCAACAAAGATTTCTGGTAGATTATTTACTCGTCGATAGGTAATGGTTGATAACTGAGAACGTGAGTGGAATTCCACAGTCCCCCTGAGTGGTATGGTACCTATTAAATTCTTCATTAACGATTTGGTACCACACTGTCTCAAATTTGAAACCAAACCAATCTGAAGAAAAAAAAAAATTATGTCATGAAATGATAAGCTAGTCTGAAATAATATATGACCCAATCTCTTGATAGTTATTTGGGCATATAGTGGCTATACTACCATGACTACAGGTCCAAATAACCTTCAAAGGGCTGATACTAATGATAAACTAAGCACTTGTACACTTAAAACAGCAAAAGTAAAATATCATCAAATTGAATTAAAACTGTGTCAACGTTAAACATCAAAATTTACATTTGTTCAACTTTATTCAACTACAAGTACAAGATCTAGATCATATGGTGATCATATGACAAATGGAATACAAATTAATTATGTTTAAGATGACAGAAATTTACTTTTTAGTTTTACGGATTTTTTTACGGACGGTAGGAGGAGGGAATAAGAATAAAATAAAAATAAAACACCGCTAAAGACGCTATGGCCGGATTGCAAAGTAAGTTTTTATCACTAACTGGGTCAAGGTCAATAGGTCAAATAATACAGCATAAATTGAAAGGTTTTGTCAGAGGCAACCTACATGTATAAAATAAAGTTTCTACTGCACACAGTTCCATAGATTTTGCTTAAACCAGGAACTTAAACCAAAATCCTTAACTAGGTCAAAGTCCAAGGTCAAGGTCACTAGGTCAAATGTTACTGCATAAATTGAAAGGTCTTGTCATGGGCAAGCTTCATGTATAATATAAAGTTTCTAATGCATACATTTCCATAGATTTTGCTTAAACCATGAACTTTAACCAAAATCTTTGAGTAGGTCAAAGTCCAAGGTCAAGGTCACTAGGTCAAATGTTACCACATAAATTGAAAGGTCTTGTGATGGGCAAGCTTTATGTATAATATAAAGTTTCTACTGCATATAGTAACAAGTTACTTAGATTTTGCCTCAACCAGAAACTTTAACCAAAATCTTTAACTAGGTCAAAGTCCAAGGTCAAGGTCACTAGGTCAAATGTTATGGCATAAATTGAAAGGTCTTGTCATGGGCAAGCTTCATATATAATATAAAGTTTCTACTGCATATAGTTCCTTATAGATTTTGCCTCAACCAGAAACTTTAACCAAAATGTTGATGGCAGACGGACAGACGGACAGAAAGACAGATGGACGGACGGACTGACAGACATCGTCAATCTATTGCTTTGCAATCCGGCCAATTAGTAGATTTCAACATTTCATGTTTTGTGCCACAATCACGATCTTTAAATTTAGCTTGTTTATCATGTTTTCAAAGCTGCATTTTCTAAAACACTTGCATGATAAAGATTAAGTGAGAATGAAAAGTAATATTAACCAGTAATTCGGATAAGCAGAAGGAAAAATGTACAATCAGTTCATTATAATTTTTTTTTTCCCCATTGTAGTAAAATAAGGGTCGGCGGATCCGTAAAACTAAGAATTAAATTCTGTCGCCTAATACATTCCTTGTACATATTGCATGCCTGATCCAAAACAATAAATACGACATGTTAGAACCATCGCAGTTCACGGCTGGTGGTAGTAAAGCAGCTCATAGTTGACCTTTGACCTCATCATTTTGGTCAGATTACCATGGTAACCATGATGAAACTTAAACATGTATTACAGGTACAATGTACCTTTACCATGTTTACTAAGTTTACTAAGTATGAAATATCCATTATTAATGGTTGGAAAACAATTTTAAGACACCTAAAAGACGCCTTGTAAGAAAACTGTTCTTTTAAATCCAGCTTTTATTTTTTGGTGTTTTCGTGATATGAACTAAATGATAATGAGAACATCTGACATTTACTTTCAGACATCGTTATTTCTTTTGCTTTAAACATATCAAAAAGTGGAATTGCAAACATGTACCCTTAAATTCACAAATAACTAAAGACCTTGAATTTTTTGTCTCCAGAATAGAGTTCTGTATGAACTCAACTTTTTTTTCAATTTTTATCCCCTCCAGATTTTCTTTTAATACCCCATCAATTTTGAACCCCCTTCAGGTTTTTTTTTAATTAATCAGATGATTATCATATTATTGCTAGATTAGCATTTTAGACACTTCAAGAACCGACATCACAACTTTTGACGTTATTTTCTATTCTGACGTCATAGATCTGTTTCGACGTCACAGTAAAAAGTTACGTCAAAGTTGTGATATCAGGTCTTGACCTGTATAAAACTCAAGTCTACTGTGATATTAAATGTGAAAATCGTCTATTTCCCCTTTTTTCAACTCCCCCCAAAACAAGTACATTAGTAAACATAATTTCCCTCAGCTTCCTTGCAACGCTTTATACTTACAACTTCTTTGGAGGTACTACTACTACTAGTATCACATGGTATATTTGGGGCAATCCAAGCATCTTTGTAAATTAGTTCGTTTACATCTATCTGAGAAGTAGGGCATACAAGATGAACCCTCGATCTATTAAATGCTCCTAAAATGTCATTTTCAGAAAAGATACAAATGGCCCCTTCAGCACTTGGATTTTTATGATTCTCAAAGTTTGAAAACAGCGCGACCAAAACATTCTGTCCAGATTCTGTTGTTACGAATTCTCCATGTTGGATAAAGGAATATGTTTTTCCATCCTTGTCCGAACAAGAAAAAGGGATTTCTTCATAGGAATTTGATTTGACTTTCAGACACATCTTCGACTATAGTCGCTTGCTCACTATTCTTATTGAACAAAAAGTAGATGAAATCTCCCACCTTAAGAATGGCCCTATAACTCATTTTTATGGTGCTGCGAAATTCATGGTTCTTCATTTGAAGATCGTAATCACTGACTATCTTGTGAAGTTCTGAGGACTTTCTTGCGGAGATTGGAAAGTAGCTATCGACACCCCCTTGATCCGATTGTGTGTTGGGATTTCTTGAAAAGTTAGTGGCTATAAATACGACAGATTCTCTTCTATCTCCTACCTCAGTACAAAGCCTTGATTGAACGTTAATTCTGATGTTACTAAATATAGCTTAGTCTGTGGATTCAGATCCTGATGTAAGCGAGTGAGATTATAAACGGCACATCTGCCCCAACTTCCTGTGCCGCACACAAGTAGCTTCTTTCCTGGCTCCAGAACTTGTAATATCTCGTTATGATTATCGAAGCCGGTACGCGCTTTGTATGGCTTGCCATTGAGGGTGTCGTTAACGGGTCCTGTTATAGCATATTCCATCTGTCCTAATGAAGTACTGGTACGGAAAATAGCGTTTTTGGCTCCAATAAACAGAGAATTTGTGACACTGTCATATGCAAGATTAGCAACTGGCCTGTTTGCATACGGTGGAGAGAATCTGTCTTGTGACGTACAAACACTAAGTAGGAGGCAAAATGTCCATGCAAGTATGCTCTTGTACAGAGGGTGATGTCCCATCTTTCGTTACTAATAGCTTCTACAGATCACCTGCAAATTGTCTACAGCTTGTGCTGGATCTGCAAGAAAAGACTAGAAATGTAATATCTACTAAATATTTAAACATGTTAAAAGGATACAAAGTATCTTAACTCTGAAATTAAATAAAAACACTTTCTTCCTTTGCTGTATGTTTTGGCCATTTGGCGTTCATCAGCATACATATTTATTTTCATAAAAATAAAGGTAAATAAATGGGGTTTATCGAAGGCCATTTATAAAATGGAGTCTTTCTAGTATAAAAAGGTATCCAATGAAGAATAATTGAAACAATGCAGACACAATGTCCACAGACTTAGAGGGGCAGGGCTGGGTGTGTGTGGGGGGGGGGGATGTCAAGAAACAATCCCCATCCCACCTTATACTAGTAAATGAAAACATTGTAGCAATCATAATGTATCATCCTTTCCTGTCTGGAAAAATGCCCCAACAGACGGACAGAGTGAGAGGACACTAATGGACTCCATATTCATTTTGATGAGAACCAAACTATATCTAAGATTTGAAATAAAAACTAAGGTTTGACTTCGAAAATGGGGAGGTGAACTACATGTACACGTATAATTCTATCATACTAGTTGTTTTATTTCGTCCCTGCTACATGTATTACATAATGCATACTTGTACACATGTATAGCCATGATAACAAACTATATGTTTTAGTTGTTTGTGTTATATTTTTGTGGTTTGTATTACAAACTATATAAGTGTCTGATAGTCTATAAGTCACATTGCCCATCAACACTCAACATACCAGAATAGCAGTGCTGGAGAAAAGCTTTAAATGTGTGAGGAAGAGTTTTTTTCACAAAATTTATCTTCCCCTTATCAGTGGGTTTTTTTTTTCTTTCATGAGGAAGGTGCCTGTGCCTTTCCCACTTGGGAAAATTTGCAACATTTTGCTGAAATTTGTGGAAATTCAAATGCAAGTTCTGTACAACATACAATCCTAAAGTATCTTTTATTTACTAGGGCTGGGACGATACGGGTCTTAAACGTATCGATACGTATCACGATACAGTGCATACGATACGATATGTATCACGATATTTCAGATTTACTTTGTGGTAATGAGGATTCTTGCTGTATCGAATGAAACTCAAGTATAAAATTAAACTATTTTGATACAACTATATTTTTCTAGATCCTGGAGACAAAATCAAGATTGACAAAAACCCTCAAGTAACAACAAACAAACTTCTGAAACTTTGAACAAGAACATCACAAGTTATTACTGATAGACAGAGGCTATTTAGCTTCGAGTGAAGCTACAAAAACAAATCTATACCCTTTGCCATGATATTTTTGCCATTTAAATTTAACATGTTGTATTTATACTCTTTTTTATATGTTCATTATCACAGTAACTTCATCAACAAGGCAAGCTATGAATTGGTAAATACGAGGGCCTTGTACTCTCTTAATAACTTTCACACTCTTTGGCCGTATTACATTGTTTAGATTGAGGATCACTAACAAGGGTTAAGTACCCGAAACATGCATGTTTGGTACATGCTGAAAATTTATCTGTTTAAATGATGATATAGAATCTGAAGAAGTTTTACATTGCAAATGAAAAGTTCATGAATTTATGTAATAACCTCCCTCCTTTTTTCAATACATAGAATTACAATGTATATCTCTCTTTTCAGTTCTCCTTCCTATTTGAGTAATCCTAAACAGAATATTTTTTCATGAGGAAATCTTTTTTAAAAGTATAACACACAGCATAATATACGCTCCTTTCCCTAGAATATTGAAAGAATTGCAGCATAATTGTTCTTAAAATGTGGTTGATTTTATCTGATGGATACATTTTTAACTTGTTTAAGGACAAAAAGTTTTCCGTTTCTGTACGTATTATTTTATGTGCATGTATTATCACATTTTGAAAAGAGAGAGAGAGAGAGAATGTGTGTTAACCATGTAGACGTCATCTTGTATGATTTTGATTCTGGAGTTAAGTTTTAATGTTTGAAAGAGAAAAGAAAATACAGATCGTAGACAGACGTTTTTTATTCCTCAAAGGCTGTTCCCAACGTTCAATCAAGTGTTGACTTGAGTCGGTTTTATAATATATTAAAAATTTACAAAGTTAATTAACTATAAAGTTCTCATACAATTTTAGAAAGTTCTCTTTCTTTCAAATAAATAGATAAAATTATCTTAAAATTGAAAAGATAGTATCACAAAATCAATAAATAAATGGATTAGGGGCATGAATAGCTACTGGACAATAATTACTTCATGTTGTTTTTACGTCGCGCTTTCCAAACAACGTCTACCAACTATCATCTCATAAGCGTTGATAACTTTCTTATTTTGTAAATTAAGACCACGTTAGAAACTTGACTTTCGCCGCTTTCAATTTTTAAACGAACATGAGTTTGAGAATAGACAGATAACTTTAAGATTTCTGCGAACTATACAGTAGAAACTTGACAATTATACTGTAATGCATTGTGCAATTTGCATACTATCCGGAGCAAACAGAAGAAAAATAGTCAACAAAAACATCTTTATCATTGAAGTCTCCACTTAGGCGAATAAGTCATACGTTTCAGATAGCCCGAAGCTTTCAATCGACGAAGTTGCCAAGCGTTTTCATGCCTTTGAACAGAGTTAAAAACGGGGCCGGATATCGCGATACAGCTCCAACGTATCGATACGCGTATCGTGGAACACTGTATCGCGATTTATCGATATATCGATGTATCTTCCCAGCCCTATTATTTACACTGCTAATCCATGAATTTGATTGAACTGAACTAGCTTTAAAGATGCACACAGAAATAGGACATTTAGTGCTAACTAACCAACTTTTGAATCATATTGTCTCAAGTGATTTTTTCAAAGCTCTTCTTTTTGAATTTCAGGGGGGGGGTCTTTTTTTTTTTAAAAGTAGAGGAATTTTGACAATGGGAAGGGGCTGGATTTTGGACCCAAAATAAGGGCAAAAACACTCTGTGTGTAAACTAATCTAGTCTGCCAGCTAAAGTGGGATCGATGATAAGTTACATCATGTACATGTATAGTCATCTTTAATCATTTCATTGCCACTCAAGATAGTCAAGTGCTCTAGGATTGTCATGTAAAAATATATACAAAATGAACATGTGTAAGTCATACTTACAATTGATAAGTCTTGATGACTTTAAGTGGCTTTAAGGCCAAGCATAGGGAATTTTTTTTTTTACCTTTTACACAACGAAAGTAAATAAATACATTTGTGTAATATTAAAATATACCAATCCAACTCTTACGCAGAGATTTTTCAAGATAACATGTATTACTAAAGGCTAATCATTGATTAAATCCCCAGTGCAAAGTTTGCCAATATTTTTTTTCCAAAATTTTGAGGTAATTTCTAAATTTCAAATTCTATAAAACCTAAGCAATGCAAAGCGTAGCATCCCCATTCATACAAACATGCATTTTTCTGGTGAAAAGTGTACGTCAGTATAAAATGATTTTGAATACCATGAATTGCCTGTACTAGTGATGAGCAATCAGACAAATTTTACTATCGATTAATGGGACACTATTGGAAACTAACTATCGATTGATTATCAGAACTATCAAATTTTCAAAAATCATGTTCAAAACTAGTGAAATACCATTCAGGCTGCAACCTTTTAACACATACACATACACTGCAAATGCATCGAAATACAATGTTTAAAGTACAACCAACAATTAAATTTGTTTTTCTTGACCATTGTCATTTTGTCCACTTCGCTCGGTGTCACTTTGATTTCTTTCACGTAAACAATTTTGATTGTAGCAATACTTTTATCTCTCAGCGACAATAGATTGTCAATGACTCAATTTCACTATCGATTATTGAAAATCGAAGCAGTTTCAGCGATCAACAATCGAAAGTCGGCGACTATCGTCACATCACTAGCCTATACCATCATTAATATCAAGAGATAATTTAGTGATTTTTTAAAAATAACGTTAGGATTATCCACCTTATTTGAAGAAAGATATTTTTGTTTTATGTTTTTCCGTTTTCCTTTCCAAATTCCTTCATATTACATTTGTATTTGAAGAAAGATATTTTTGTTTTATGTTTTTCATTTTCCTTTCCAAATTCCTTCATATTGATCATGTTGATCATGGGTTTGTGCGTTTTCATGCTTCGTGGGAGGGTAACTTTTCAGAAAAAAGTTCGGGACATAAACAAAATATTTTATTACTATGGCCTTAGAAATAAATTTTGCATGAAGCTATTTGTAAATCATGAGATCATTATTGAGGAAATAAAATGCAATCACATACATAAAAAATGTTTTATATGTCAGACATCTTTTTTAACCAAATCAATCAATCTTATGTGCTGCATGCATGAATTATACTATATACTATGTAGTGTTTGTTCATGATGATGTCACACCTCCAATATATCCAAGTTAATCTCCATATTGGATTAAAACTCTCGAACTTTATCAATTTCTACCATGCAAAACATTTGACAACTTGACATAAAAAAAAATTATACACAAATTTTCAGGAAAACACACAGGACGCACAAATATGCACGCATACCAGGCGCTTTTTAGGCCTGTGGTGTCAAGTCACCATGCAGGGCCTTCATCATAGTGCATGTATATAGGCTTTCTTTGAGGCGCAGTGGTGCAGTGTACAAAATTAACAGTGGTCCCATTGCTAATTTCTACAGTAAATTGGATTGGTCTATAGCAACTGAAAAAGTCATAGACCAACTTGTCTATAGGAATTTTCAGCATCAAAGTCACATAAAATTCATAAGATTAATGAGAATTGACCCTTCCGAACGTGGAACAAAATTGAGAAATTTCATGACGTCACAATGCAATTTCGATGTTTGACCGAGGTTCAAAGCTTGTTTGTCCGAGGTAAAAGCATTGTGACGTCATGAAATTTTGCATGTTTTTCCCGCAATCGGAAGGGTCAATTTCCATGGATTTTGAATCATTGTCTACCATTCTATTTTCTTAAAAAAGGTAAATTGTTTCGTCAAATAAAATGCATGAAAATTTTGATTTTTGGGGTTATCTTTATTTTGGTCTACAGTAAATTGCTGTGGTCTATAGGATCTAAAATCACTGTAGACAGAATGTCTACAAGACTTCATTTGTCAATCTCACACACTGGTGGTGTACCCTGCCGTGTGGCCAATCTCCAACCTTTTTTCACAAGGTTCTGTGGATTCCTGATCAGAGTGAGCTGGCCCACGTCACGCACCAATTCTTCACCTTGTCACAAAAGAAGAAGTTGCAAGCACCCAGCCAGGAATTGAACCCAGGTTGTCTCCTCTGCAGCTAACGGGATGTCCCTTTTGCTCCCTCAGTAATGTAGTGGATTGCGGAGCGGATGGCCGGGGTTCAAGTCCCAGCTGCATACCTGCAACTTTACTTCAGCTTTTCCAAATTATTGTAGTAAACTGGCACTTGTACTAGACTGGGCCAGTGGGACGTCTCTTTGGCTCACTTGGTAGAGCGTCAGACTTAACATCAGAAGGTTGCGAGTTCGATCCCAGGTGGGGATAGTCTCGTGTTTTCTACAATAGCACCCAACATAAATCCCACAGAGAGGTGGTGGGTAGGAGGGTTGTCGAAAAGGGGCAGGGAGGCCCAAAATTGAAAGGGGAGAGTAGTGTAGTAAACTGGTGCTTGTACTAGACTGGGCCAGTGGGACGTCTCTTTGACTCACTCGGTAGAGTGTCGGACTTAACATCAGAAGGTTGCGAGTTCGATCCCAGGTGGGGGTAGTCTCGTGTTTTCTACATTATAATACAAAGTGAAAATACGATCATAAATACAGAAGACAGTGAAATGACAGCATATAGCGAGTGTAATATATCTAAAAAAAAATATATAAAAATTGTAAACAAATTTAGATTAATGGTTCCATAACCATTAACCAATTTCCCGAACTGAATATTCAAATGTAAACAACTTCCTGTCCGAAAAAAATATGAATGCATGATACATCCGGAAATTTGACACTTACTCGCATTCTTGTCCGAGATTTTCGTTTTTGTTCCTTTTACATAAATCTCTTGTGTCTATGAAAAATGAAATTAATTCATATTAGATCTACAAGTATAATTGCAGAGAGTAAGTCGCACAGAGCCGCTAACTAGCACAAACTCAAAATGAAAGTAGCAGGTGCGTCGCTGAGTCGTGTCTAAAAGTAGATCCAGATGAGATGGTGGTAATTTCCGGATTCGATTAATACGATTACCTATGGAATGTATTTCCTTTTAAAACTAAATATTTTTTTCTGTCTTAATCATTGGTGAATATAAGAGAGGCTTAGATGGCGTGGAGAAAAAAGCCTCTCCCGGCCTCCTTCAAAATTGACACAAAGTAAATAATTCATAATAATGTGGCTGTCGCGCATATCATCTTATATACATGTGGGCATGTTTCTCTCGTATTTTTTAAGTATTTGAAAGCTCTACTTTACACACTTTGATCCCAAGCTCTCCTGTATCGTACACTTGATGAAATAGCTTTCATGATGGCCGCCATAGGTTCCGATTGACCGATTTTTTCCTCTCTCCGAAACCAATCGCACATGTAATCTTGACCTCATACGACCCCCATTTCAATAAAATGGTTTTTCATCAAGCTTGGTCTGGAATAAGAGAAAAGTACTATATTTACCTTTACCATGTTTACTGTCTAAAGTCGAGAAAATCCTAAAAGGTAGTCCATCTAGCGTCTGGCGAGAGATATGGATCAATCTTGCTCCATCTCAGTTCTTTGGCTTCTGATGGGGAGAATCATTATTGATTAGGAGTTTCAGTCTGACAATGCTTGAGTCATTTTGCCCAAACGATATGGTCAGAAAGAAGTTATGGTACTTGAATGTCTTCTGTTATGTGAACTGCATCACAAAACTACTATGTACATGTACATCGAGTCGAAACACCAAAATAGTGATTTTTTCTGCATGCAAGAATGTTTGAGTGTCTAGTACGTACTTTTATATATATATATATTTTAACGTAGATACTTGTAGTAAAAAAAAAAGTAAAAGGTACATTATTTTGTACGTTATTTTTATTATCACTGCCGTCAGCTAGGAACACACCTCTTTTAATTTATCGTATCAATAAGATATGGTGATCATCAAATACAGTAAAAAAAAAAATATGAGGCAATATCTATTTGTGCATGCATACATGTACAATCGCGGATCCGGATTTTTTTTCCCTGTACCTGTGGTTCAGTCCATGATTTTCAAACGTTTCACAAAAAAGAAAGAGATTACTTTTACGGATTGCAGGAGAACTTTATCCGCCAATTTTAATGCAGAATACTAGTGTGTCATGAACCAAAAGTTACATCAACACACGTCATGATACACGCACATAAAAGATTTTGTTTTTCGGTTTTGTTTTGTTTTGTTTGTTTTGTTTGTTTTTATTTTTGTTTTTGTTTTTGTTTTTGTTTTTTGTTTTTTGTTTTTTGTTTTTTGGGTTTTTTTTTTGTTTTGTTTTGTTTTGTTTTGTTTTGTTTTTTTTTTTTTTTTTTTTTTTTTTTTGTTTATTTGAAAAGGGGGTTGCATTTGTAAAATACAGCTACATATAACCAATGTTATTGTCCGTTCATAGGTTTAAAATTCCGTTGCTATTCCAGTTTGGATGTCTTAGGTTATGCTTTGTATTAAAAGAATTCCTGATGTATCGTGACCACGACCTTGAGCAGCGGGAAACATGAAGATAATTGAGTGTAAAGTTCAACATATCAAGGTTTTACTTGTGTAAATATATTCGAGTCGTTGTATTCGTGTTTGTACTTTTAAAAACGGCTATTTGTCACTCTAATTTCTCACTAGTGTGAAATTGTTGCGTTTGGACCCTCATGCTATATACGCGAGTGATCGTTCTGATAAGTATGAAACTTTTTGTATATGTCCAAGCAACACAATTCAAAAACTGACCGTTACCTTGACCTCTAATAATAAATTACTTGTAAATTCTTCGAGTTGATACTTTGTGGTAGATTTGAAGAAATCTAGTATTACAATTTTAGAGTATATCCTTTTTATGAAGGTTTATGTGTAAATGACCGTGACCCCTAAAACAAAAGAATTATTTCTTGTAATATCTGTTCAGAAGATCTTAGGCTAAATCTTAATGTATTCTACCATCAATCTGCAAATCCTTTTGACCTTGACCTCTGAAAAGGGTTCGTCGTTTTTCCTGATTATCCTTTGTGGCATTTATGCTAGCTTTAGAGCGGTCTCACTATAATGTGAATTCAAACGGGCCATCACACACAAATTTTCATTTTTGATATAGGCAGCCTTCATGGGAAATTCGGATGACCTTGCACATCGTGTGAATAGAAACTGGATTGCCCATATTCGCGAGCCAATGGTATAGATCCGCCAGGGAGGAAAGGGGGAAGTCAGGGAAGGATGAAAAGGAGGGGGAGGCAGGGGACGGGGGGAGGTAAGGGGGGGGGGGGGTAAGGGGGTGGAAGGGGGAGAGAGGTGCCCCCTGCCCCCCCCCCCCCCCCCCCCCCCCCCCATCTAGAGCTTTCTGTATAATCCTTTTCATCCCAACCATAAGGCTTACTCCAGCTAATGACTATGACCTTGACAATCCAAAGGGTTCCACGTGCTGCAACAGTCTTCTTAAAAACCTAGGGCTGTTCAGACAGCATTTGCCCAAGATGGCGTACTCGTTCTAAAATCAATAGGAATTTCATCTCGTCGAAGTGATCCTAGATAATTTTAAAATGATTTACCGTAGTCTGTATCCTACCCTCAATGGTTTGGTAAAGAAATTGACTTTGTGAACTTGACATCCGACCTTGAAAATCAAGATTTCTTCCTTTATTATCGAGGGTGGCCACAGATTTTGATTAATGAAATTTCCTGAAATTTCCATGATATTCCCTGACAAAATGCGCACAAATACTAGTCTATTTCACACATTTATGTTCAAATACTCGTAAGTATTTAAAGTTCCTTTACTATACTTACTAATTTCTAGAAAATTGTAGTTAACTTTGCATTTGAAATGTCCGTTGGCGAGCGAAGCGAGCCAGAAAATGTGTAAGACAATACATCTAAAATAAAATGTCTTATTTATTTGTTCAAATGTATATTGTCAATTCTATCAGGTACTTTTTATTTCTTCAAACATTTACTGAATAAAATTCCCTGATTTTCCCCCCGATTTTCACGAAATTCTCAAATTCCCTACAGGGAATTTTATTCAGCATTTTCCGTTTTCCAGAGTCCGTGGCCACCCTGCTATTTGAAGCTTATTTGAAGACCCTAGGAATGACTTTTACCCAAAAAGACATGGACACAAACAGTGTCATAACAATCTTTCTATTGTACGTGGTATGAAAAGGAATATTAGTAAATGTACCTTACTATTGTGAGTGCTATTGAGATTATCGTTAGGATCTTTTTTAACTCATTTGCCATGTGGAGCTCGTAAAAAATCCCCCCCCCCCCCCCGCGAAGGGTTGGACAGTAGGTGTTTTGAATATTTTTTCCCTGACATGGTCGCCATTACACTTTCTATATCGACATAACCTCAGACAGTGTATGCATTTTATATATTGTTTTCATTTTCGTGCAGGAACATCGACGGCGGGTGCGGCTAGCCAACAGGGGATGCTTACTCCTCCCGGGCACCTGGTCCCACCTCTAGCTTTGTGCTCTATTGTGAGTGCTTTTGAGATTATCGTCAGGATCTTCTTTAACTTACTTTGTACTGGTGCATCATGCCCCAGCCTTAGCACAGCATACAAATACATTCTGTATGAATTGAGAAAAGCAGCAATTTCTTTTTATCAGAGATAACAATCAGTGGTCATAGAAATTTATCACGCTCCCCGGTTGCTTTTTTTTATGGATTATCTAAAGGGATCTAACTCGGCGTCTAAGGAAAAATCGACAAGTCATCGTTTTAGTCTTGAGAATATCAAAACCCATTTTCTGTGGTGTATTTCGATAGATTACTGCCTATTGAATCTTCAGACGAAAATTAAAATCTGCATCTCCCTTACAAGCCGAGATATGCCCCATACCACTCTCTTACGCGCGCCGCATTTCTAGGTCAGACAAGAAGGTGTCCGGTGACAATCGGGCATCAGCGATCAACTCGAGGCACCGCTTGACCATTCGATGATGCGAACATCTCAAATACATAACATTACATGAAACAGCCCCATATATTCTTGGTACAATTTCAAATAATGTCTATTTTTAACGATTTTGAAATAAGACAAGCGTCGGATATTCAGCATGAGTACAGATATAAATGACATATAATGCGCATGCAAAGTGGTAGCTATATGAGGGGTACCAAGCATGTTATGGTAGAGTATCCCTCAGGTCAGAATTTTAAAAATTTTATACCTGAATACCCTATTTTTTCTCTTCAGAATATTGTTCTGAGTATCAAACTAACATAGTTTTTGGAAAAGAAAATTTTATAGTTACATTTTATCACCTCTAAAATTGGTATTTTCTTACTTTTCCCGTATGGTCCAATGTTAAAGTTCAGACTCCTTACGTTCTCGTGATAATCATGAAACCACAAATCTTATTTGGTTTGATATCAGGTCTAGTACAAATTTCGAAGATATGAAAAAGAAAATATTGTAAAAGTTGAAATTTTGGAAATATTAGCATCTGGGACCTGAGGGATGCTCTACCTTTAAAATAAGAGGAGATATCATGCAGTTGTATGTCTTTGAAGTGTTCGGACCATTAAATGATCAAGCAGTGACCAAATCTGTCTCTACCGTCTGATTTTTCTGTCCCGACCTAGAAATGCGGCGCTAATAAATGAGCGATATGGGACAAATATCGGCTTGTTAAGGAAGGTACTAATTTCAAATTTCGTATCAAGATTCAGTATGAATAAATCTATCAAAATTTAAAACATTGATGTGACGTCATGCCATTGTTCGAACGGTCCGAATTTTACCTTTGACTGTCCAATATCAAATCT
The DNA here is from genome assembly GCA_033119305.1 of Pinctada imbricata. Taxonomy (NCBI): domain Eukaryota; kingdom Metazoa; phylum Mollusca; class Bivalvia; order Pterioida; family Pteriidae; genus Pinctada; species Pinctada imbricata. Next base: position 64,212,122 of record VSWD01000005.1, on the reverse strand, counting down.
AGGTCGCGTTTATTAAAAAAAATATACGCGACCTAGATTAAATATTGGACAGTCATAGGTATCTACAGGACAACCGTTACAATCCTTATTTAGATATCACATGACAAGAATTCCATGTATCGTGGTACTGACTATTCCAATTTTTGCTATTTTTTCCGGAGTTGACATAATCCAACACAATCTTATATATCTAAAGAATCGGTCGTTGTGTCGGTAATTACAATGTAAGAGACACTGTAGTTCAGTCCGTTTTTTTTTTTTTTTTTTTTTCGATCTTAATTTTTTTCCCCCATCTTTTTAATTTTACTTTTAATTAAGATTTTTGCTCGACTTCAACTAGTCCGAAAAACCTTACCTAAATCCAGCCTCTGACGGTTATTTTGATCCAGTCCCCCAGTCCCCCAGCCCCCCCCCCCCCCCCCCCCCCCCCCCCTTTGGTGAAAATAACCGTCAAAGGCTGGGTTTAGGGCAGGTTTTTCGAACTAGACTCCATCAAAATACCTTCATGAATTGTTTCTTACATTTAACCTTACATATAGTAATTTGAACGTCCCCACTGATTTCTTTTCGGTACTTCGGCACTATATTATTTATTGCTTGATCGGAAAACGACAATTTTAGACACACGCCTATTTATTCTATATCTCCAAAGAAGCTTCAACTAAATCGTCTTCACGCAAAGTATTCTCATTGATCTTTTTCCCAAAAATTGCGTAAAATTTCGTCTTGGTTTACGGAATCTGCGTCATAATTTGTCACAACTTTCTTTTTTAATTGAAAATTTCATCTCCGTTATCTTCTTTTATAAACGACTCCCTACTGCTAGAAGCGAGAATATAGAACCTGAAGTGATTACATTTCGTTAAAGTAAAGGCAATTAACATAATAAGAACAAAGTCAAAGGTCATGCCACTTTGAATAGTGATCAATGTTTTAAGTACGATATACGCCTCAAACAATTCATTCTTAAAGATATTGGACAGTTTTCGGCCCTGCGGGCCTCAAACTGTCCAATATCTTTAAGAATGAATTGTTTTCGGCGTATATCCAATACATACCAAAGAAAATGAGTTTTGACATTGATTAGCCTAGTTTCTGAAAACTTAACGATGACTTGCCGAGTTAGATTCCTTTAATAATCCATAGCAAGTAGAGCAACCTGGAAGCGTGATAAATCCCTGTCAGCGGTATATATCATTTTCAAAATGATAATAACTAGACTGCTAAAGAATAGGTATGTCACCTGTCACATCTTTGACCTTAAATACTCGCATGTGACCTTGAACCTGTCGAGTCTAATCATGTTCAACCGTCTCTACTTTCACTTTATATAAATTGAGTTAAAGCCTTTTGGAATGTATGCGAAAGTGTGAATACCAGACAGATAGATGGATTACAGATAAATTAAAGCCTGTGTTTGTGAAACACGAATGCCCCCGGTGGCATCTTTGTTAGTATAAACACCATTTTCTGTTGAGTACGTGAAAGGTCAAAGCCAAGGTGACGAAGTAAAAACTTTTGCTATCAATGAAATGGTCTTCTCACAAGGAATACACATGTGAAATATGAAAGCCTTATCACTTACTATTTAAAAGTTATGCCCAATGTTAAAGTTTTTGAAAAGTACATTAAAGGTCAAGGCCACAAGGACAAAACTTTTGGTATCAATGGAAAGGTCTTGTCAAAAGAAATACGCATGTGAAATATGAAAACCCTATCACTTACCATTCAAAAGTTATGCCCAATGTTAAAGTTTTTGAAAAGAAGGGCAAAGGTCAAGGTCACGAGGTCAAAACTTTTGGTATCAATGGAAAGGTCTTAATACAAGAAATACACATGTGAATTTGAAAGCCCTATCACTTACCATTCAAAAGTTATGCCCAATATTAAAGTTTTTGAAAAGTAGGTCAAAGGTCAAGGTCACGAGGTCAAAAAGTTTGGTATCAATGGAAAGGTCTTGTCACAAAGAATACACATGTGAAACATGAAATCCCTATCACTTCCCATTCAAAAGTTATGTCCAATGTTAAAGTTTTTTGGACAGACAGACAGACACAAACAGACGGACAGGCCAAAAACTATATGCCCCTGAATCTTAGATTCCGGAGGTATAAAAATACACAGCAAATTGTGCCCATGTCAAAGTTCATGTAAATTTCACACAAGATTTATGTGAAAAATATTTCTCATGAATTTTTCTGTGGCCTTCATGCAAAATTGAGTTTACATAAAGTATATGTCAGAAACTTCAAATGAATTTCATGTAAAAAATTTCATACATTTTGCATAAATTTCATGTTCGTACCCATTTTTCATTAATTTCATGTAAACTTTTGTGTAAAATTCATGTAAATTTAACATGAGGCAAAATTGCCTTTGAATAATCACGTTACCCAGTTTTGAGATCTGATGTACAAATGTAGTAGTTTGAAGTAGATGCAGAGATCACACGTGTCCGACAATGAGATCTGTTGGTAGCCATCTTGTTTGACTGATCAAGTTAAAAAACAAAAATGCAATGATCGCTGTGCGATATAAGTCCCCTACCGGCGGCATAAATTTATGACTTGCATCTCTGTTCATCAGTTCATCATCTGCAACAACAGCTAGGAAAAGTCTGGGAAACTGAATTGACGAAATTTGCTAAGTCCAAGGGCCATAACTCTTGTGAAAATTAGTCAATCTAAATTAAACTCAAATCTGCATCACACTATAATGTATTCACATACAAAAAATCAGTTCATTATCTGCAATAACAGGCAAGAAAAAGTCCGGAAAACTGCAAATTTCATGAAATTTGCTAAGTCCAAGGGCCATAACTCTTGTAAAAAGAGGTGAATCTAAAGGAAACTCAAACTTGATCTGTATCCCATTGAGATATATCCACATACCAAAAATGAGTTCAATTTATCCAACAACAGCGGAAAAAAGTCCGGAAAACTGCAATTTTCATAAAATTTGCTAAGTCCAAGGGCCATAACTCTTGTAAAATTAGGGCAATCAAAAGCAAACTCAAACTTGATCTGTATCACATTGAGATATATCCACATACCAAAAATGAGTTCAATTTATCCAACAACAGCGAGAAAAAGTCCGGAAAACTGAAATTTTCATAAAATTTGCTAAGTCCAAGGGCCATAACTCTTGTAAAATTGAGTCAATCAAAAGCAAACTCAAACTTGATCTGTATCACATTGAGATATATCCACACACCAAAAATGAGTTCAATATATGCAACAACATCGGAAAAAAGTCCGGAAAACTGAAATTTTCTTAGAATTTGCTAAGTCCAAGGGCCATAACTCTTGTAAAATTAGGTCAATCGAAAGCAAACTCAAACTTGATCTATATCACATTGAGATATATCCACATACCAACCAGACTTGTCAGAATGACAACATAGCTCGCCGGTGGCAACCATATGTAAATTGCAACAACAACAACCAGACTTGTCAGAATGACAACATAGCTCGCCGGTGGCAACCATATGTAAATAGCAACAACAACAATAAATAACTCCTCTGATTAACAAGTTAAAGTTTTTGAAAAGTAGGTAAAATTTCAAGGTCAAGGTCACTAGGTCAAAATTTATGGTACGGCATGAAAGGTCTTATCACAAGGAATGCACATGTGAAATATCAAAGCCCTATCACTTACCATTCAAAAAATATGGCCCAAGTTAAAGTTTTTGAAAAGTAGGTAAAATTTCAAGGTCAAGGTCACTAGGTCAAAATTTATGGTACGGCATGAAAGGTCTTATCACAAGGAATGCACATGTGAAATATCAAAGCCCTATCACTTACCAATCAAAAAATATGGCCAAGGTTAAAGTTTTTCAAAAGTAGGTCAATCATCTCCAAGGTCAAGGTCACAAGGTCAAAAATTTTGGTATCCATGGAAACGTCTTGTCACAAGGAATACACATGTGAAATATCAAAGCCCTATCACTTACCATTCAAAAAATATGGCCAAGGTTAAAGTTTTTCAAAAGTAGGTCAATCTCCAAGGTCAAGGTCACAAGGTCAAAAATTTTGGTATCCATGGAAAGGTCTTGTCACAAGGAATACACATGTGAAATATCAAAGCCCTATCACTTACCATTCAAAAAATATGGCCAAGGTTAAAGTTTTTCAAAAGTAGGTCAATCTCCAAGGTCAAGGTCACAAGGTCAAAAATTTTGGTATCCATGGAAAGGTCTTGTCACAAGGAATACACATGTGAAATATCAAAGCCCTATCACTTACCATTCAAAAAATATGGCCAAGGTTAAAGTTTTTCAAAAGTAGGTCAATCTCCAAGGTCAAGGTCACAAGGTCAAAAATTTTGGTATCCATGGAAAGGTCTTGTCACAAGGAATGCACATGTGAAATATGAAAGCCCAATCTGTATTGGTTTAAAAGTTATAAGCAAGGTTAAAGTTTTTGTGCACGCGCACGCCAACGCCAACGCAGACGCCGACACCGGGGGTATGACAATAGCTCTCCGGACATTCGTCCCGGCGAGCTAAAAAGTAGGTAAAATTTCAAGGTCAAGGTCACTAGGTCAAAATTTATGGTACGGCATGAAAGGTCTTATCACAAGGAATGCACATGTGAAATATCAAAGCCCTATCACTTACCATTCAAAAATATGGCCCAAGTTAAAGTTTTTGAAAAGTAGGTAAAATTTCAAGGTCAAGGTCACTAGGTCAAAATTTATGGTACGGCATGAAAGGTCTTATCACAAGGAATGCACATGTGAAATATCAAAGCCCTATCACTTACCAATCAAAAAATATGGCCAAGGTTAAAGTTTTTCAAAAGTAGGTCAATCATTTTCAAGGTCAAGGTCACAAGGTCAAAAATTTTGGTATCCATGGAAAGGTCTTGTCACAAGGAATACACATGTGAAATATCAAAGCCCTATCACTTACCATTCAAAAAATATGGCCAAGGTTAAAGTTTTTCAAAAGTAGGTCAATCTCCAAGGTCAAGGTCACAAGGTCAAAAATTTTGGTATCCATGGAAAGGTCTTGTCACAAGGAATACACATGTGAAATATCAAAGCCCTATCACTTACCATTCAAAAAATATGGCCAAGGTTAAAGTTTTTCAAAAGTAGGTCAATCTAAGGTCAAGGTCACAAGGTCAAAAATTTTGGTATCCATGGAAAGGTCTTGTCACAAGGAATGCACATGTGAAATATGAAAGCCCAATCTGTATTGGTTTAAAAGTTATAAGCAAGGTTAAAGTTTTTGTGCACGCGCACGCCAACGCCAACGCCAACGCCGACGCCGACGCCGGGGGTATGACAATAGCTCTCCGGACATTCGTCCCGGCGAGCTAAAAATGAGTTCTATATATGCATCAACAGCGAAAAAAAGTACGGAAAACTGAAAATGGGACAGACGGACGGACGGACAGACAGACAGACAGACCGAGAGGAAACTAAGAGTCCCCTTCGGCGTTGCCGGTAGGGGACTAAAAACTCAGTAGAGGATCTGGAGTATTGACTTTCAGTCAAGTTTTGTGAAATTTTGTGTAATGGTTGCGAAGAAGAGATTGAAAATGTGAAGAGTTTATGACAAACATCAACAACGACAGACCAAACTGACGACGAGAGGTGAGCTATGACTGTAACTCACTCCAGCTTTGCTCCACTGTATTTTTTGTATATTTTCATATTGAACAGGACAATTCACCTTTGAATTATCCATATAATTTGCAGGAAAATCTTGAAAGACACGTAACAGATAAGTATAGGGACCTGTAGAAGTTAAAACACGATAAACAACTCTATAAACTGTCTTTTTTTTATTATTTGTACAGCAGCCAAGTACATATTTAGAACGTAGTGTGTGGCCGCGTTGTGGTGAATCGAGGAGCATGAAGTTTCCTGTGGATCCTGTGTGTCAGAGGGAAGCGGATCTTGTTATCCTGAAATAGATAGAAAACAAACATAAGTCAAAACGTACCATTGCCATGTTTCAATTCAAACGTACAGACTACTGTAAACGTGGTTATTTTAGCTGGGGGAAATTTTCACAAAATGATAACCAAAACAATACGTGTGAGGGTAATTTTGCCGAAATCAGGAGTATTCCCTTAAGTCTTTCATACTGATTGTAATTGTTACGTGGGGGTTATTTCTGCGATATTAATACAATTGCGAAAATTACCCCCACCCGAAATTTTCAGCGTTTACAGTATGTAAGTTTATATATCTGTATTCCATGTTCTACAAAATAGAAAACGTAAAAGGGAAAGGCTGAATAATTTTACCCACATCACATTAACAACATTACAGGGAATTTTCTATCATTTCATATTTTATGAAGAATTCTTGTATTCTGATTAGTCGTCTTCATGGCACTCTGTTCTAGTAATGATATAGATCAAACTCCAGGCTGCTCAAATTGTTCCATGGATTTTCATCACTTTCCACTTCCTACGTAATCCATGTTACAGACATCATCGGAAACCCACGCTCGGTCACACAAGCTCACCTCACATGGGTCATAACGGCAGAATTTTCACTGGATAGCATTACAAAAATCTAATGTGAGTACTTGTCATTGTACATGTCATCGATAGCAACTGCATGATGTGTTTCATAGTTTATTATCATAAAACGTTTTAATTAATTATGACAGTCAGATGGTTCATATTGTAAACTTTAAAAGTTACAACGCAATGTGACTTATATTGGCTTTAATTAGCTCATTCACTGACATGATTTTTGTTATGCTGTCCTGAGAAAATTCTGCTGTTATGACCCACGGGAGGTGAGCTTGCATGACCGAGCTTGGGTTTCTGACGATGTGTTACAGACAGTTATGCTTAAACATAAAAGTCTGAGACATTTGTTTTGGTAAGCATTACCGCTTCCAGGTTTGAATTCGTCCACGTATTTTTGCCCTATGTAGATTGGACTCTGATTTGCCCAGTATTGAATTTGCTCTCTTACACAATTTCTTATGAAATCCTTTAAGTAGAATTTTAGTTGCCCAGTCTTAAATTTGCCCTCATGGCACCTGGAGAAAAGAGTGATAATAAAAAAGAGCGATTTTAATAACAAATTTCAATACTTACATGGAACTGTTTGATGTTAGCCCTCCTACACTTGGCGGGTTCTACTTCCTGTACACGTATAATCTGTATGGTGGAGGCTCGAGCCCTGTGTCTGGCTCCCATATCACGATCTAAAACAAACAGTGATATATTTTTCATTGTATTTTTATGATTACACATACGGTAACAATCGCTAAATGTAATATCAGAATTCACATGTCGTTACATTTCCAGGGCTGTTTACCCATTCCGGGACCTCACCATATTTTCTGGCAAGTTTGTCAGTATTTTGTAGTGTATCTCAGCGCAATTTCTTCAGCGAAACAAAAGCAAAATTAAAGCATATACAAATAACATTTAAAGTATAAATCAAACATGCAAAGCAATTTCGATCATTGAAATACTTTACATGCTCGTTATGAAACGGGATTTATCAAAGCATTCAACTGGTCTAGACAATTCTATAAGCGCAATCCATTAAGGATTTCTTACGTCCTTATTTTGACAATTCAAAACGTTAAACATATTCTTCACCTAATTTCTGAAAAAATACGGACAAACATCACTACATTTCTACAAGATATCACATGTTATTACTGGAATTCATACATTACACGTATAATAACCAGAATTCATCTGTTGTTACCTAAGTTCTTTTCACATGTATGACCAGAACTTACAAACAGTGCATGTATTTAATATATTTCCATTTTCGTGCGTGAACATCGACGGCGGGTGCGGCTAGCCAACAGGGGATGCTTACTCCTCCCGGGCACCTGGTCCCACCTCTAGCTTGCTAGGGGTCCGTCGATGATCCATTTGGTGATCTATTGTGAGTGCTGTTGAGATTATCGTCAGGATCTTCTTTAACTCATTTGTGTCACACTTATGCCCTTTGCCGTGTGGAGCTCGTAAAAAAGTTCCCCGCGAGGGGTTTGACAGTAAGTGTTTTGAATAGCTTTCCCTGACATTGTCGCCATAGCACTTTCTATATAGACAAAACCACAAACAGTGCATGTATTTAATATATTTCCATATTCGTGCGTGAACATCGACGGCGGGTGCGGCTAGCCAACAGGGGATGCTTACTCCTCCCGGGCACCTGGTCCCACCTCTAGCTTGCTAGGGGTCCGTCGATGATCCATTTGGTGATCTATTGTGAGTGCTGTTGAGATTATCGTCAGGATCTTCTTTAACTCATTTGTGTCACACTTATGCCCTTTGCCGTGTGGAGCTCGTAAAAAAGTTCCCCGCGAGGGGTTTGACAGTAAGTGTTTTGAATAGCTTTCCCTGACATTGTCGCCATAGCACTTTCTATATAGACAAAACCACAAACAGTGCATGTATTTAATATATTTCCATATTCGTGCGTGAACATCGACGGCGGGTGCGGCTAGCCAACAGGGGATGCTTACTCCTCCCGGGCACCTGGTCCCACCTCTAGCTTGCTAGGGGTCCGTCGATGATCCATTTGGTGATCTATTGTGAGTGCTGTTGAGATTATCGTCAGGATCTTCTTTAACTCTTACATGTATTCATTAGAATTAACATTACCAAGATTCACTTGTACACTTATCACAAGACCAGAACTTAACAGAATTAACCTTAGGAGATTTCACTTGTACATTTCAGAATCCATAGTTTATCACCAGATTACGTCGCTTTTGAGATCCTGAATATGGACTGCAACCATTTAGTTTTTAAACATGTATTTCAGTTCCTGTGGTACAAAAGTGGTACTGTTTACATTTCACAGTATGGCAAGTTGATGGGCCGCCTGTTTTGAATTGTTATTAATTAAAGAGTAAACCTATATGAGCTTCCAGGATACGCTTACTGCCTTTCTGAATGTTACAAAAGAATGGATTGACACTTTATAAGCATTCATTTAAAGTTCAGATTGAGATCAAGTGGTTTGAAGTAAGCAGTACTTGATTACGGTCGATTTTCCATGTCCAAATCCTAATATCGGTAATTACTTATCTTAAAATGATCTTCTCATGCTGTAGAATTCTTTTCGTCTGATTTCTAAATAAATTCCGACTGTTGGTTTCACACGATTTTGCACTATTTGTGATATTAGATATTAGACTAGATATTACGTTACCCATTATCGAGAGGTGTCCCACCTTTTGTCAATGGCGCAAGTAAAGGTAGAAAAATTCCAGTCCATAACAGGACCTAGAAACTAACATATTGATTTGTTATTAAGTTATTACCAGAATTCTTGTGAAAATTTTGGAATTCAAAATGTATGACCAGAAATAATATGTCTGTAACTGTATCAGAATTCACATTATTTCTAGAACTCACATCATATGAGCAGAATTGACATGTTATTACCAGAATTCACATTATATGTCACAAAGACATTAATGGCGACAGGTTCTATTTTGCTGTAGCATCCTAAGAGCAAGTCTATTCAAGACTCGGCTATAGAGTAGACTTGAGCAGAATGCACAATTATTTACTTATAATCATTAATGGAACAGACAGCACCTAATGCACAGGATGCACTATCTTTTGCAGACAGTAGGTTAGACAGCACAAAATGCACAATCTTTTACTAAACAAAGGGTAGACAGCACAATATTACCCTGGGTATAGATCACAATTTCCCCAGTCTTCAATTTTCCCACTTACAAATTAGTATAGCAATTCTAGCCCAGTCACAACTTCACTCTTGTTATTGGATACAAAGGTCAAAATAATGGACAAAAATTTCTATCTAAACGGTAAACAATTTTTACTTATACAGGAGTGATTGACACATAAAATGATCCCTTTACATGTACACTCCCCTACAGTTTATTTGGAGTGTGTTATTTTTCCTTTGATATCCCAAGATTCAACCTTCTATGATAAACCAGAAAGGCAGAAACCACACACTTTTCACTAGAAGACTAACATGGATTAGCAAAATTCCTATCTGCGTTTTTTCTCACTTTTGGGAAAAGGGGTTTAGGTATGTTACATGGGGGAAAATATGCGCGTAAACTTCTAAAAAGGGGAATTATTTAATAACTCAAGATTCTTTCAAAATTTCAAATTTTTTTCGGAAAAAAAAGAACACTGCATGTGTAATACCAGAAGTCATTATGTTATATTACCTTATCACATGATACACCTGTTATGCAGATTCATGAAGTCATTTCATAAATATATGTTATGATAACATGTTACATATCGCTCTGCTTGAACGCGATTGGTCAAGTTTGGAGGTGTGTCTATGTAAGTGTATCTGATTGGTCGATACACTAGCCTAATCACCTAAACTGTGTGACAAGTGTGACCTTTCAAATATCGGTCATTTGTTAAATTCAGACGCAGATTGTAATCAAAATTGTTGTTGAATAAATTAATGCATTAGAATACTCAACAAATTTGAAATATTTTTCTCTTTATGCATAGAAAATCTATACAATTGGGAACTACTTCCCATAGCATAGCAGACAGCTTTTAGGTCATGGCGTGGTTTGCCTCTAGTTCTCATAAGCATTGACTTCAAGTTAGAAATATATAGTTTTAGGCAGAATCATGTGATAAGAAGAATCTCAAGTGAATTTTCTTTCATACAATGTATTATGAAACTTGTTGCACATTTTATATCCCCTTATCAAGGCTTGGGAATATAAAACGCACAACTTGTTTCATAATACATCGTATGAAATGTAAATTCATTTGACATCCAATATATATCCAGGGCTCACATTACCTTAATTCACTTGTAATTACTAGAATTTGCTATGAGCGGAATTTATGTGCTATTATAAGCAGAATTCTAGTTATGAGCAAAATTGACATGTTATTACCAGAATTCACATTATATGTCAGAGAGACATTAATGGCGACAGGTTCTATTTTGCTGTAGCATCCTAAGAGCAAGTCTATTCAAGACTCGGCTATAGAGTAGACTTGAGCAGAATGCACAATCATGCATTGCTATGTTGTCCTTATTTACTTACAGCACTGAGTTACGGCCCCTGCTGCTGTCAGGTCCCTGTATTCCCTGTACATGTTGTGAATGCCGCTACGGGACACGTATCTTAGCCAGATTCCGATGTTCTTGATCTTCTCTGGCCTTTTCTCATACATCTGTAAAGTTACAATAAAGCAATGCTTAAAATGGCGCAATATACAGTGTTTACAAAACAGTTTGTGAAAACACAAGGCATTTTCTTATTTTTTTTTGGGGGGGGGGGGGGGGGGAGGGGAGGTTCTGTATGTTTGAAATTGAAATTTCCTCAAATTCGCAGGACATTGACAAAATCCATTGGTGATTGACGTCAATGCAGCATTTTTCATATAAAGTACGCTTTTCATATACAAGAGTGCTTTTGATATAAAACTTTGACTTCTGACTTCAATAATAAATACTGTGATTTTTTTTTCGAAACCTTTTCTCTGGCCATGGTACATCGTCGGAACCCACAGTCGGTCACGCTTAACTCAGCATGATAAACCATGGGTTCCGACGATGGCCATGGTAATAATTCTGACCAATTCCTAGGTAGGTATGGATGCTCAGTAAATCTTTTAAGATTGGGTGATATTCTAGAAGGTGAAAATTCATCTTTCAATCTTAAATGGTTTTGTGTTACCAATCTTCCACTGGCCAACATCACAATCTGGCAGTGATATACAGACTGGTAAATGTTTGTGTGGCACTATTCTTTCTAGCAAGAACCACATAGCATGTGGAATAGCTGAGGGAATGTGCTCTTTACCTCATACTGTTTTTTTTACCGTAATTATTAAACATAAAGCCAATTTAAAACATGTACATTACATATCAGTTGGAAACATTTGGGAGATTTTCTCCTCATCGTCTCCCATCTGATCAAAATGCCTAGATTAGGTTCCAAATATTAGAACTTTTTTTTCAAAATATGCACAATTTCCATAGCAAGATCAGTTATTGGGGCCTGAAAAAGATGTCTTCCACTAATAAATCAGATATATATACACAATGTACAACTAAACAAAGTCATATCATTAATCTTGTGTCAATCTGAACAGTTGCAGAACTTCATACACTGTATATCGCCTTGAATTCGCCAAGTCTAATTTTCAAGTAATATAGATAGGGAACTAAAATTGCCCAGTATTGAATTTGCAAACTTTCTATCTTGTTAATAAATCCCATACATATAATTTTATTAGCCCATCTTAAATTGGCCATAGAAATTTCCCTATATACAGTATTAATAAAGTTACATTGTACCACTGCTGACTTATATACTATTTGAATAACTGCCTCCACATTATTGGTGCTCATTCATGTATTTCAGAGCATTTTCATTTCAACTCAGTGGATGTTTCCTAAAATTGTTCACCATCTTTTTATCTCCTTGATTTGTGCTTACACAGCAAGACTACACATGCTAGCATGCCACCATATCCATGGATGGGAGGAAGGATACAGTAAAAGCATATGGTCTTCCTTTTAAAATTATTATACTACATTGTATTTGATAAGATATACACTGCATTAAACTAAACAGATTTTCTATAACTTTCCAAACACCATAATGATTCATCAGTGCTACATTAGCTACCTGACAGCAGTGATTTGAGGAAGGACTTTTTCGTGAATGGGCAATTTTCCATTATTTTCTACAATTTCAATGGGCCATTTCTTAAGTTCATGAGCCATCTTTCAAATTAATGGGAATATGGCGCATGACCCCTGTCCTTCCCAATCACTGCAGTGACACTACATGTACATACCCTTTGACACTGGAGGATCTCTCCTTGCGTCTTTTTCATCTTCTTTAGTTGGGTAACAAAGTACCAGAATCGTGACTTTGCCGTGCATTTGTCAGTGGCAAATATCCTCATCTGGTACAAAGCCGGTGTCCTGTCCTTGTCGCGGGGCATCATACGCCCTACAACTTTGTACTCGTTCAGCTGAAAGAAGTAAATTTAATAATATGAACAGAGACAGAGCCCATAGGAGAGTGCAGCTAAGGTCAGTGCATATCGAGTCGAAACCTGTACTTTACGCTATTCTTTGCATGTACAGTATATTTGCGCGAGTTGTTATCATTACCACTAACGCAAATATGTATGACTTTATTTCAGGGTATTTGGATTAATTGCACTTATCAAAGGTAAGTCAGTTTCCATTGTGAAGAAAAATATCTTTAAAAATACTTATATGCAGCTTGACTAATGTTGAAATTAAGAAAATGGGAGCTGTCGTGCCTTAAACAAGGATTAAGACAAGAGAAAAAGGTGTTAAGCATGGACTTTTCAGGGATGGAAAATCAAAGTGGCAAGAATTTCCAATGAGCCAAATGGGCTTGTAGGTTTCTGGTAGCCGGTCTAAAACTTAGGGGCACGTTACATGTATACATGTACATTTATTTACGCTCATAAGAGTTTAATCAAGTTTACATAAGTCTTTCCAATTCTGTTGTTCAGTAACCCATGTGTTTTTGAGTCAAAATATGTATGGTAATGTTTTTGATTCCCCAAAAGAGTAATCACATCCCTGTAAATTTTCGTTTTGTTTCTTTGTTTCCATTTTCCTGCGCATATACCAAATATAGCAACGTCTGGTCATCATGGTCATACAACTGTACATGTACATGTAGCTATCAGTCAGTATTGTTGTTTTTTTTTTTCCTTTGTAGATGCTGTTCGCTGCACTTTCTTTTCTTTTTTTTTGTTAAAAGTTGTCATGTTTGTTATCGTTTCTTCTTTAGTCAGATCACAATGTGCGCAACAATTGTCAAAAGCGGAACGAACAAGCCTCAATCCCGAATGTGGAATTAGCCTTTAAAATAGCCGCTAAAATCAGAACAGTTGGCAGGTATGCTACCACTTTAGTGTGGTAAAAATCAGTTTATAGACAATTACTTCCAAGTTAAACAAACAGGTCCAGGAATGGCTACATGTATAATAGCTATTGAGTATTTGTTGAATACAGAGTTTTTTCCCCTTACTGATGGTATCTTACATAAAACCATTGTGACATCATGAAAATGGTCTGGTAATGTTGATTTTATTTTACCGTGATATCCCAGACTTTTAGGGCTGTTTCCATAGAATTTGATAATGTCACAATCAATCTACGACAGATACCGTCCCAAATGGGATTTTCGAAAACAGCGAATATTGGAGAAATAATTTTATAGCCATTTCTGGAAGAATCCTGGAACTGACAAATATTTCAAACTCATTCTAAGGAATGCATATGTCACCTGCCAAACATAGCACTTAGGAATCACTTTTATATAGGGTGTGACAGACTTATAGGTTCTATTACGATCTACTGAATGAGACATAAAGATTTACACGAGTGACTGAAATTTCGTCATTTAAAAATTCCGTCACGAGTGTAAATTTTTATGCCTCACTCAGTAGAAAGTGATGGAATCTATTTCTTTTTCAATGAAACATGAGAAAAAAGGGAATTCAACACCGTTTCATGCCATCTAATGTCATGTTTTCTGACGTTACTGTGATGTCGCAATAAGATTCTCTTTTATCATTGGTCAATTGGAGCCTTTGAGACAACTTATGTGTCTCACATATGCTGTCTCACAGGGTAAGAGCAAAGTGTGACAGAAAGGCGAACAGATGGACAACAGACAAAGTGATCCCCAAGTGTCGCTATGTTTCGCAGGCGACACAAAAATGAAATAATACACATTGATCGGGCTGGGGAAAGGCACCGATCGAGCTAATATACCTCAATCAAGCAAAATCACATTAGTTCCTTATAAAGAAGTTGTGTTTACAAAAGAAACATACCTGAAAAGTGAATGGTTTTTGAGAAAATATACCTCCGTTTTCCTGAATATATTGGATGAGATTTCTCTTTATCCATAAATATATCAGGCATTGTTGTTTTTCAAATTTTGTTTCTTGATCGATTTTGCATTGTGCTTATGGGATTTTGCACCCACATAAGAAAATACTTTTTTTTTCTGAATAAAAAAATTCAGATTGATTAGCTAAATCAAGGTATATTGTAATTAGCTTGATCAAGGTACATATTAGCTTGATCAGTACCTTTCCCACACCTGTTGATTTGTATGTATAAAATAGATATTTCCTGAAATGTTTACCAAAATCTATCGATCCATTGCCAAAAAAATCGGGATTTAAAATCTCAACTCCGCCTTTTCCCGACTCAGGACTACCACTTTTAGTGTGCACCATTAAAAATCAAATGGTTGCTCCATGTGCCTGTGGAATGGGGCTGTAATTGACCAATTGCCTAATAGGTACTTAATACCACTTAGTTTCATACCTCATTTGACAGGTAGGCCAGGTACATCACGAGTAACTTAGCGAATCATAATCATCAGACAGAGATTCATCAAAGATCTGATCAGAGGAAATTCGATACAACACAGTTGTACCCAAATTCCACTTGGCACATAAACTGTTTTCCTTTCAAAATCTGATACATTTATTCTGAAATAATCCCTGAGTTTCCCAACTAAAAATTTTGATGCATAATAAGACAGAAATATCCAAATTTGTTAGTTTTACCTCTCCCTTAGCTTTCATTTTGGAGCACACGAGGAAAAAGAACGTGTTTCCGAGGAAGACCGAAGTTATTCGGTTTGCCTTTGGAAACAGTATTTTATTTTGAAAATACCATAATTATGTGAATTTTAGTGAAAGATGATATGTGAGAACGATTATTTGAAATTATATTTAAATTTGAAAAAAAAATGCGATTGGCTTTTGAGCTTCTAAACACCGAAAACTACGGTAAAGAAACGGAAGTTTAAACTTAGTTATTTCGACTTATGATAAGCGCGGATCCAGAGGGGGGGGGGGTCAGGGGATCCGGACCTGCCCTGGAATTTTCGAAACATAGCTAAAAAAATTTATTAATATACATATTTCATAAGATTAAGTCCCAATCCCCCTTTTGTTGTCATAATATTTGAAAAATATATCATGAATTTGTATTAGAAATCTTTCATTTTGATAATATTTTGACGTCAGCATTTCAAAAATTTATTTGGCTCAGACTTTAGGACCCCCCTCCCCCCGAAAAAATCCTGGATCCGCCCATGTATAACCACTTATGGAAGTTACGAAATTTGTTTTGAAATGGCATAAATGATCATGATTGAAACCATTTCTCAAACACACTCCTATATAAGTCTTGACAATCTGTCGAAATTCCATGAAATTTTATTTTTAAAACTTGCACCCTTTTTAAGACATTTTACAACTGAGGTCTCCCATGAAAAGCTCGTCTTCAAGCTTCACCAATTCCAATATATGGAGTAAGGGACCAGATTCTAGGTTGGATTCGAGCATTTCTGGGCAACAGGTCACAACAAGTAGTTGTTGACTGCATGGATAAAATCGGATTAAATACCGGTAACATCCGGAGTCCATCAAGGATCAGTACTCGGTCTGATTCTGTTTCTGGCCTATATCAACGACCTCCCAGAAAATGTTACATACTATCAAGTTCGTCTTTTAGCCGATGACACTGTATATGTCTCACCATCCAGTCAGACTACGATGCCAAAGTTTTGCAACACGATCTTCGCAAGCTTGAGGCATGGGAGGCGTTATAGGATATGAATTTCAATCCTAGTATAAATGTCAGGTCATTCACTCATGTGTCCACCTCAATGTATCCTATTTTACAAATTACATGGTCAGGTACTGGAGACAACGTCTTTAGCCAGGTACCTTAGAGTGGACATATCAAATGACCTGGCTTGGAAAACTCATATTGATAGGATTTTAACATCAGCAAATAAGACCTTAGGCTTTTTCAAAAGAAATATCCGAGTGAACCACCAGTAGCTTAAATCTACCGTCTATAAGGCCTTGGTCAGACCTCAATTAGAATATGTCTCGTGCGTATGGAGCCCTCACAAAAATCAAATTGAGAAGGTTTGAGATTGAGAAGGTCCAGAGGTGAGCTGCTCGGTGGGTTACCCGTGATTACTCACCTACCTCATCAGTCACTATGCTAAATCACCTGAGCTGGAGAACCTTGGAGCAAAGGAGGAGTGATGCTCGGCTCATCCTTTTTTCACAAAATTGTTAATGCCGCAGTAGCAATCCCCAACTCACAACTCATCCCTCCAGCTCGTCCCACCCGTTACGCTCCCAATCTTTCCTACCGACAAATTACAACTACCAAAAATGTATATATAAATACTCCCTTTTCCACTAGCTATTGTACAAAAAATGTACATGCAGCGGAACCGTCTCCCACACATGTTCTCACTCCCTCTTGAATCCTTCAAGGGGGTAGTGAGCAAAGTCATACACCTTAAGTCATAATGCTCTAAGTTTGCTTTTTATCTTTTAATTTTACATTCCTTATTTTCTTTCTTTTATCCCTTAACAAGTCAGATTTTCTGCGTCTTTCTTTTGCAAATCATCATTTATCATTGCTTTTATCTTTCAATCGCGTGTGCACCTATGCAGAGTACTACATGTAGCTTAGTAATGAGGATGCATAGACTAGTGGTGCAGTCTCCACTAAAATGTTAAATTACGATTTGAAAATGGTGAAAAATAAAGTTTCGCATTTGATAAACATTTCTATTTTTATTGAAGGATACATATCTTAGGTATTTGAAATGGAACAGGGGAAATCTCTACTTGGTCTACTTCTAGTGATATGCTTTGTTCAATACAGGGGCCTGGATTGCAATTTAACAGCTACGTTACAAGGGGTAGCCTTTTGTTAATTCCATCGCTGAAGGAACAAAAGTAGTTACAGTATAAACTTTTGTCCTCTGACGTTTTACTATATGCATAAGAAATCTTCGGAAGTATAATAAACCTTTTTGATTTCGTACATTATTTGAAAATTTGACTTCTGAAGAAGGCATAAATATTTCTGTATTAGAATTTTTCGCCCTCTGTACATTCCATCTTAAATACAAAACACGCATCCCTGGTCAACTAAATATTTATTGCTTGTTATGCCAGATTGTATCATATGTGATCCTGCACATTATAATTTTATGTAAATTGCTTAGAAAATCGTTGACAGCATTTTTACGTTGGTATACCAGTGGTAGAGCATTAGTTATAAAAGTACCAATTATGAAAATATATAGTAAAAAATATATCTAATTGATGTAATAAGTAAGTAGTGTATATGAGTAACCCATTATTTTATGATATCCACGTTAGTTTCTCTAAAATACTATAAATACTATCGAAACAGATACGTTACAATTTACTTTCAGTTCTAAAGCCGTATTTGAGTACAATGCAAAGGTTATCCCCTATGAATCTCAATACCGTGACAAATGAGTAACGTGACAACAATTTATGGCATAAATTATGCCTCTGTATTAAGACATTTATTGATTTCCCGAGAGAAAGGCTGTTTCTCAGGATTTTCCATAAAAACACAAAATATGCCCTGTAAGATATGGTTTGCTTTATTTTCAACTGTTATATGTTTTTTTCTGAAAAAAAGCTAAAATATCAGCGTCAAACCAGTAATATATAACTTCTATATGGGCCAAAAATGAAATCTAGGTAACGTATCTGTCGGTAACGTATCTGTTTTTTAGCTGCATTTTCCACGTTATTTTGTATGTTTCTTCATTCTGATTAAAAGAGCCGACTTTTTTAACCAACATTCACTCCATCTAATCCATAAATAGGGCCAAATCGGTTGAGTTCTCACTGTAGAGCTAGATAGTTGGTAACGTATCTGTTGCTGTCTAAACGTCCAAATGCCAATTTTAAATATTCCCGATGAAACAGATAAACTATCGTTTGCTAGATTGGTTGAAGGACTCTGTTTGCTGATAGTACCCATGTATACGCTTTCTTTTCTACTCAAAGATTTCGGATATGTCATTATTGTCTTACATTTCTAGCAGCCTGAAGTGTGGTAATAAACGTATCTATTCGCCTTCTAACGGACAACAGAATATTTCTTATTTCAAAAACAACATGTCTCATGCAGGAAAAGTTTTAGTCCTTATGTAAAAGTAATACTTTGGGGGTTCAATTGGGAGTAAAAAGGACACTGATTATACATTTCTATAATGTATTTTTCTACATCAAAAATGTAGCCTTGTGCAACGGACAAGGCAAATTCACTAAAAATTGACCCTATGTGAGTCCAAGGAAAAGAACCACGAATGTTCTGGTTGTAATTACTACTGTGGTCAGTTGGAACATTGTGAAAGGTAATCAAAATCGATATTTTTGCTTAGTTTACCATTAAAATATTTCTGTACAGGCTGCGGACGCGCAAATTTAGTAATTTAACACTTTAACGGAGACTGTACCTATATAGTACCGAGAGATATAACGTCCTTGCGTTAACACAAGTGTGGATGAGAAATTTGTTTCTAATGACCATATCACACTACAGCGTATGACAGCAGCATGTGCCACATGTGAGGTTGCTGGCATACAGACTGGATTATCGTCGTTGCAAGAACGCTTTCATATACAAAACAGTCAAAAGCGGATCCACGATTTTTTCCAGGGGGTGGTCATAAACTTTGGTCCGAATTATTTTGAAAAGAAAAAAGCATACACCAGAAAACTGTGTCCTTGATTAATGATTAACAGATGACATAACTCAGTGGCGGATCAAGCGCCCCCTTTGCCGGATCAAGGGACGAATATTGCCGATTTTTACTGGAAATGGGCAAAAATATACCTGTTTTTGGAAAATTTGGGCTCAGTGCTGGGGGGCGGGGGGGGGGGGGCGCCCCCTCCGCAACCCCCCCCCCCCCTGAATCCGCAACTGGAACTTGGTATACATCTATGATATCCTCTATTCGTGTATTTTTCAGTTTCATTGTTCTTATGCCCTGTTTACACGACGGGTTTAATGCGCATTAAATAGAATTTAATGCGCATTAGATTTTAGCTGCGTTCACACGAGGAATCTAATGCGCATTAGTTTAATTCGCATTAGATTTAATGCGCATTAGATTTTGCCGTGTGAACGCAAAGCGAATCTAATTCGCATTAAATCTGGCGCATGCGTATATGATTTACTAGAATTCTACAGTACATTTCCATCATAACTGGGCACTTTTAATCACCCTTGGACTTCGAAACATAGAATAAGGGGTAAAAATACTTGATTTCATTCACAATGACCACTCTAGATCTAAGTACTGCGTCTCTTTACGTGCGTAGAGTGACATTATATTATGACGTCATTTTATCTCACAATGACGTCATGTAATGCATGCATAAGCCCAACTTACGAAGAGGTAAATTATTTTGAGCAAAACAATATACATGCATGCATTCGACCTGTTTACCATCTAAAGTATACGGCTTTCAGTGCAAATCTACCAAAATCTAATGCGCATTAGAATGTGTCGTGTGAACGCAATGCGAATCTAATTCGCATTAGAATAAAGCGCATCAAATCTAATGCGAATTAGATTTAATGCGCACTCGTGTGAACAGGGCATTGGTGCACTTTAGACTAAATAATCCAGTCTCTCCGCTGTCGCTAAAAGAGCGGCAGTGGAGAGACTGGGTTATTTAGTCTAAGGCCATACCAAATTAATTAAATGTTCTGTGGATTTTTTTGTGAAAAAAAATGTGCGAGCGGGCGAAAATATAAATTTTTCTTTTTCTTTTAAGTATTGCAGTTTTTAAGGTGCGAGCGATTGAAAATTTTTATTTATGATATAGTTTACCATAGTAATACATTTCTGATGTTTTCCGTGCTCATAAGGGAATTCCCATAGGAATATGGCGACTAGGAAGCCTGGCACATAGCAGTACGGAAAATATTTTCGAACATTTCCCCCTCCTTGGCTTTCAGTGCCATGTATATGGGACAACAAATTTGCTCCGAACAAAATTTTTCAAATAAAAGAAGTATCATTTTCTTCGAAATTTGCACAATCTGAAACTTCTAGAAGCTTTAAGATTTGCAGAAATCAGAACCGACCCTAAAAATACTTGAGCCAGAAATTTCAGGGTGCGGGCGAGCATCTTATTTTTATAATATTATTTTTTGAATTTTGAAAAATATGGTGCAGGAAATCCAAAGAACATTTAATTAATTTGGTTTAGCCTAAGTGCACTTGTGTATTGACGAAGGTATAATGTTAATGGGTTGTATAGGAAAGCTGCATCATTTGAAAATAGCGTAACTATATGTAACAAATTCTGGCGTGCGGAAGCGAGCCAGAGAAAACTTTTGAAATGCTGATGGCAAAATATTATCAAATGAAAGATTTCCAATTCCAATTCATGTTGCATTTTTCAAGTAGGGGAATCGGGACTTAAACTTATGAAATATGTATATTTATATTTTTTAACTATGTTTCGACACCCTCCCCCCTTGACCCCCCTCCCCCTTCTGGATCTGTGCTTGAATGATTATATAATGATAAATGGGCGATATAGACTTTATGCATGTGTGAATGAGATAAAATGAGAATTGAAGTTCCATTCAGACCCTCTCTTCATGACTTTATTTTCTTTTTCTTTTATTTATTATTATTTTTTTTTTACATTTTTTTACCGGATCCATAGATCATAACTTCCCTCTCATTTTCTTTCACCAGCCATGAGTTTTCAAAGACGTTTTTAATCGTGCGGAAAATATTTTTAAATGCACAAATGCCGGCAGAAATCTGAATTCAGGAGTTTCAAACTATAGGGTCTCCTATCATTCAGTTTCATAAGAAGACGATTCGAAAAGTACATTTTATGTGCGTCTTGAAGTCTAAGCACCCCTAGCTCTCCCCACATTTGAAAAAAAAGGTTACTTCATGGGGTTAAGCATTTAAGAAATGACTTTCTCCCACTGTGGACTGGGATATCCATGGAAACGCTGGGAAAAGATTAATAGAATCTATCCCCAGATGTGATCTGGGACAAGGAAATCCAACCCGAGTGTCAAGGATTTGCTTGTACCACGACGAGGCTTGCCGAGTCGTGGACAAAAGCAAATCCTGGACACGAGGGTTGGATTTCCGTGTCCCTGATCACATCTGGGGATTGATTATTTTTCTCCCACTGTCTTAACGCGCAAAAAATTAGATTTTATGTATTCTTTTTCATAATTTTGATCGGCTAACGCAGCAATCGTGTATGACGTCACAGTTGACGTTACAGTCAAAAGGCACGTGAAAATGTTATCTTACCCCATAGGGGTAAGACAAGGATATCTTTTCCCAGCGTTTCCATGGAAATCCAAGTCCACAGTGGGAGAAATCCTTGTCTTACCCCTATGGGGTAAGATAACATTTTCACGTGCCTTTTGACTGTAACGTCAATTGTGACGTCATACACGATTGCTGCGTTAGCCGATCAAAACTATAAAAAAGAATACATAAAATCTATTTTTTAACGCTTTTAGACAGCGGGAGAAAAATAATCAATCCCCAGATCCCCTCGTGTCCAGGATTTGCTTTTGTCCACGACTCGGCAAGCCTCGTCGTGGTACAAGCAAATCCTTGACACTCGGGTTGGATTCCCTTGTCCCAGATCACATCTGGGGATAGATTCTATTAGTCTTACTTTTGGTGTCCATGGGTGTATAATTAATGCTGGTTGGTGCAAATTCCGTGAATCAAAAGACCACACACAGTAGACTGAATAATCCGCCGGTTTCTTGGTTGCCGTTAGAATGAATCCCACTATGATTGTTACAGAGCATAGTATGATAAATCCGTTGCCCAACTATTTTTCCATATTCATGTTTCTACCCCCACGTTGCGGTTTTTTTTTTCTCGCTTCTGATTGGTGGTTCTCCGAACTAGATTCTAAATATTAAGCAATTTCCAGATATAGAAGCTTTATTTAGTGTCGAATGAAATAAAACAAAATAATTGACATTGATGCATTTCATATATGAACAAGGCATATGTCACATGCAATTCCTTTTCAAACAAAGTCAGTACTCAACGCATCTATAGTTGTTTCTTCCTAGGATTTTTCTTTAATCTTTTGCATATTTATATAAGACATGCTCTTGCGGTTGTTTGCTTGTTTGTTGATTCTTTTATCATAAAGCATAAATTGTACTTTCAAGCTCATTTGTGTCAACTTTAAAATATAAATCATCCTTTCCATCTCATTCGTGTCAGTTTAGGTATATTTTGGTATCTAGATACCCGTTAACATTGGTGTACCGGAAAAATGCGAGATACTCCGAATGGTCGGAAGAAAAATGGCGGCTTACACGATGACGAAACGTGGCTAAGAAACATGCAATTTCTAATAGTTTTATGGTACTAGTATTTCTTACACTTTCATCATTCATTTTCCATCTGATATATTTGTTGTCTGTTCTCATGTTGATCATAATTAAGCTAAATTGACATGAAAGAGGACATACAGTTTTTTTTATGTTTGAAAATTTTTCTAGCTGACAAAACTTCCAGATTTTAGTTATGCACACAAAGTGATTGAATCACGTGAATCAACATAGAATACAGTTGTCAAAATTCGTCCAATAGGGGAATGGATATTTGATACCATGGATGTTGTCTGGGATAGGCGTAAGTAACTAATCATGCTAATGGAAAGTATGCAAACCAAATGGGTGGCAACACCACTGCAGTTGGCAACTGATCAGTCGGCAACACTGTCAATGCTTCGATGTGTTGTGGATTACAATCTTCCAATAATTCAGAGTGTTAATTGATGAGCAATTGGATTGACCCTTTAGCTCGGTAATGCTCTGTAATTTAAATCCTGTAATGTTGCGATTCGATTCCATGATGCTTTTCCCCCGCATTTGGTGCCCCTGATGTTTACTTCATTAAGTTCATGTGTTTCTTCAATAAAATATGTCATGCACACTTGTGTTTGCGCAATGTCTTCATGAATAGGATAGACTATTTACGTAGGTAATGCATGAGTACATATTTTATTTAAGAAACAACGAGAACCTGTGGCCCTGGCCTAGCATTGATGACTGGTTGTGAACTTATACATATTTATCATGGTCCATGGATGATAAGTAATTGTCAAGTGGCAGATTTATAAGACAATGAGAGCATTGTTCCCTCTGAGAGGAATGGGTATGGATTGCTCAGATGGATGTGCAGAAGCTTTTGGGTTTGGCCACACATTTTCCTCTCCTGCATTCTTATCCAATTTC
Organism: Pinctada imbricata; assembly: GCA_033119305.1. Classification (NCBI taxonomy): domain Eukaryota; kingdom Metazoa; phylum Mollusca; class Bivalvia; order Pterioida; family Pteriidae; genus Pinctada; species Pinctada imbricata. Next base: position 64,188,002 of record VSWD01000005.1, on the reverse strand, counting down.
TAATAAAAGTCTGTATATGTTTGAATACTGTATAAGTATGCCAAGTCACATTAATTCTTAATATATTGTGATATTTGATGACTTGATTTGTTAGTTTAAACTTTATTTATTGTCAAGGAAGTACATGAAAACATACAATACAATATTTAGAGACAGAGATCTGGAAACAAGCAATAATGAAATGCTTATACTAATCCATTTCTCAATATTTGATTTGTTGAGTTGGCATACTCATGCACTTGATTTAAATGTACAGTTAGTTAAGTTCTTAAACTTGATTTGTCTTTCCTGGTATAAGGCAGGTGATTTGTTCGCTTTTTTTATTTCATAACTTTTTTCTTCAAAAGTAGTATATGTTTTAAGATATGATCTTTCTTGTCTTACAGGTGATGCTTTTCTAAGGTATCCCAGGTATGCTGTAAATGCTGGCTTGTGTTACGGTGTCTACACGGTAGTGGATACAGGTACCGTTAGAGGGATGGACGAGGAAGCCCTGAGAGGACTAGATCCACAGTCTGGTCAGGAGTATCAGGCCAGGGTACGTCATACTCATCACATTATTATCCTGACAATTTTTTCCGCTTCTAAGATTTACTATAAACCTTTAATTTGGCCTGGAGAATTCCGTTTTGTAGGGTCTCCAGTATTTACGAAATATTCTAAGAAACCACAGGACATTTTCTTTATTTTTGGGATTTTTCTTATACATGTATGATATGGTTTAATTTCCCCCAAATCTATAGGACATTGACAAAATCTACTAGAGATTGCCAGCATTTCGGCACTTTTCGTAAACACTGAGTCTCTGCTCTGAAATTCGTCATATTTGACCCTTTGCAGATGTTTGTGTTGTTTATAGGAATCATTTACGGTAATTATGAAACTATGCTTTTCAAAGTATTTTGTTTCGACTATACTTTTGAAAATTGGAGGTCTTGTCCCATCCACTAGTGTTTGAAATTATTTCTCTAATATGATTTCTGAAAAATCTAGTACATGTGTACATACATATAATACATTGTGAGACTTACCATTTAATATGTTTTATTTAGTTGTATGATGATTCATTATATGCATCAAGTGATTTGTTCTCTTTGTTTTTAGGCACTTCAGTACTTTGAACAACTGAAGAACACAGAGGAAGGTTGGAGGTTATGTGCAACAGCTTTCACCAACGGGAGTTATGCAGGGTATGTATTTTAGACACTTTATTTAGTTTTGATATACATTGTATTAAGACATGTTTCAGCAAATAGTATGGAGTAAATTTAAAGACAAATTCCTGGAGAGAGTCCTCTAATTTCCATGTATATATGATTTACATGTATGAATATACTGTAAATAAAATACTAGTAGATTATTAACCAAAAAGGTCCCTTGCAAGCATGAAATTAGAATTGCAAGGTTTCAAAGGACATCCAGTATTCATTTGTATATCAGTGCAAATTAAGAGTGAAAAATTATTTTTTTTTATCTGGCATTCATAAGTATTCCTTAAGTGTGTGTGTGTGTGTTATAACATGTATTACATGGAAAAGAAACCAAGAGATTTGATTATGTCATCTCTTTTGTTGGATATAGTGTTATTGTAAACTTGCTTATTTCTGCAATGTGTGTTTAATATTCTTCATTTCTTTTTCACAGGAATGACCAAGTCCGGTTCTTTTTCCTGCAGGTGGTAGAGAACTTCTTAAAAAATAGGTATGATTCATTGTAACTTCGAACTATTTGTAAAATAGTGATTTTTAAAGTTTTGATTATAAGTCATAATAATAAAGTTCAAGACTCAAAATCATATTTCCCATGTACCATTCACTTACAAGTGAAATAATATTCAGGAGTCTGTGTGGTATTGAATTTGAAATTATCTCAATGATAATGAACTTTATTTTCGCTACATTTAACTCTCATACTTACACATGTACGTGTACATGTATAACTTCCTAAACATCTTCAATGAAAATTATACACCATTAATGGCATTATACTCATAAAATTATTATTTCCATATACATGTATATAGGTATCAAGGTGCTAGTATACAGGATCAGCAGGATGTGAGGCAGTTTATCAGTCAGTGTGTTCAGATTCAGGTACCTAATTACTATTCTAACATGACTTGAGATTTTCTCCCTTTATGTGCTATAGAACTCGCCTGGTGTAAAATCTCCAACAAACTTCCAGTTCGCTAAGCTCCGTCCATTCACATGCTGTATATCTCGTGCAGAACAATATTAGAATATAAATAACAACTAGCTAGCTGTGATTTGTTGTCCAGTAATTTCCCTCGTCGCATGAACCAAAAAAATCTTCGCGACTCAGAGATAATTTAATTGGTTCATATGACTTGGGGAATTACTGGACAACAAACCATGGCTAGCTAGTTGTTATTTCTTAAACTTATTGCTGTATTACTGGTATTGAGCAAAATAGTTTCTTGACTGTCTCCTGAAATGCATGGGCATTCATATTGAATTTCCGTCATTCTTTTAAATGGTTAACAATTTTTTATTTGAATGACTTTGATGATATAAACATTTATATGTAGGTTAACAAGTTTAACAAACTGTTACAGGGTAATAGTTCTAGTCAAGAGCGCAGCTTCCTTCGCAATAAGCTAGCACAGATTACCTCCCTTGCCTTTGTTCAGGATTATCCCCACCGATGGCCGACCTTTTTCTCTGACCTTATTGGAATGCTGACCTCTGACCCTAAAGCCGTGGATATTTACCTCCGAGTATTACTCGCCATCGACAGTGATGTAGTGGACAGAGAGATCGTCCATACTAATCAAGTAAGTAGTGAAAACCTGCATGTATCCATTAATGTAAAAACTCCAAACTTTTAGACAAGAATAAAAAGGGCATGATTAATTGTCCATTTTCAAGTTCATGGGACACAACTGTTCAAAACCTTGGTTTTACACATCAGACTACAAACATTGTGTAACATGGCAAACTTTTGGATCGTTATGTCATATTATTTGGCTGTTCGTTGTGTCTCCAAAGATTCATTCATGATTTTATAATGAAAAACATCACCAAAGTATGTGATGTCCTTATTCTTGCTATGAAATGAAACATCTTGTTGAATTATGTGATTTCACCCCCCAAAAATCTTGCTCAACTAAGAATCGTAACTGCTGTTACCATGAAAAGCTATGATATGAATTATTTTTCCTTTAAGGAGATCGAGAGAAATGGTTTAATTAAGGACAGTATGAGAGAACAAAGTGTGACACAGCTCACCCATACCTGGTATCACATCTTGGTGAGTAGCTACATATATGTACATGTAAACTGTCAATAAGGTTAGAACTTTTGACTCCATGATTTATCCTCCTTAGAATTAAGTGATATAGGCCCGATGTTTCAAGGCGTTTTGCTTACAATTTGAAACGAAAATTTGGAATACAAATTAAGATCGAAAAATGTTTTGCTATTGTGACAGATCACAGATTTAAGGAATACATACATGTAAATATAATCCTACAGATTTACATGTGCACGAACTGGTTTATGGAGACACTTGCACTCAAATTTACATGCATTTTACGCAAATGTAATTTGTAAATTCTTCCGTCGTCACGTGGAAGCACTGACAAGAGTCCATGAAAACAGTTAATTCACCAGATAAATACTGACGCAATTATTTAGGGGTTAATGGGTCTGGTAAATTATATTATATACTTTATATGAATGTTCTCTGTTTCAGACCCAGTATCAGACTACAAATCCAGAGGTTGTGTGTACGTGCTTGGACGTTATAGGAAAATATATCACATGGATTGATATTAGTCTGATCGCAAATGATAAATTTGTACCCATTCTTCTCAAATTTATGACAATGACGTTACTTCGGGAGTCTGCCAGCGATTGTATCCATGACATCATTAACAAAGGGATGGAGCCTGTAGCAAAAACAAAGCTTGTAGAATCATTCACAAACGTGTTAGAAACCACTGGAGTCTTTAGTCTAACAGAGGTATATTGTATAATCTTTGAAAGATTTAACTTCTTTATTTTTATTTCATTGTTCATTTTGTGTAAACAAAATATCTTAAGGATTATATTTTCTCTGCCAGTGAGTTGTCAGTATTTTTGGTTTTTTTCCCCCATTTTGTCAAAACAAAATAATAGGAGATCTTTAAACCAGATACTCTTTACATTTATTACTTACATGTATAGTTCTGTTCAGCTGCATAGTACATATAATGTATATTCATTTGAGACAAAAATTACATGTATCATTTAGAAATATAAGAAGCCTTGTGATGTGTTATGTTTATATATTTGTATATTTGTATTGAGACATAACAGAAATTGATTGTAGGATGAGGAGGGTGATTTTTTGGCCAAGCTGTCTAAACTAGTCAATGGTATTGGAGTCAACCTTATGATCAGCTGGCAAAAGTATGTTGTACTACATTTATTGTAGTAGAATTTAGATTAAGGAAAAACCAAATTGCTATGAATGGAAAAGGGATGTTGCCTCCAAACCCTGAAATAATTTTGTGAAAAAAAAAAAACATTTGAAGGAGAAAGAAATTGAAAAGATTAAATCTAACCCCCCCCCCTCCCCCCATTATCCATAGTGGTGAGAGCAGAGTTTCCTGTAATCAAAGTTATTACTGTGAAAATTAAGGACTACTTACAGACTATTGACCTATTCAAATCCTTCTCTTTGAAATATTTATATTTTCGTTTGATCAACAGACTTCAGAAAGCAGAAGATTTAGAGAATGCCAGAATAACTATGGAAGCTCTGGAGGGTAAAATCCCGCTAATGTTTCGCTTCCTCGGTGATGAAGACGATGATGTTTCAGGGGCGGTAACTCCATTTGCTCAAGAGTATATCAGTATTCTGAAGCAAATCAAAACACTTTCACCAAAGCAAAGAGAGAGTATTGAGGTAGGTGACTCGCTTAACTTAAAAGCATATACATGTACATGTAAATATTCATCTAGGTTATTCAATTCCTGTACATAAAATACTTTCATCAGGTTGGCTCAAGAGTCTAGGTGACCTGACAATTGAAAGTCATATCGTATCAATGCATTTTCGTCCGAAAGATGCATCGAAAAGTCCTTGTAGCGATACATCATAGAAGAATTGCACATTCCTGGAAATTTCTTGAATCCATCAGAATAAATTTAAAAATGGAAAAGCCAAGAAATACCAGAGTAACTATGCATTAAAAGGATCGTGTTTTCCAATTGTTATCTTACTAGAATTTACAACATTTAAAGTCAGCTACAGTACAAATAATTACATATGCAACACTTTTTTACATGAGATAACCTTTCCACTGGAAAACTGTCATTCATTTTAATGAGTGTTGTTGTACTGCTGTTCCATTGTTATCACAATAAACACTACCAGGAGGCTTGCGCTCAACTTGTTTTGATAAGCATTGAGGCTGTCAACATGATTAAGTTATTTGGTTTGATGTATCAGGAGGGAGCAAATACTGCATTTAACTATACATGCAGAGAGGAATGTTACTTACAATAATATCCTTCTTCTAAGGACATATTTATTTATTTCTTACATCGTTTTACAAATACTACTGGCTTCAGTATTAAAGATTAATACATATGTCATTTGATTTTCATTTTTTTATTGATATAAATGCACACATGAATATTAGTTTAAGATTCAATCTTAAAATTAGACTTTGCAGCTGTCAGACTGTCTATTTATTGTTACTTCCACATCTATTTTTGTGTCGCCTGCGAAGCATAGCTACACTTACGGATCACTTTGTCCATTGTCCATCTGTCTGTCCGTCAGTCTGTGTCTGTCTGGCACACTTAGGGTGTCACAGGCCCATAACTTTTGATTGGTAATTGATAGGGCTTTGATATTTCACTTGTGTATTCCTTGTGACAAGACCTTTCTACACATACCATAATTTTTGACCTAGTGACCTTGGCCTAGATATTTGACCTACTTTTTCAAAAAATTAAGATTGGCTATATCTTTTGATTGGTAAGAGATAGGCCTTTGATATTTCACATGTGTATTCATTGTGACAAGACCTTTTTCCACGTATCATAATTTATGACCTAGTGACCTTGGCCTAGATATTTGACCTACTTTAAAAAAAAGATAAGATTGGCTATATCTGTTGTTTGGTAAGTGATAAGGCTTTGATATTTCACTTGTGTATTCCTTGTGACAAGACCTTTCTACAAATACCATTATTTTTTACCTAGTGTCCTTGGCCTAGATATTTGACCTACTTTTTCAAAAAGTTAAGATTGGCTATATCTTTTGATTGGTAAGAGATAGGCTTTTGATATTTCACATGTGTATTCCTTGTGACAAGATCTTTCTCCACATACCATAATTAATGACGCAGTGACCTTGGCCTAGATATTTGACCTTTTAAAAAAAAAAGATAAGATTGGCTATATCTTTTGGTTGGTAAGTGATAGGGCTTTTATATTTTACTTGTGTATTTCTTGTGACAAGACCTTTCTACACATTCCATAATTTTTTAACTAGTGACCTTGACCTAGATATTTCACCTACTTTTTCAAAAAATTAAGATTTGCTATATCTTTTGATTAGTAAGAGATAGGGCTTTGATATTTCACATGTGTATTCCTTGTGACAATACCTTTCTACACATACCATAATTTATGACCTAGTGACCTTGGCCTAGATATTTGACCTACTTTAAAAAAAAATTAAGATTGGCTATATCTGTTGGTTGGTAAGTGATAGGGCTTTTATATTTTACTTGTGTATTTCTTGTGACAAGACCTCTCTACACATTCCATAATTTTTTAACTAGTGACCTTGACCTAGATATTTCACCTACTTTTTCAAAAAATTAAGATTGGCTATATCTGTTGGTTGGTAAGTGATAGGGCTTTGATATTTCACATGCATATTCCTTGCAACAAGACCACATACAATAATTTTTCACTTTTTGACATTGACCTAAATATTTGACCTCCATTAAAAAAAATTAGATTGCCTATACCTTTTGATTTATAAGTGATAAAGCTTTGATATTTCATAATTATGTTTATTTCTTGTGACTAGACTTTTCTAAACATACCATATTTTTTACCTCATGACTTTAACCTAGATATTTGACCTACTTTTCAAAAAAAGTTAAGATTGGCTATATCTTTTGATTGGTAAGTGTTAATGCGTTAATATTTCACAGTGTATTCCTTGTAATAAGACTTTGCTAAACATATCATAATTTTTTACCACGTGAAAATATCGAGAGAAAAAATTTGACGCATCACTGAAATATTTACATGTAAATAAAAGTACATGAAAGAAATTGAAAGTTACACATAAAGAAACTAAAGCAAGTTAAACCCATTTCTATTATACAACTTTGCTTTCATTGTGGCATTTACATTAATGCCCTCATCAAAGTAACACATGCATACAATAGCTTGGATGAACTTTAAAATCATTCTGACACAAGTTAAGATATGACTAAATGTTAAACGTCTTCAAATTCATTAGCATCCTTTTTAAGAGCAGATAAATTACAGTAGGTAAACTTTATTTGCAAAATTTAATTGGAACTAAACAACATTAACTGATCCCTGAGTAGGGATCAACAACGATTTCTAATATTAACATGTAAAGTACATTTATAGCATGGACCAGACATGCATGTTTTGGGTATTCAACCCTCGTTAGTGATAGAAAAATTTGTTTTAGATGGGATGCGTTTTTTCCAAATAAAAAAGAATTAGGAGTATTTGTTTCAAGTCGAATAATAGTAATTGAAACAGATTCCTGTCTTTTATTTGGAATAAACCCGATCGAAAAAAAAATTGACTCATCACTGAAATATTTACATGTAAATAAAAGTACATGAAATCAATTGAAGGTTACATGTAAAGAAACTAAAACATGTTAAACCCATTTCTATCATACAACTTTGCTTTCATTGTGGGGTTTACAATAGCTCCCTCATCAAAGTAACACATGCATACATTAGCTTGGGTGACTTAAAACCATTCTGACACAAGTTAGAGTATGACTATCAATGTCAAACGTCTTCATATTCATTTGCGTTCTTTATGAGCAGATGAATTTACAGAAGGGACACTTTGTTTGCGAAATTTACTTGGAACTAACCAACATCAATTGATCCCTGAGTAGGGATCAACAACAGTCTATGTATTAACATGTAAATAATTCCAATGTTCCAAAAGTATCTGATGGAACACTTTTGCTTATCTTATACAATATCCATCTATATTCATGCATTCCTACTTTTGCTTCATTTCTATATCATGAAAATAATGAGATAGATCTTGAATGTTTGATAAATATCATATACCATATTGAAAAACTTTCATTTCAAACATTAATTTTCATATATAAAGTGTAGATTAATTAACTTAAAAATCGGCAACGCTAGGGTTTTACATGATTTTGAGACCCCTCGGATGGAACCGATGTATCTTTTCTAGAAGACGATGAATGAGTCATAATAATTTTGAAGAAACTTTCTGAGATACCTGTGTTCAAAAACGACACTCATTCCATTGAATTTCAACAAATCTTTTTTTCTCAAAAGCGACAAACTATTATCTATATTCATTCAAATTCTACGGATGGGCCCTTTATCTGACAGGGCCCTTTGTATAATGATCATAGTTATAATGATGTCCTGTGTCTATAGCAGATGTTCATTGCATCTAGACTACAAAAAATAATAATCATTTATCAGATCAGATTTCTTGTTTGTGTTCCACCAGGAGTGACACTCACAAGGTAACACAAATGTTAAACGTCTTCAAATTCATTAGCATGATTTGAAATCAGATAAAACCGCATGGACCAGACATGCATGTTTCGGATATTTAACCCTCGTCAGTGATCATAAAATTTGTTTTTGATGGGTTGAGTTTTTTTCCAAATAAAGAAGAATTAGGAGTATTTGTTTTAAGTCGAATTATAGTACATTATTATGTAATTGAAACAGATTCCTGCCTTTTATTTCGAATAAACTCAATCCATCGAAAAAAAAAAATGACTCATCACTGAAATATTTACATGTAAATAAAAGAACATAAAATAAATTGAAAGTTACATGTAAAGAAACTAAAACATGTTAAACCCATTTCTATCATACAGCTTTGCTTTCATTGTGGGGTTTACAATAGCGCCCTCATCGAAGTAACACATGCATACATTAGCTTGGGTGACTTAAAACCATTCTGACACAAGTTAAGGTCTGAATGAATGTTAAACGTCTTCATGTTCATTGACATCCCTTATGAGCAGATAAATTTACAGCAGGGACACTTTATTTACGAATTTTACTTGGAAATAACCAACATCAATTGATCCCTGAGTAGGGATCAACAACAGTCTATATATTTAAAACATGTAAAGAATTCCAATGTTCCAAAAGTATTTGATGGAACACTTTTGCTTATCTTATACAATATCCATCTATATTCATGCATTCCCAAACAAATGTTATCCTACTTTTGCTTCATTTCTATATCATTAAAATAATGAGATAGATCTTGAATGTTAGATAAATATCCTATTCCATATTGAAAAACTTTCATTTCAAACATTAATTTTCATATATAAAGTGTAGATTAATTAACTGAAAAATCGGCAACTCTTGGGTTTACATGATTTTCAGACCCCTCGGGTGGAACCGATGTATCTTTTCTAGAAGACAATGAATGAGTCATAATAATTTTGAAGAAACTTTCTGAGATACCTGTGTTCAAAAACGACACTCATTCCATTGAATTTCAACGAATCTTTTTTTTCTCAAAAGCGACAAACTATTATCTATATTCATTCAAATTCTATGGATGGGCCCTTTTTCTGACAGGGCCCTTTGTATAATGATCATAGTTATAATGATGTCCTTTGTCTAAACCAGGCGATCATTGCATCTGGACTACCAAAAAAAAAAATAATAATCATTTATCAGATCAGATTTCTTGTTTGACACTCACCAGGTGACACAAATATTAAACGTCTTCAAATTCATTAGCATAATTTAAAAGCAGATACATTTACAGCATGGACCAGACATGCATGTTTCGGGTATTTATCCCTCGTAAGTGATCGTAAAATTTGTTTTTGATGGGTTGAGTTTTTTCCAAATAAAAAAGAATTAGGAGTATTTGTTTCAAGTCGAATTATAGTCATTGAAACAGATCCCTGTCTTTTATTTGGAATAAACTCGATCCATCGAAAAAAAAAATTTGACTCATCACTGAAATATTTACATGTAAATAAAAGTACATGAAATAAATTGAAAGTTACATGTAAAGAAACTAAAACATGTAAAACCCATTTCTATCATACAACTTTGCTTTCATTGTGGGGTTTACAATAGCACCCTCATCAAAGTAACACATGCATACATTAGCTTGGGTGACTTAAAACCATTCTGACACAAGTTAAGGTCTGACTAAATGTTAAACGTCTTCATGCTCATTGACATCCTTTATGCGCAGATAAATTTACAGCAGGGACACTTTATTTGCGAAATTTACTTGGAACTAACCAACATCAATTGATCCCTGAGTAGGGATCAACAACAGTCTATATATTAACATGTAAAGAATTCCAATGTTCCAAAAGTATTTGATGGAACACTTATGCTTATGTTATACAATATTCATCTATATTCATGCATCCCCTACCAAAGGTTATCCTACTTTGCTTCATTTCTATATTATTAAAAAAATGAGATAGATCTTGAATGTTAGATAAATATCATATTCTATATGGAAAAACTTTCATTTCAAATATTAATTTTCATATATACAGTGTAATTTAATTAACTTAAAACTCGGCAACTCTTGGGTTTTACATGATTTTGAGACCCCTCGGATGGAACCGATGTATCTTTTCTAGAAGACAATGAATGAGTCATAATAATTTTGAAGAAACTTTCTGAGATACCTGTGTTCCAAAACGACACTCATTCCATTGAATTTCAACAAATCTTTTTTTCTCAAAAGCGACAAACTATTATCTATATTCATTCAAATTCTTCGGATGGGCCCTTTTTTCTAACAGGGCCCTTTGTATAATGATCATAGTTATAATGATGTTCTTTGTCTAAACCAGGCGATCATTGCATCTAGACTACCAAAACAAGAGCCCCAGGGGGGCACAACGCTCACCTGATATCCATGCACACTCTGAACATACTGACATTGAATAATGTTAGAGCCAGAGCCATAGTCAGAATTTTTTGGTCCATATGCCATAAATAATTAAAAAAAATATCATAAAAATTCCAAAAAAGTAAAATGCAATAAATGAGTGTGCACAATGGAGAAAATGAAAATGGAAAAAGAAAAAAGAAGGTTTTTTTTGTATTCAGATGATTTAAAAGTGCTTAAAAAGCTTGCAAAATGCAAAAAATGAAAAAAAAAAATTGGGATGCCAGTGCCTGAATTTGAACCCACAATCCTTGGGTCTATGTGCACGCACAGCATATCTAGATTAAAATATAAAAAAAAAAAAATTCAAAAAATAAAGTTATAGCAAATAATGTATATAAAACAATTGAGTAACTTAATCTGACAAACATGCAATAAATGAGTGCAGAAGATCATATATTTACTAAGTTATTAAAAGAAATAGTTAAAGAAAAATAATAAGAGCACCCTAACATCTCTCTCTTTCGGGGAAAGGATGGACAACCTAAAGAGGCATCAGATAGGATGTCATCCTTAAGAAATATTAAGTGCAGAAAACCACTGTTAGATGGAGTAAATGAAAGAAAGATTAGTATTTACTCTCATTAGTTCATTAATATACAAGCCAATTAGAAAAAAAAATATTATTTTGTCCTTAGTTCTTATTTTATCATCTAATAGAAAAAAAAATCTGTCAGCAGATGTTGCTACAGAAATTTTGACCCCCCCCTTTTTATACTCTATAGAATACAAGAATTATTATAAATTCAAATTGTACATGTTGTTAATCAAAAATGCTATCACACAAGCATTCATTAATTTAATTTTACCTAGGATATAGGTTTCAAAATATCAATATGAACTCAAGGGAAATTAATATGGAGAAAATGCCAAACTTCATAAAAAATTCCAAAGTTCAAAAAGTGGCAAAAATGGTATTAAAATTATTCAGGTAAGTTAAAAATAGCATTCAAAGCTTAAAATATGGATGAAAAATGAAAAATAAAGAAAAAAATTTTTTAAGGCCCAGCCGGGATTTGAACTCGCTACCTTGGGACTCATTGACAAAGAAAACATGCCTATTTACAGTATTAAAGAAATCATTAAAAATCTAATAGTCAAGATATTGAGAAAATTCTTTCACTGTTACATTCCTTACAATAAATATGATAAATGTTAAAACAATCATTCATGGGAAGAACCATAAAATGCCAAAAATGATGAAAATGACCATCCTCCCTTCCTTTTTTACAGTATTAAAAAAATCATTAAAAATTCAAAAATAAACCTTTCAGCAAAATTCTTTCACTAAAGCATTCCTTTGCTTAAAAATGGCTAAATTAAACTAAACTGGAGCAGAATTTTTCAATAAGAAAGAAAATATTAAGAGAAATATCAATTTTTGCATTAAAAATGCAATGTCGAAAAAGACGTCAAAAACGCGTCAAAAATTAGTTATTGGATTTTAACGAAATGAACAAACTTTACTCGTACATCCTTCTAGATCACTTAGATACAATTAGTTTTTCAATCCATTAAGTGGAACTGGAGAAGAAGATTTTTGAAGAGGGGTACCCTCTGGGGCCTATTTGACCCCGCCCTGGATCCACCCCTGAAGGGATCAAGCCGAAATGAACAAACTTGGTAGAGGACCTTTAGTACTTCATGCATACCAAGTTTCATCAAAATCCCTTCAGCCGTTCTTGAGAAAAAGTTGAAAATGTTGAAAGTTTACGACAGACGGACAGACGCCGGACACCACACTATGACAATAGCTCACTTGAGCCTTTGGCTCAGGTGAGCTAAAAAAATAATCATTTATCAGATCAGATTTCTTGTTTGTTTTCCACCAGCAGTGACACTCACCAGGTGACACAAATGTTAAACGTCTTCAAATTCATTAGCATAATTTAAAAGCAGATACATTTACAGCATGGACCAGACATGCATGTTTCGGGTATTTAACCCTCGTCAGTGATCGTAAAATTTGTTTTCGATGGGTTGAGTTTTTTCCAAATAAAAAAGAATTAGGAGTATTTGTTTCATGTCGAATTATAATAATTGAAACAGAATCCTGTCTTTTATTTGGAATAAACTCGATCCATCGAAAAAAAATTGACTCATCACTGAAATATTTACATGTAAATAAAAGAACATGAAATAAATTTAAAGTTACATGTAAAGAAACTAAAACATGTTAAACCCATTTCTATCATACAACTTTGCTTTCATTGTGGGGTTTACAATAGCGCCCTCATCAAAGTAACACATGCATACATTAGCTTGGGTGACTTAAAACCATTCTGACACAAGTTAAAGTATGACTATCAATGTCAAACGTCTTCATATTCATTTGCGTTCTTTATGAGCAGATAAATTTACAGCAGGGATACTTTATTTGCGAAATTTACTTGGAACTAACCAACATCAATTGATCCCTGAGTAGGGATCAACAACATCCCTGAGTAGGGATCAACAACAGTCTATATATTAACATGTAAAGAATTGCAATGTTCCAAAAGTATTTGATGGAACACTTATGCTTATGTTATACAATATCCATCTATATTCATGCATTCCCAAACAAATGTTATCCTACTTTTTCTTCATTTCTATATCATTTAAATAATGAGATAGATCTTGAATGTTAGATAAATATCATATTCTATATGGAAAAACTTTCATTTGAAATATTAATTTTCATATATACAGTGTAATTTAATTAACTTAAAAATCGGCAATTGTCGGGTTTTACATGATTTTGAGACCCATCGGGTGGAACCGATGTATCTTTTCTAGAAGACAATGAATGAGTCATAATAATTTTGAAGAAACTTTCTGAGATACCTGTGTTCAAAAACGACACTCATTCCATTGAATTTCAACGAATCTTTTTTTTCTCAAAAGCGACAAACTATTATCTATATTCATTCAAATTCTACGGATGGGCCCTTTTTCCGACAGGGCCCTTTGTATACTGATCATAGTTATAATGATGTCCTGTGTCTAAACCAGGCGATCATTGCATCTAGACTACAAAAAAGAAAAATAATCATTTATCAGATCAGATTTCTTGTTTGTGTTCCACCAGCAGTGACACTCACCAGGTGACACAAATGTTAAAGTCTTCAAATTCATTAGCATAATTTAAAAGCAGATACATTTACAGCATGGACGAGAAATGCATGTTTCGGGTATTTAACCCTCGTCAGTGATCGTAAAATTTGTTTTCGATGGGTTGAGTTTTTTCCAAATAAAAAAGATTTAGGAGTATTTGTTTCAAGTCGAATTATAGTCATTGAAACAGATCCCTGTCTCTTATTTGGAATAAACTCGATCCATCGAAAAAAAAATTTTGACTCATCACTGAAATATTTACATGTAAATAAAAGTACATGAAATAAATTGAAAGTTACATGTAAAGAAACTAAAACATGTTAAACCCATTTCTATCATACAACTTTGCTTTCATCGTGGGGTTTACAATAGCGCCCTCATCAAAGTAACACATGCATACATTAGCTTGGGTGACTTAAAACCATTCTGACACAAGTTAAGGTATGACTAAATGTCAAACGTCTTCATGTTCATTGACATCCTTTATGAGCTGATAAATTTACAGCAGGGACACATTCCGAATTTACTTGGAACTAACCAACATCAATTGATCCCTGAGTAGGGATCAACAACAGTCTATATATTAACATGTAAGGAATTCCAATGTTCCAAAAGTATTTGATGGAACAATTATGCTTATGTTATACAATATTCATCTATATTCATGCATCCCCTACCAATGGTTATCCTACTTTGCTTCATTTCTATATCATTAAAATAATGAGATAGATCTTGAATGATAGATAAATATCATATTCTATATGGAAAAAACTTTCATTTCAAACATTAATTTTCATACATACAGGGTAATTTAATTTACTTAAAAATCCACAACTCTTGGGTTTACATGATTTTCAGACCCCTCGGGTGGAACCGATGTATCTTTTCTAGAAGACAATGAATGAGTCATAATAATTTTGAAGAAACTTTCTGAGATACCTGTGTTCAAAAACGACACTCATTCCATTGAATTTCAACAAATCTTATTTTCTCAAAAGCGACAAGCTATTATCTATATTCATTTAAATTCTACAGACGGGCCCTTTATCTGACAGGGCCTTTGTATAATGATCATAGTTATAATGATGTCCTTTGTCTAAACCAGGCGATCATTGCATCTAGGACTACAAAAAAAAAATCATTTATCAGATCAGATTTCTTGTTTCTGTTCCACCAGCAGTGACACTCACCATGTGACACAAATGTTAAACGTCTTCAGATACATTTACAGCATGGACCAGACATGCATGTTTCGGGTATTTAACCCTCGTCAGTGATCGTAAAATTTGTTTTCGATGGGTTGAGTTTTTTCCTAATAAAAAAGAATATGGAGTATTTGTTTCAAGTCGAATTATAGTCATTGAAACAGATTCCTGTCTTTTATTTGGAATAAACTCAATCCATCGAAAAAAAATTTGACTCATCACTGAAATATTTACATGTAAATAAAAGAACATGAAATAAATTTAAAGTTACATGTAAAGAAACTAAAACATGTTAAACCCATTTCTATCATACAACTTTGCTTTCATTGTGGGGTTTACAATAGCGCCCTCATCAAAGTAACACATGCATACATTAGCTTGGGTGACTTAAAATCATTATGACACAAGTTAAGGTATGACTATCAATGTCAAACGTCTTCATATTCATTTGCATTCTTTATGAGCAGATAAATTTACAGCATGGACAGTTTATTTGCGAAATTTACTTGGAACTAATCAACATCGATTGATCCCTGAGTAGGGACCAACAACATCACTGAGTAGGGATCAACAGCAGTCATATATTAATATGTAAAGAATTCCAATGTTCCAAAAGTATTTGATGGAACGCTTATGCTTATGTTATACAATATCCATCTATATTCATGCATTCCCAAACATATGTTATCCTACTTTTGCTTCATTTCTATATCATTTAAATAATGAGATAGATCTTGAATGTTAGATAAATATCATATTCTATATGGAAAAACTTTCATTTCAAACATTAATTTTCATATATACAGTGTAGTTTAATTAACTTAAAAATCGGCAACTCTTGGGTTTTACATGATTTTGAGACCCCTCGGGTGGAACCGATGTATCTTTTCTAGAAGACAATGAATGAGTCATAATAATTTTGAAGAAACTTTCTGAGATACCTGTGTTCAAAAACGACACTCATTCCATTGAATTTCAACAAATCTTTTTTTCTCAAAAGCGACAAACTATTATCTATATTCATTCAAATTCTACGGATGGGCCCTCTTTCTGTCAGGGCCCTTTGTTTAATTATCATAGTTATAATGATGTCCTGTGTCTAAACCAGGCGATCATTACATGTAGACAACAAAAAAAATAATCATTTATCAGATCAGATTTCTTGTTTGTTTTCCACCAGCAGTGACACTCACCAGGTGACACAAATGTTAAACGTCTTCAAATTCATTAGCATAATTTAAAAGCAGATACATTTACAGCATGGACCAGACATGCATGTTTCGGGTATTTAACCCTCGTCAATGATCGTAAAATTTGTTTTCGATGGGTTGAGTTTTTTCCAAATAAAAAAGAATTAGGAGTATTTGTTTCATGTCGAATTATAATAATTGAAACAGATTCCTGTCTTTTATTTGGAATAAACTCGATCCATCGAAAAAAAAATTTGACTCATCACTGAAATATTTACATGTAAATAAAAGTACATGAAATCAATTGAAAGTTACATGTAAAGAAACTAAAAGATGTTAAACCCATTTCTATCATACAACTTTGCTTTCATTGTGGGGTTTACAATAGCACCCTCATCAAAGTAACACATGCATACATTAGCTTGGGTGACTTAAAACCATTATGACACAAGTTAAGGTATGACAATCAATGTCAAACGTCTTCATATTCATTTTCATTCTTTATGAGCAGATAAATTTACAGCAGGGACACTTTATTTGCGAAATTAACTTGGAACTAACCAACATCAATTGATCCCTGAGTAGGGATAAATAACATCACTGAGTAGGGATCAACAACAGTCTATATATTAACATGTAAAGAATTCCAATGTTCCAAAAGTATTTGATGGAACACTTATGCTTATGTTATACAATATCCATCTATATTCATGCATTCCCAAACAAATGTTATCCTTCTTTTGCTTCATTTCTATATCATTTAAATAATGAGATAGATCTTGAATGTTAGATAAATATCATATTCTATATGGAAAAACTTTCATTTCAAACATTAATTTTCATATATACGGTGTAATTTAATTAACTAAAAAATCGGCAACTCTTGGGTTTAACATGATTTTGAGACCCCTCGGGTGGAACCGATGTATCTTTTCTAGAAGACAATGAATGAGTCATAATAATTTTGAAGAAACTTTCTGAGATACCTGTATTCAAAAACGACACTCATTCCATTGAATTTCAACGAATCTTTTTTTCTCAAAAGCGACAAACTATTATCTATATTCATTCAAATTCTTCGGATGGGCCCTTTTTCTGACAGGGCCCTTTGTATAATGATCATAGTTATAATGATGTCCTTTGTCTAAACCAGGCGATCATTGCATCTAGACTACCAAAAAAAATAATCATTTATCAGATCATATTTCTTGTTTGTTTTCCACCAGCAGTGACACTCACCAGGTGACACAAATGTTAAACGTCTTCAAATTCATTAGCATAATTTAAAAGCAGATACATTTACAGCATGGACCAGACATGCATGTTTCGGGTATTTAACCCTCGTCAGTGATCGTAAAATTTGTTTTCGATGGGTTGAGTTTTTTCCAAATAAAAAAGAATTAGGAGTATTTGTTTCATGTCGAATTATAATAATTGAAACAGATTCCTGTCTTTTATTTGGAATAAACTCGATCCATCGAAATAAAAATTGACTCATCACTGAAATATTTACATGTAAATAAAAGAACATGAAATAAATTGAAAGTTACATGTAAAGAAACTAAAAGATGTTAAACCCATTTCTATTATACAGCTTTGCTTTCATTGTGGGGTTTACAATAGCTCCCTCATGAAAGTTACACATGCATACATTAGCTTGGGTGACTTAAAACCATTCTGACACAAGTTAAAGTATGA
The DNA here is from genome assembly GCA_033119305.1 of Pinctada imbricata. NCBI lineage: Eukaryota > Metazoa > Mollusca > Bivalvia > Pterioida > Pteriidae > Pinctada > Pinctada imbricata. The sequence goes on along the minus strand of VSWD01000005.1, from coordinate 64,169,615 downwards.
CTATCAATGTCAAACGTCTTCATATTAATTTGCGTTCTTTATGAGCAGATAAATTTACAGCAGGGACACTTTATTTGCGAACTTTACATGGAACTAACCAACATCAATTGATCCCTGAGTAGGGACCAACAACATCCCTGAGTAGGGATCAACAACAGTCTATATATTAACATGTAAAGAATTCCAATGTTCCAAAAGTATTTGATGGAACACTTATGCTTATGTAATACAATATCCATCTATATTCATGCATTCCCAAACAAATGTTATCCTACTTTTGCTTCATTTCTATATCATTGAAATAATGAGATAGATCTTGAATGTTAGATAAATATCATATTCTAAATGGGAAAATTTTCATTTCAAATATTAATTTTCATATGTACAGTGTAATTTAATTAACTTAAAAATCGGCAATTGTCGGGTTTTACATGATTTTCAGACCCCTCGGGTGGAACCGATTTATCTTTTCTAGAAGACAATGAATGAGTCATAATAATCTTGAAGAAACTTTCTGAGATACCTGTGTTCAAAAACGACACTCATTCCATTGAATTTCAACGAATCTTATTTTCTCAAAAGCGACAAACTATTATCTATATTCATTCAAATTCTACGGACGGGCCCTTTATCTGACAGGGCCCTTTGTATAATGATCATAGTTATAATGATGTCCTTTGTCTAAACCAGGCGATCATTGCATCTAGACTACAAAAAAAAATCATTTATCAGATCAGATTTCTTGTTTCTGTTCCACCAGCAGTGACACTCACCAGGTGACACAAATGTTAAACGTCTTCAGATACATTTACAGCATGGACCAGACATGCATGTTTCGGGTATTTAACCCTCGTCAGTGATCGTAAAATTTGTTTTCGATGGGTTGAGTTTTTTCCAAATAAAAAAGAATATGGAGTATTTGTTTCAAGTCGAATTATAGTCATTGAAACGGATTCCTGTCTTTTTTTGGAATAAACTCAATCCATCGAAAAAAAATTTTGACTCATCACTGAAATATTTACATGTAAATAAAAGAACATGAAATAAATTTAAAGTTACATGTAAAGAAACTAAAAGATGTTAAACCCATTTCTATCATACAACTTTGCTTTCATTGTGGGGTTTACAATAGCGCCCTCATCAAAGTAACACATGCATACATTAGCTTGGGTGACTTAAAATCATTATGACACAAGTTAAGGTATGACAATCAATGTCAAACGTCTTCATATTCATTTCCATTCTTTATGAGCAGATAAATTTACAGCAGGGACACTTTATTTGCGAAATTTACGTGGAACTAATCAACATCAATTGATCCCTGAGTAGGGACCAACAACATCACTGAGTAGGGATCAACAGCAGTCTATATATTAATATGTAAAGAATTCCAATGTTCCAAAAGTATTTGATGGAACACTTATGCTTATGTTATACAATTTCCATCTATATTCATGCATTCCCAAACAAATGTAATCCTACTTTTGCTTCATTTCTATATCATTTAAATAATGAGATAGATCTTGAATGTTAGATAAATATCATATTCTATATGGAAAAACTTTCATTTCAAACATTAATTTTCATATATACAGTGTAGTTTAATTAACTTAAAAATCGGCAGCTCTTGGGTTTTACATGATTTTGAGACCCCTCAGGTGGAACTGATGTATCTTTTCAAGAAGACAACGAATGAGTCATAATAATTTTGAAGAAACTTTCTGAGATACCTGTATTCAAAAACGACACTCATTCCATTGAATTTCAACGAATCTTTTTTTCTCAAAAGCGACAAACTATTACCTATATTCATTCAAATTCTACGGATGGGCCCTTTTTCTGACAGGGCCCTTTGTATAATGATCATAGTTATAATGATGTCCTGTGTCTAAACCAGGCGATCATTACATGTAGACAACAAACATAGGTAATCACAGATTACGAAGCTCACCTCGTGATAGCAAAATTCAATTCAAACATATTTCTTAGTACATGTATATTGGCTTTTAAAGGCAAAACCACTCAAGCAGAAAAAGTAGGTCAAGGTCATTTTATGAAAGTTTGATCAAAGATACATCCAATATGCAAGTTTGGTACATCTAGCAGTTATACTTTGCTCAATATTGGCTTTATAGAGCAAAATCACTCAAGCGCAAAAAGTAGGTCAAGGTCATTTTATGAAAGTTTGATCAAAGATACATCCAATATGCAAGTTTGGTACATGTATCACTTATACTTTGCTCAATATTGGCTTTTAAAGGCAAAATCATTCAAGCGGAAAAAGTAGGTCGAGGTCATTTTATGAAAGTTTGATCAAAGATACATCCAATATGCAAGTTTGGTACATCTAGCAGTTATACTTTGCTCAATATTGGCTTTATAGAGCAAAATCACTCAAGCGGAAAAAGTAGGTCAAGGTCATTTTATGAAAGTTTGATCAAAGATACATCCAATATGCAAGTTTGGTACATGTATCACTTATACTTTGCTCAATATTGGCTTTTAAAGGCAAAATCACTCAAGCGGAAAAAGTAGGTCGAGGTCATTTTATGAAAGTTTGATCAAAGATACATCTAATATGCAAGTTTGGAACATCTAGCACTTATACTTTGCTCAATATTGGCTTTTAAAGGCAAAATCATTCAAGCGGAAAAAGTAGGTCAAGGTCATTATATGAAAGTTTGATCAAAGATACATCCAATATGCAAGTTTGGTACATGTAGCACTTATACTTTGCTCAATATTGGCTTTTAAAAGCGAAATCACTCAAGTGGAAAAAGTAGGTCAGATGCTGCATCCGATGCATGGGTCCATCTCGGCATCCAAAGATGAATCACTTGTGCAAGTTTGGTTACTGTAGCATTAGTACTTTGTCAGATACTGAGCTACCACAAACTTCTTATCCAAATCACTCAAGCGGAAAATGTAGGTCAGATGCTTCATCCAATGCATGGGTTCACCTCAGCATCCAAAGATGAATCACTTGTGCAAGTTTGGTTACTGTAGCATCAGTACTTTGTCAGATACTGAGCTACCCCAAACTTCTTAACCAAGTCACTCAAGCGGAAAATGTAGGTCAGATGCTGCATACGATGCATGGGTTCACCTCAGCATCCAAAGATTAATCACTTTTGCAAGTTTGGTAACTGTAGCATTAGCACTTTGTCAGATACTGAGCTACCCCAAACTTCTTAACCAAGTCACTCAAGCGGAAAATGTAGGTCAGATGCTGCATCCGATGCATGGTTTCACCTCAGCATCCAAAGATGAATCACTTGTGCAAGTTTGGTTACTGTAGCATCAGTACTTTGTCAGATACTGAGCTACCCCAAACTTCTTAACCAAGTCACTCAAGCGGAAAATGTAGGTCAGATGCTGCATACAATGCATGGGTTCACCTCAGCATCCAAAGATGAATCACTTGTGCCAGTTTGGTAACTGTAGCATTAGCACTTTGTCAGATACTGAGCTACCCCAAACTTCTTAACCAAGTCACTCAAGCGGAAAATGTAGGTCAGATGCTGCATCCGATGCATGGTTTCACCTCAGCATCCAAAGATGAATCGCTTGTGCAAGTTTGGTTACTGTAGCATTAGTACTTTGTCAGATACTGAGCTACCCCAAACTTCTTAACCGGACGCAGACGCGGACACGGACACGGACGCGGACGCGTGGGGTTATAGCATAAGCTCACTCCACTTCGTCGAGGTGAGCTAAAAATAAAATAATCATTTATCAGATCAGATTTCTTGTTTGTTTTCCACCAGCAGTGACACTCACCAGGTGACACAAATGTTAAACGTCTTCAAATTCATTAGCATAATTTAAAAGCAGATACATTTACAGCATGGACCAGACATGCATATTTCGGGTATTTAACCCTCGTCAATGATCGTAAAATTTGTTTTCGATGGGTTGAGTTTTTTCCAAATAAAAAAGAATTAGGAGTATTTGTTTCATGTCGAATTATAATAATTGAAACAAATTCCTGTCTTTTATTTGGAATAAACTCGATCCATCGAAAAAAAAAAAATTTGACTCATCACTGAAATATTTACATGTAAATAAAAGTACATGAAATCAATTTAAAGTTACATGTGAAGAAACTAAAAGATGTTAAACCCATTTCTATCATACAACTTTGCTTTCATTGTGGGGTTAACAATAGCGCCCTCATCAAAGTAACACATGCATACATTAGCTTGGGTGACTTAAAACCATTCTGACACAAGTTAAAGTATGACTATCAATGTCAAACGTCTTCATATTCATTTGCGTTCTTTATGAGCAGATGAATTTACAGAAGGGACACTTTTTTTGCGAACTTTACTTGGAACTAACCAACATCAATTGATCCCTGAGTAGGGATCAACAACATCCCTGAGTAGGGATCAACAACAGTCTATATATTAACATGTAAAGAATTCCAATGTTCCAAAAGTATTTGATGGAACACTTATGCTTATGTTATACAATATCAATCTATATTCATGCATTCCCAAACAAATGTTATCCTACTTTTGCTTCATTTCTATATCATAAAAATAATGAGATTCGTCTTGAATTTTAGATAAATATCATATTCTATATGGAAAAATTTTCATTTCAAATATTAATTTTCATATAACAGTGTAGTTTAATTAACTTAAAAATCGGCAATTCTCGGGTTTTACATGATTTTGAGACCCATTGGGTGGAACCGATGTATCTTTTCTAGAAGACAATGAATGAGTCATAATAATCTTGAAGAAACTTTCTGAGATACCTGTATTCAAAAACGACACTCATTCCATTGAATTTCAACAAATCTTTTTTTCTCAAAAGCGACAAGCTATTATCTATATTCATTCAAATTCTATGGATGGGCCCTTTTTCTGACAGGGCCCTTTGTATACTGATCATAGTTATAATGATGTCCTGTGTCTAAACCAGGCGATCATTGCATCTAGACTACAAAAAAAATAATCATTTATCAGATCAGATTTCTTGTTTGTGTTCCACCAGCAGTGACACTCACCAGGTGACACAAATGTTAAACATCTTCAAATTCATAAGCATTATTTAAAAGCAGATACATTTACAGCATGGACCAGACATGCATGTTTCGGGTATTTAACCCTCGTCAGTGTTGGTAAAATTTGTTTTCGATGGGTTGAGATTCTTCCAAATAAAAAAAGAATTAGGAGTATTTGTTTCATGTTGAATTATAGTAATTGAAGCAGATTCCTGTCTTTTATTTGGAATAAACTCAATCCATCGAAAAAAAAAAAAATTGACTCATCACTGAAATATTTACATGTAAATAAAAGTACATGAAATAAAGTGAAAGTTACATGTAAAGGAACTAAAACATGTAAAACCCATTTCTAACATACAACTTTGCTTTCATTGTGGGGTTTACAATAGCACCCTCATCAAAGTAACACATGCATACATTAGCTTGGGTGACTTAAAACCATTCTGACACAAGTTAAGGTATGACTATAAATGTCAAACGTCTTCATGTTAATTGACATCCTTTTTGAGCAGATAAATTTACAGCAGGGACGCTTTATTTGCAAAATTTACTTTGAACTAACCAACATCAATTGATCCCTGAGTAGGGATCAACAACAGTCTATATATTAACATGTAAAGTATTCCAATGTTCCAAAAGTATTTGATGGAACACTTATGCTTAAGTTATACAATATTCATCTATATTCATGCATTCCCAAAGAAATGTTATCCTACTTTTGCTTCATTTCTATATCATTTAAATAATGAGATAGATCTTGAATGTTAGATAAATATCATATTCTGTATTGAAAAACTTTTATTTCAAACATTAATTTTCATATATACAGTGTAGTTTAATTAACTTAAAAATCGGCAACGCTAGGGTTTTACATGATTTTGAGACCCCTCTGATGGAACCGATGTATCTTTTCTAGAAGACAATGAATGAGTCGTAATAATCTTGAAGAAATTTTCTGAGATACCAGTGTTCAAAAACGACACTCATTCCTTTGAATTTCAACAAATCTTTTTTTTCAACAAATCTTTTTTTTTTCTCAAAAGCGACAAACTATTATCTTTATTCATTCAAATTCTACGGATGTGCCCTTTATCTGACAGGGCCCTTTGTATAATGATTATAGTTATAATGATGTCCTGTGTCTAAACCAGGCGATTATTGCGTCTAGACTACCAAAAAATAATAATCATTTATCAGATCAGATTTCTTGTTTGTGTTTCACCAGTTATGACACTCAACAGGTGTCAAAAATGTTAAACGTCTTCAAATTCATTAGCATAATTTAAAAGCAGATATTTCAGTAGATTCAAATATTTCTTCCAGAGGGAAGGGATGATAACAAATAAAAACACAAACACTCAGATACACAGATTTTCGGCCACTTGGCCTTTATCAAGTGTAAAAAACGACGATCTATAACAATTCTAAGAAAAAACCATCCTTGCTTCTCTGGCGTTCATTGCAAAATCGAATTTTGCAATGAACGCCAGAGAAGCAAGGATGGATTTTACTTAGAATTGTTATAGATCGTCGTTTTTTACACTTGATAAAGGCCAAGGGGCCAAAAATTTGTGTATCTGAGTGTTTGTGTTTTTATTTGTTAAAAGCAGATACATTTACAGCATGGACCAGACATGCATGTTTCGGGTTTAACCCTCGTCAGTGATCGTCAAATTTGTTTTCGATGGGTTGAGGTTTTTTCCAAATAAAAAAGAATAAACTCGATCCATCGAAAAAAAAATGATTATCACTGAAATATTTACATGTAAATAAAAGGACATGAAATAAATTGAAAGTTACATGTAAAGAAACTAAACCATGTTACCATAATACAACTTTGTTTTCATTGTGGGGTTTATAATAGCGCCCTCATCAAAGTAACACAAGCATACATTAACTTGGGTGACTGTTTAAACCATTATGACACAAGTTAACGTATGACTAAATGATAAACGTCTTTTAATTCCTTGGCATTCTTTAAGGGCAGATAAATTTACAGCACGGACAATTTATTTGCGAAATTTAGTTGGAACTAACCAACATCAATTGATTCTGAGTGGGAATCAACAGCAATTTACATATTAACATGTAAAGTATATCTATGTTCCAAAGTCTTTAATGGAGCACTTATGCTTATGTTATACAATATCCATCTATATTCATGCATTCCGAAACAAATGTTATCCTAGTTGTCCTTGATTTCTTTATCATTTGAATAATGAGATAAATCTTGAATGTTGGATAAATATCATATTCTTTATGACTTTTAATTGTTTCATTAACTTAAAAACTGGCAAGTCTCGGGATTTTCATGGTTTTATTCATTCCGAGGTTCGCAACCTTTCCTGTAGAAAATCTAATGATTTTGCCTTCCCTTCTCTATGAGACTGAATGACTGATTGGTACTTCTGTAATGTTTATTTGAGACCCCTCGGGTGGAACCGATGTATCTTTTATAAGAGACCATGAAAGAGTCTTATAATAATCTTGAAGAAACTGTCTGAGATACCTCTGTTCAAAAAAGACCTTAATTCCATTGAATTTCAATAAATCTTTTTTTTTTCTCTCAAAAGCGATAAAATATTATCATATTATCTATATTCATTTTCTACGAATGGATCCTTTTTTCTGACGGGGACCTTTGGATTATCAATATAAATATAATGAGTTCGTGCGTCTAAACCAGGCGATCGATCAGTGCATCTAGACTACAGAAAGTAATAATCATTTATCAGATCAGATTTCTTGCTTGTGTTCCACCAACAGTGTTACTCACCAAGTGGTACAAATATATATGAAATTCTCAGTGTGCGTCTTGTTTTTGTTTACTTGTCAGGAATGTAAGAGGTTGAAAATAAATATTTTGACCTCGAGTCACTGAAAAATAGATAATCTGGCCAGCATAAATAATCTGACCCGAAAAATTGCCAGCCACCCCCCCCCCCCCCCCCTTCCAGGATCAAATGGTCGTCCCCTTACTACAAATGGTGAAAAGTCTAATAAAAGTCTAAAGTGTGACAGACAGGCAGACGATGTATATGGACGGACAGAGGCGAAAATACAGTATAGGGTAATAACAAATGAGAAAGGGAGGAGAGTTTAGTCTTCACCTTGGAAGATGGAGAAAAAATCGGGAAAGTGCTTTTATCACATGGAGAGGTTGGATCGCGACCACTTCATTAGGATATCTGTAACTTTAAACACTTTGTCCTTGAAGAATACATGGTACCTTTTAAAGTGAAGATTGAAATGTTTAACGAGAAATGAAATTCTGAATACCTGTGTTTGCATGAATGCCCCCGGAGGCCGGTTTGTCTGTACATATTACAAAATTTTCTGTTCAGAAGATCAAAGTTTTTCAAATGTAGATCAAGGGTCAAGGCTACGATTTTAAAAATTTTCGTATCGACGGAAACACATGAAAAATGTGAAAGCTGTATCACATTCCACTGAAAAATTATGCCCAATATTACAGATTTTCAAATATGTGTCTTCGAAGATCAAGGTCGTGGTCACACGGCCAAAAATTTTGGAATCGATAAAGATCTTGTCATAAGGAATAAGCATGTGAAATATCAAAGCTCTATCACCTATCATTCAAAAGTAATGGCCAATGTTAAAGTTCTTCAAAATCAGGTCAAAGATCAAGGACACAATCTAAAAAATTTTTGTTATCGATGGAAAGCTCCTGTCACAAGGAATACGCATGTGAATAAAAGGTCTATCATCGTCCATTCAAAAGATGATGTCCAATGTCAAAGTTTTTTGGTCAATCAGACAAACAGATGGACAGGACAAAAACTAGATACCCCCGATTCTATGATTCCGGGGGATAAAAATTTTAAAAAGCACCCTCCCCTTTTATGTATTTTGTGAATATTGTTTCTATATTAAGAAAGGGGGGGATGGATAAGTCCGCATTTCATCCTGTTATGATCATGTAGAGAGCATTCTCAAACTTTCACTGTACAAACAAGTCTGCAGAAGATTAATGAGGACTGTGTCAAAGTTTATTGTTTGGAAAACTGCAATGTAATATAGACCACACATAAACATAAATGTAACTATTAGATCTGTCATCAAAATTAATTCGTATCCTGCTTGTTTAGCATTTTTCAGATCCAACACTTCATTGTTGACGCGCCGAGTCAGTTTAATTTACTGTGAATATGAATATACTATTGAAAAAAAATCGGTCTACATACAATAATTCTACATTAATTTGATTTGTTTTATTGCATTAAATTTCTTCGAGAAAAATATTAAGGAAAATTAGAAATAAGTTCAGGAAAATGAGAAATGAATTTAGGAAAATGAAAAATATATTTAGAAAAAAAAAAAAAAAAGGAGAAAAATACTTTGGAAAATGAGAAATAAATTTAGGAGAACGAGAAATAAATTTAGGAAAATGATAAATATATTTAGAAAAACGAGAAAAATATTTAGGAAAATGAGAAATAAATATATAAGTGACAATGAAAAGTATATTTACAGAAAGAGAAAAGAAAAATAAGGGATCGGACAGAGTGAAAGGGAGGGGGTAAGGGTTTGGAGGAGAGAGAGGGGAGGGATGAACGTTAGGGGAGGGAGTAGGTATGAAGTGGGAGGGAGGAGGGAGGGGGTCAGAGGGAGAGATGAGGGAGGAATGGAGGAGGAATGAATGAGAGGTTGGAGGTAAAGGGGCGAGAGAAGGAAGGGGTGGGAGGGGAAGAGGGGTACCTTCCTGTCTATTCCCCTTGCATATAAATGGAAACCAAAAAAAGATATATGATATGTATATAAATATGTTAACATGAAATTCCCCCACTACACTCTACTTTTAGCACTCCCAAAATATTAATGAGATGCATTTCAAGAGATAAATACCATCTCCCACGTGACGGCTCTTGCAAATTAATCTATATCATTCATCTTGCCCGTGTACATGAGCAGCGGGAGTTGCGGGGAAGTGGTAGAAAAATAGGCATCCGTACTTTCGTCTATATAAAACGTAGATATACGTAATATGGTACAATACTCCTCCCGTTTAAGAAAATAACCTAGGTTCAAATGATTTAGATTGTTCATCAAACGATACAATAATCATCAACTGTTATGATATTTGGTTATTTCCTAAACGCATTGTTTTGACACCTCAATAGAGCCTAACTGAATGAAAAAAAAAATGTATCATTAGGGATAGCTCTGAATTTCGTCATTAAAATTAATTATATTAAATTAAAGCATTTTCATGTCGAATTTTTTTTCACTGTTCGTAATGAGTGACCCTATTTTCTCCCTCACTGCATAGCTCTGTAGCTCTTCAACGATTTTTGGCCATATTTTTCACTTAAATACGCTTCTGAGTAAACCCTACACAAAATTTTGGGCTGCTCATTTTGGCAAGAGGAAATTGCAGATGGCGCCGGGAGGGTTTACTTTGGCTTTATTTAAATTGTTTGACACTGAGTACTACTGGCGAGGATTCAATGTCCGGGACGCGTGTCTTGTGCAGTGGGTTGGTACTATAGTCGACTTGAGTTGCCTGCTCTTACTTTGGTAACGCGATATATATATATATATATCCAAATTATGATTAAAAAAATCCAACGTAAAGAAGAATAAAATAGAAAAAAATGTTAAAGCACCACAGAAACGATGTATTATTTTCACATATTTTATTGTTACACGTGTTTCGGCCGTATCAAAGGCCTCTTCAGACAATAATGTACGAAACAAAGTATTGGTACATGCAATATATTGATGAAAAAGCATGATAAGTAAATAAGATTAAGTACTAAGCACTCCTTGGTCACGTATGCTTACTTCCAGGGAAAAGTAAATAAATGATATTATCAGTTCTACCTATAGGAAGTGCTGAATCAGATAAATTGGTCAAGTGAACATGTTTTAAGAAATGTGGGCGTAAATTATCAAGTTCTGTTTAACATAGGTTTAAATCTATCAATAAAACTCTGTTCTTTAATAGTAATCATAGAATAATCATCTGTTTGATAAATTGGCATAACTTTAAAATTCCCTTTATATATATATATATATATATCTAGACACGCAATGCCAGTCTAGTACTATAGAACATTGACAATTACACCGTGGGTAATCTCGCAACGCAAAACAATTGATTTTTCTATATTTTTGCACAAAATAGGTAATTTATTACAAATAGGGAAATGTGATGCAGTGTAATAACGCCCTAACTATGAGTTGCATCAAAATAAGGTGGATATTAGCTTTTTATAACGCACAAACACGATCGGCGTTCTACTTTCACTTTCATCTACACGAGTCTTCAGCTTTATAAAAGGATATTACCTCTCGTACTTTTGATAAAAATCGTAGTTAAGGCATCATTACACTGCATCACATTCCCTTTTTTTGTGAAAAATAATTTGTATTACACGAAATTTTAGATAAACCGAGTGTTCTGCGTTGCGAGATTACCCTTCGTGAATTATTACTGTCACTGTCCATGACCTGCAAAAGAAATACCCCAAGACCAATATATATCCTAAAATTAATCATATACCGGTATAATAAGCAATGTGCAAAGGAGCTGATAAAATAAAGAGTAGAATCTGCCCTGAAAAAGTGTCATTTTCAAAATGGGAACTTCAAGAATCCTTTCAGAGTTCTTAGTTTAATCATAATCAGCAGTTCGGCAGTTGGATAAGATTTATCATGCATCGTTTTCCTAGATTTCGGGGCAAAACATTTTTTTTTCTATAGAAATCAACGGAAAATGGAAAAGTTTTTTTAAAACATTGCCCACTCCCTTAGCTCTTTAACGCCACTTTTACAGAAGGTGTATATCAGTAATACACATCTTTTGACAAAGTGGGGTTCTGTAGCTAAGCGGGGGGGGATGCCCCAGAGACGAAAAACTAAACATAGGGTAATCAAAGATTACATAGCTCGCCTATACAGGTTTATGTCAGAAACCAGGTTTGAAAAGTAGGTCAAAGTCCAAGGTCAAGGTCACTAGGTCAAAGGTCATGGTCTCAAATGAAAGATCTCATCACAAGGTATCTACATGTGAAATATCAAACCCCTACCCCTTACAGTTCAAGAGGTATAGCCCAGGTTAAAGTTTTGTCTACGGACGACAACGACGACGCCGAGGGTATGGCATTAGCTCTCCTGACTTTTTCGTCCCGGCGAGCTAAAAAAGGGAGGGTGGAAGGACTTTTTACGAATCTGTGTTTTAGGCTATAATATAAGCAAAGTTCAATTTTCGGAAAGCATCGTGCACAGAAATCTTTTCTGCTACTGTCTGATTTGATTTAATGTCTTCTTGATGATTTGTCTCTCTTATCACAACAGGTTATTCCAAAAACAAAGGAGCTAATTAAAGTTCAATGGTAAAGTGCGAATCTGGAACTTCAAGTATAATTATCTTGTATTGTCGTCTTATCTAGACGATAAATGTATACTTCAAATCAACCTAATTCATGACACCAGATTTTCAAAATGATACTTGAATAAAGAAAACTTAATTTTGAAAACTTTTGTATATAGAGCATGTACAATGACTTTATAGAAAATCAGCCTTCTGAATTTATTTAAAACAAATATGAAAATCGAATTAATATGAATAAAATATATAACTGATACAATTAAATCTTCGTTTTTATAAGGCACCCCCAAAAAGTTGGGTTTACTGTCACCTGACCGACCCCATGTTTTCACCCCGATCCTAACGTTCTTTTTTTACCCTAAGTTTGATGGCACGTGTTGTATTGTCAGCATATTTATTTCTATCGAGCTACCAGTAAAAACAACCGCCTTTATAAGCATTAGTCGTAATCGTGTAGCCCGGCACGTGTCATAAATTTACAGCGTAACGGTAAATCAGAACGATTTATTTAAATGTTGTTTTAATCTGTCTTTATCACCCTTCGACATAAATCCCGATCTTGCCATCTTTGTCAGATAAATAAATTTAATTTTACAAGATAAAGAATTTTAAAGAGGCGTATATTTGACTTTGAATAAATAAAGATCCGGTATATACGCTGGAATGACCATTATATACGGAGTCTATAAGAAGTTGAAATGAATTTATCAGTATCCTCATCACAAACACATAACATGCATATTGCACGTCACACGATTGATATCTTTCTTTAATAAATAGTTTTAGCGACTAGGGCTTTATATATATATGTAATTCACTTCTTTCTTTTTTCAGTTGTAGATTAAGTAGAACGGTATAATTATGCATTGGCAGACTACATGTAAGAGGGCGGGTGCGGAAGGGGATTATCATTAGTTTCTATTTTTGAACCATATCTGCATGAAGGAATTTGATCACCTAAAATATTTAATGTCACCGTAATCGAAGATTCGGGGGCATATAGTTTTTGGTCTGTATGTTTGTCTGCAAAAACTTTAACATTGGGCATAACTTTTGAATGGTAAGTGATAGGCTTTCATATTTCACATATGTATTCCTTGTGACTAGACCTTTCCATGGATACCAAAATTTTTGACCTTGTGACCTTGGCCTTGGAGTTTGACCTACATGTACTTTTGAAACTCTTTAACCTTGGGCATAACTTTCGAACGGTAAGTGAAAGGGCTTTCATATTTCAAATTTTTTTCCTATTGACAAGACATTTCCATGGATACCAAATTTTTTTACCGTGTGACCTTGACCTTGGAGTTTGATCTACTTTTGAAAAACTTAAACCTTGACCATAACTTTCAAATGGTAAGTGTTAGGGCTTTCAAATTTCATATGTGCATTCCTTGTGACAAGACCTTTCCATGGATACCAAGATTTTTGACCTGGTGACCTTGACCTTGGAGTTTGATCTACTTTTGAAAAACTTTAACCTTGGCCATAATTTCTGAATGGTAAGTGATAAGGCTTTCATAATCTGCATGTGTTTTCCTTTTAACAAGACCTTTCCATGGATACAAAAATTATTTACCTCTTGACCTTGACCTTGGAGTTTGACATTATTTCGAAAATTTAAACTTTAGCCATAACTTTTGAATGATAAGTGAAAGGGCTTTCATATTTCACATTTGAATTCCATGTGGCAAGACTTTTCCATGGATACCAAATTTGACCACATGACCTTGACCTCAACTGTGAAACTGCTTTTCATCTGTTTTACTTTCAAAGATGTCAACGGAGGCATTCGTGTTTCACAAACACAGGTTTTATTTTAACCTGTTTTAAAAGGTTGAACCTGCAGATCTTAATTCCATTCACTAGCTAGTACATATTCAAGTCTTTCTTCCAAGAACTCTACAACTGCTACGAGGTGTCAATGTCATATGAATATGGTATTCTAAATTAAATTACATGTACCATGAATCTGTGTTTGAAAATAGAATACCCATGAATCATCTAACTTTCTAAAGTATAACAATGTTTGAGTGCAAATTTATTTTATTATCAAAGTTGATATACATAGTATTGTCATCTATTTATAGCATTTTCCGTGATAGTAAGAGAACATTTTCACTGCTAAACTCCCTTATTTCACCAAATCTACCTTAAAATTCACATATATCTCTCCTATTGCTCGTATAGTAAAACTTATCTTTTTTGTGTCGCCTGCGAAGCATAGCGACACTTAGGGATCACTCTGTCCGTTGTCCGTCTGTCTGCCACACTAGGATGTCACACCCTATAAAAGTGATCCATGAGTGTTGCTATGTTTCGCAGGCGACACATGCATTCCTTGAAATGATTTTTTAACCCAAAATACTTCCTGTTTCATTCCAACTTGGGTTTTCAAAATTATAAGAAAAAATATTGATTTTTGTCAATAGATCCGCCTGTTATTCATATTACTTTTTTTCTGACATAACTTAATTGTTGTTGATTTCATAGAAAAAATGACCAATTATTGTAGGAAATAATGTCCACTTTACATGTAAATATCACATAAATGGTGTGGATCCTCCTTCACAATCCAAGCCATTGTTATAAAGAGTTTTTCCTATAAATGAACATCTTTGATCTCTAATCGTCCTTCTTCCCTTATTGTTTCTTATTGACAGAAAATTCTGTTCGGTCTCATCTAATTTCCTTCTCGATTTAATTATACTATACATTTACAGGCCAATGAGACTCACTCGAAGAAATGGGAGAATCTGCTAAAGCGATGGGGAAACCTTTATGTCAGATTTTCTTTTTTTTAGCATTTGAAATATGGTTACCGTTTTGTCTCATTTACATGTAACCAGCAGATTCAATTGATCTACTTAATTTACATGTAAATATTTCAATGATTTTCGATGGATCAAGCTTATACATCGGAAAGGTCAGGAATTTGTATTTTTTCTAAAGCTCATAAAAATACTTCCTGTTTCCTTCCAATGTATTGAAAATACTTCCTTTTTCTTTCCAATGTATAAACTCAACCTATCGAAATAGAAGGTTTCATTCTTCAAATATGAACTACTAGTATAGAACTGGAATGGTTACCGTTTTGTCTCCTTTACATATAACCAGCAGATTAAAATGATCTACTTAATTTTCATGTAAATATTTCAGTGATGAATCAATTTTTTTTCGATGGATCAAGCTTATTCATCAGAAAGGTCAGGAATTTGTATTTTTACTAACTTCCTGTTTCTTTCCTATGTATAAACTCAACCCATCGAAATAGAAGGTTTCATTCTTCAAATATGAACAATAGAACTTGAATGGTTACCGTTTGTCTCATTTACATGTAACCAGCAGATTCAATTGATCTATTTAATTTACATGTAAATATTTCAGTGATGAATCAAATTTTTTTTCGCTGGATCAAGCTTATACATCAGAAAGATTAGGAATTTGTATTTTTATTAACTTCCTGTTTTTTTTTTTCCAATGAATAAACTCAACCCATCGAAATAGAAGGCTCATTCTTCAAATATGACCAACAGAACTTCAAAAACACTTTGAAAAAACTCACGACACACTGCAGGTGGTGCTCTTTTTTTCCAAGTCAGGATTAAGTTGCCATGATAAAGAAGCATTCTCGAATCATCCAACTTGGGTATTCAAATTATAAGTAAAACTATTCTTGTTATCAAATGCCCGCCCTTTCTTTATCGAAAAATAACAAGCTTTCTTACACACATTGTGGTTATGCCTCTGTCATTGATGTAACCAATTCATCCGCCTGTTATTCACTATTGCTTCTTTCTGATATGAATTCTTTGTAGTTGATTTCTTCAACAAAGTTGACCAATTATTGTAGGAATAATGTCCACTTTACATGTAAATATCACATAAATGGTGTGTATCCTCCCTCACGATTCAAGCATTCAAAGTCATTAATAAAGAGTTTTTCTTATAATGTACATCTTTGATCTCTAATCGTCCTTCTTCCTTTAGGGTTTCTTATTGACAGAAAATTCTGTTCGGTCTCATCTAATTTCCTTCTGGTGATGTAATTATCCTATAAATTTACAGGCGAATGAGACCCACTCAAAGAAATGGGGGAATCTGTTACAGCGATGAGGAAACCTTTATGTCAGATTTTCTTTTTTTAACATTTAAAATATGGTTACTGTTTTGTCTCATTTACATGTAACCAGCAGATTGAATTGATCTACTTAATTTACATGTAAATATTTCAGTGATGAATCAATTTTTTTTTCGATGGATCAAGCTTATACATCGGAAAGGTCAGGAATTTGTATTTTTTTTCTAAAGCTCATAAACATTCTTCCTGTTTCTTTCCAATGTATTGAAAATACTTCCTTTTTCTTTCCAATGTATAAACTCAACCTATCGAAATAGAAGGTTTCATTCTTGAAATAAGAACAATAGAACTTGAATGGTTACCGTTTGTCTCATTTACATGTAACCAGCAGATTAGAATGATCTCCTTAATTTACATGTAAATATTTCAGTGATGAATCAATTTTTTTTCGATGGATCAAGCTTATACATCAGAAACGTCAGGAATTTGTATTTTTACTAACTTCCTGTTTCTTTCCTATATATATACTCAACCCATCGAAATAGAAGGTTTCATTCTTCAAATATGAACAATAGAACTTGAATGATTACCGTATGTCTCATTTAAATGTAACCAGCAGATTCAATTGATCTACTTAATTTACATGTAAATATTTCAGTGATGAATCAAATTTTTTTTCGATGGATCAAGCTTATACATCAGAAAGATCAGGAATTTGTATTTTTACTAACTTCCTGTTTCTTTCTTATGTATAAACTCAACCCATCGAAATAGAAGGTTTCATTCTTCAAATATGAACAATAGGACTTGAATGGTTACTGTTTTGTCTCATTTACATGTAACCAGCAGATTCAATTGATCTACTTAATTTACATGTAAATATTTCAGTGATGAATCAAATTTTTTTTCGATGGATCAAGCTTATACATAAGAAAGGTCAGGAATTTGTATTTTTATTAACTTCCTGTTTCTTTCTAATGTATAAACTCAACCCATCGAAATAGAAGGTTTCATTCTTCAAATATGAACAATAGAACTTGAATGGTTACTGTTTTGTCTCATTTACATGTAACCAGCAGATTCAATTGATCTACTTAATTTACATGTAAATATTTCAGTGATGAATCAAATTTTTTTTTTCGATGGATCAAGCTTATACATAAGAAAGGTCAGGAATTTGTATTTTTATTAACTTCCTGTTTCTTTCTAATGTATAAACTTAACCCATCGAAATAAAAGGCTCATTCTTCAAATATGAACAATAGAACTTCAAAAACACTTTGTCAAAACTCACGATACACTGTAGGTGGTGCTCTTTTTTTCCAAGTCAGGATTAAGTTGCCATGATAAAGAAGCATTCTCGAATCATCCAACTTGGGTATTCAAATTATAAGTAAAAATATTCTTGTTCTCAAACGCCCGCCCTTTCTTTATCGAAAAATAGCAAGCATTCTTACACACATTGTGGTTATGCCTCTGTCACTGATATTACCAATTCATCCGCCTGTAATTCACTATTTCTTCTTTCTGATATAACTTATTTGTAGTTGATTTCTTCAACAAAGTTGACCAATTATTGTAGGAATAATGTCCACTTTACATGTAAATATCACATAAACGGTGTGTATCCTCCCACACGATTCAAGCATTTAAAGTCATTAATAAAGGGTTTTTCTTAGAAATGTACGTCTTTGATCTCTAATCGTCCTTCTTCCTTTAGGGTTTCTTATTGACAGAAAATTCTGTTCGGTCTCATCTATTTTCCTTCTGGTGATGTGATTATCCTATAAATTTACAGGCGAATGAGACCCACTCAAAGGAATGAGGGAATCTGTTACAGCGATGAGGAAACCTTTATGTCAGATTTTCTTTTTTTAATATTTGAAATATGGTAACCGTTTTGTCTCATTTCGTGTAACCAGCAGATTCAATTGATCTACTTAATTTACATGTAGATATTTCAGTGATGAATCAATTTTTTTTTCGATGGATCAAGCTTATACATCGGAAAGGTCAGGAATTTGTATTTTTTTCTAAAGCTCATAAAAATTCTTCCTGTTTCTTTCCAATGTATTGAAAATACTTCCTTTTTCTTTCCAATGTATAAACTCAACCTATCGAAATAGAAGGTTTCATTCTTGAAATAAGAACAGTAGAACTTGAATGGTTACCGTTTGTCTCATTTACATGTAACCAGCAGATTAAAATGATCTACTTAATTTACATGTAAATATTTCAGTGATGAATCAATTTTTTTTCGATGGATCAAGCTTATACATCAGAAACGTCAGGAATTTGTATTTTTACTAACTTCCTGTTTCTTTCCTATGTATAAACTCAACCAATCGAAATAGAAGGTTTCATTCTTCAAATATGAACAATAGAACTTGAATGGTTACTGTTTTGTCTCATTTACATGTAACCAGCAGATTCAATTCATCTACTTAATTTACATGTAAATATTTCAGTGATGAAATTTTTTTTTCGATGGATCAAACTTATACATAAGAAAGGTCAGGAATTTGTATTTTTATTAACTTCCTGTTTCTTTCTAATGTATAAACTCAACCCATCGAAATAAAAGGCTCATTCCTCAAATATGAACAACAGAACTTCATAAACACTTCGAAAAAACTCACGACACACTGCAGGTGGTGCTCTTTGTTTTCTAAGTCAGGATTAAGTTGCCATGACAATGAAGCATTCTCGAATCATCCAACTTGGGTAATCAAATTATAATTAAAAATATTCTTGTTCTCAAACATGTAACCAGCAGATTCAATTGATCTACTTAATTTACATGTAAATATTTCAGTGATGAATCAAATTTTTTTCGATGGATCAAGCTTATACATCAGAAAGGTCAGGAATTTGTATTTTTACTAAAGCTCATAAAAATACTTCCTGTTTCTTTCTAATGTATAAACTCAACCAATCGAAATAGAAGGTTTTATTCAAATATGAACGATAGAACTTCAAAAACAATTTGAATAAAACTTTGTGTTTGTGAAACACAAATGCCCCGGTGGCATCTTTCTTAGTTTAAACACCGTTTTCTATTAAGTAGGTGAAAGGTCAAAGTTCAGTGTTACAAGGTTAACAATTGTTGGTATCATTGGAAAAATATTGCCCAATGTTAAAGATTTTGAAAGGTAGGTCAAAGGTCAAAGTCACAAGGTGACAAAATATGGTATCAATGGAAAGGAATTGTCATACACAATACACATGTGAAATATGAAAGCCTTATCACTCACCATTAAAATGTTGTACCCAATGTAAAAGTTTTTGAAAAGTAGGTCAAAGGTCAAGTTGAAGATCATAATGTCAAACAAGTTAAAAGTCATGTTTGTAAAACATTAATGCCCCCCTACCCCTTCAGTGATTAAAGTCTGTCACAACTTTATACTTGCATTGATACAACCTATGGGGGTATAAAGTAACAGTTTCATTTCAATATGTAACTCCACTCAAGAGATATTGAACAGAAACCCTGAAGTTTTGGTATTTTTCAAAGTGCAAGGGGCATAACTCTGTCAAATTTTTTTTGATCGGACCTAAATATGAACTTGACCTAGATTTTCATTTGATGTGTCTGTATACAAAATTTCATTTTTATATGTAACTCCACTCAAGAGATATTGAACGGAAACCCTGAAATTTTGGTATTTTTCGAAATGCAAGGGGCATTACTCTGTCAAAATTTTGTTGATTGGACCCAAAAAAGAACTTGACCTTGATTGTCATTTGATGTATCCATATACAAAATTTCATTTCAATATGTAACTCCACTCAAGAGATATTGAACGGAAACCCTGAAATTTTGGTATTTTTCGAAGTGCAAGGGGCATAACTCTGTCAAAATTTTGTTGATCAGACCCAAATAATAACTTGACCTAGATTGTCATTTGATGTATCCATATACAAAATTTCATTTCAATATGTGAATCCACTCAAGAGATATTGAACGGAAACCCTGAAATTTTGTTTTTTTTCGAAGTGTAAGGGGCATAACTCTGTCAAATTTTTTTCGATCAGACCTTAATACGAACTTGACCTGGATTTTCATTTGATGTGTCTGTATACAAAATTTCATTTCAATATGTAACTCCATTCAAGAGATATTGAACGGAAACCCTGAAATTTTGGTATTTTTCGAAATGCAAGGGGCATAACTCTGTCAAAATTTTTTTGATGGGACCCAAATATGAAGTTGGCCTAGATTTTTGTTTGATGTGTCTGTATACAAAATTTCATTTCAATATGTGAATCAACTCAAGAGATAATGAACGGAAACCCTGAAATTTTGGTATTTTTCGAAGTGCAAGGGGCATAACTCTGTCAAAATTTTTTCGATCGGACCTTAATACGAACTTGACCTGGATTTTTGTTTGATGTGTCTGTATACAAAATTTCATTTCAATATGTAACTCCATTCAAGAGATATTGAACGGAAACCCTGAAATTTTGGTATTTTTCGAAATGCAAGGGGCATAACTCTGTCAAAATTTTTTTGATCGGACCCAAATATGAACTTGATCTAGTTTTTCATTTGATGTGTCTGTATACAAAATTTCATTTCAATATGTAACTCCATTCAAGAGATATTGAACGGAAACCCTGAAATTTTGGTATTTTTCGAAGTGCAAGGGGCATAACTCTGTCAAAATTTTTTTGATCAGACCCAAATATAAACTTGACCTAGATTTTTGTTTGATGTGTCTGTATACAAAATTTCATTTCAATATGTGAATCCACTCAAGAGATATTGAACGGAAACCCTGAAATTTTGGGCTTTTTCGAAGTGTAAGGGGCATAACTCTGTCAAAATTTTTTCGATCCGACCTTAATACAAACTTGACCTGGATTTTCATTTGATGTGTCTGTATACAAAATTTCATTTCAATATGTAACTCCATTCAAGAGATATTGAACGGAAACCCTGAAATTTTGGTATTTTTCGAAATGCAAGGGGCATAACTCTGTCAACATTTTTTTGATCGGACCTAAATATGAACTTGGCCTAGATTTTTGTTTGATGTGTCTGTATACAAAATTTCATTTCAATATGTGAATCCACTCAAGAGATATTGAACGGAAACCCTGAAATTTTGGTATTTTTCGAAGTGCAAGGGGCATAACTCTGTCAAAATTTTTTCTATCGGACCTTAATACGAACTTGACCTGGATTTTTGTTTGATGTGTCTGTATACAAAATTTCATTTCAATATGTAACTCCATTCAAGAGATATTGAACGGAAACCCTGAAATTTTGGTATTTTTCGAAATGCAAGGGGCATAATTCTGTCAAAATTTTTTTGATCGGACCCAAATATGAACTTGACCTAGATTTTTGTTTGATGTGTCTGTATACAAAATTTCATTTCAATATGTGAATCCATTCCAGAGATATTGAACGGAAACTGATGTTGCGGACCGACCGACAGACCGACCGACCGACAGACCGACCGACAGACCGACAGACCGACCGACAGCGGCAAACCTATATGTCCCCTCTTCTTCGAAGGGGGGCATAAAAATTTGGTATGAATGGAAAGGTCTTGTCACAAAGGAATACACATGTGAAATATGAAGGCCCTATCATTTACCATTCAAAAGTTATGCCCATGCAGTGTTAAAGTTTTTCCCACTGACAGATGGACAGCCCCAAAAACTACATGCCCCCGGGCACGACACACTGTAGGTGGTGATCTTTGTTTTTCAAGTCAGCCTTTATGCTGCCTACATTTTGAGCCATCATCCAACTTGGTTTTCAAAATATAGCAAGCTTTCTTACACATAATGTAGTAATGCCTTTGTTATTGATGTAAGCAACAGTCCCACCTTTAATTCAATACGGTAATACTTTTTTTCTGATATAAGTTCATATAACTTAAATGTTTATCTCATCAAGAGAATTAACCAATTATTGTAGATAATCATGTCCACTGTACATGTACATATACTCCTCTCTCAGGAATCAAGCATTTGTTAAAATGAGGTTTTCCTATAAATGTACATCTTTGATCTCTATTCTTCCTTCTTCCCTTATGGTTTCTAATTGACAGAAAATTCTGTTTGGCCTCATCTAACACCTTCTGTGATGAATTTTGGGGAGAATGATACCCAGTCTTAAAGGTAGGGGCGGTGGATTATGTCATATATCAGCTTAATAGCGAGCGGAGCTCGCTGCAAAGGCCCGAAGGGCCTTTGCGAGCGAAGCTCGCCCTTATGGTAACGCGTATACACATTTCTTATTGAGAAAATATGCTGAATCGAAGAATGAGAATGTACTACTATGCTTTCAAAAATTTTCGTCCCCTCGCAGACAGAGTTGCTGCGGAGATGCTGGATATTGCCATTTAAATTTTTTTTATGACTCAAAGTAGACGTATATGTTATACTCAATTTTTGTTTATAAGTTAAATTTATTGAAAACATTTTTCGTAAATCAGGTAACGATAAAGCATCAACAAGCCGGCGTAACCACGGGAAATCCTACATTTCCGGTTTTAATCGAGACGTTTCGCTCTGATTGCTTTTCTCGTCTTGGGTGGTTTCGTACTGTCAGAAGTCGGAATATGTTTGTTTTTTCTTTTGTCCTTAAGTAATTTATTTTCAGCTAGCCTAAACATTATCAAGTTCTTACAAAATAAGAATGAATTATAAAGAACTATATTTTTAAAGAACCATATTTTAAGCCCCCCTTTAAAATGTTCATCTGCAGGTCTAGATCAATTTACAAATGCTTCCGTGTTTCCACTCGCCTTATACATGTACTACCTTTTTTTGGCAATCATCAAACAGAAAGTTTTGTAAGATAAGATAAACCATCATAGTCAAAATAAAAAAGAAAGATATTTTTTTATTTTATATAATCATATCTATTTTCTCTCCGTTCGCACATAAAGGCTTTGCCTTGATTCATATTAATTTTATTTTTAAGGCATTGGAAAATCGTTTTGTCTCACATACATGTAACCAGCAGAGTCATTTTATTCATGTTAATTTACATGTATTATATTTCAGCAGTGAGTCAGGGTTTTTTTTCTTCAATGGATTTAGTTCATTAGAAAGTGATTACTGTTTCTATTCTTATGTATAAACTCAATCCATCGAAAAGGAATAATCTTTCATTCCTTAAAATTTTAACAATCAAACTTAGAAAGCCAGATTTTTTCCATTATTAACTTGGACCCATGCATTTATTAGGCCTCTGCATTGCCCCCAAAAATTGTAGAGATGTGTAATCCGGATTAACATAACAAATGACCCTGCTAAGTCTACAACAGTTTCCCAGTGGTCTAGTCGGTTTATTTGCAGTTTTGGATGTTTTAGGTAGTGAATATGTGGTTTTCCCTATCACTTTACAAGTTTGGCTGTATTTGTCCCCTCAGTCTCTTCATATTTGGGTGTTGGCATGTGTTGCTGTAAATTAATGTTAAAATGGTGCCTTGTTTGAGATAATCTCCTTTCAAATGTTTAAAGAATATTATGTCAGTAGAATTTTTACATGATAGCACAATGCACATTTCTTTATCATTTCATATGTGCTGCTCTCTACTGATACCACTGTTATTTTGAATTGTTTATAGTACATGTTGATACTCATTTATTTCATATTTCAGTGCTATATATAAGTATCCCTTGTTTGATGCCCTCTTTTGAACCTATTTTGAGTTGTTTGCAATTGACCCTTTGAGACAATTTCAACTCATAAAATGTCCTTCTATGCTGCTCTCTAGTAATACATGTTCTATTTTGAGTTGTTGACAGCTCCCTCTGATAACCAAATATTTAAATTTTCATAATTGAATCACAATATAACATTAAATATTAACTAGCTGCTGCTCTCTTCTGATACCTTGGTTGACAGCTCTCTTTGATAACCAAATTATGAAAAATAATGTAAATTCCATTCATTAAATATGTTTCACTGTTGTCTGCTCTCTACTGATACATATTCTATTTTGAGTTGTTGACAGCTACCTATGATAACCAAATATTTAAATTTTCATTACAAATGATTATTTTAACTGAATACATGTATATTTCAATTGTTTGCTGCTCTTTCCTGATAGCCCTGCTGCTATTTTGAGGCGTTGACAGAGTTAATTGTTATCATAACACTCTGCAGCAAGCTCTTGCGGTTGTGTTTACTGTCAAAACAATGAACCGGTATCCATCACATCAGTATGACATTTTTACATGATAACTACATGGAAAGGTTATTCCATATAAAATTTTGTTGCAGGTGTAATTATTTGTACTGTATATAACCACAAGCTTTTTATAAAAGCTAATAATTGTCATGTATAAACTGCATTTTCAAAGCGTTTGTCTGTATTGAGATCATCATGACATTGAAACGGAGAGAACTGAAATGACAAAAACATCCCTTATAAGTGGAAACAAAATGTATTTCAAGAAAAAAAAAAAGAAATAAAGAAAAAAACTAGTCTAGCTGTCGTCTGTAGAAGTCAATTTGTAGTTGTTCTGAAAATGTTGAACTTATTACATGTATGTTTAATGAAAAAAAAAACCATCCTGCCGCATATGATTTGAAAAAATTAGGTCTGAGAAACAACCTTTTTTTGCATGGCCTCAGAGATGTTTTAAGTCAACAGTGATGCTAAAGTGATGACTTACAAGTAGTGAAATACAATGTTTATGTAGTTTAATTTAGTGAATTACATATCAGATGTGACGGGTTTTTACAGATCATTTACATGTATGTTTTTCAGGGTTTGATTTATACTGTGATAAAGAAGATGAAGTATGATGAGTCGTACAACTTTGAACAAGAGGTGAGATTAGAACTTACTCTAGTTTGATTCTACAAATAAAAGATTTTGTTGTAGTATTTTCTTTTGTGTAAGTTCTGCTTGAAAAGAAATGTGAAAAAGGAATATTTTACATGATTGAAAAAAGGTGATTTGTAAACATGTATGAAAAAGGGTGATTTACGTGTATGAAAAAGGATGATTTACATGTACGAAAAAGTAAGAGTCCCCTTCGGTGTTGCCGGTAGGGGACTAAAAAGGGTAATTTATGTGTATGAAAAAGGATGATTTACTGTGTGAAAAAAGGATGATTTACATGTATGAAAAAGGAAGATTTACTGTGTGAAAAAAGGATGATTTACATGTATGAAAAAGGATGATTCACATGTATGAAAAAGGATGATTCACATGTATGAAAAAGGATGATTCACATGTATGAAAAAGGATGATTCACATGTATGAAAATGTATTTATGATTAAGGTTTGTTTTACATTCTTGTATATTATGCATCGTGATAGTTGTCTACTAGCAATTTATCCTTTCTGTAATATTAATTCACAAAGTAATATAGATGTACATGTGTATTTGTTCAATATTTGATATTATTATAAAGGGCGAGGATGAAGCTATGTTCCAGGAGTACAGGAAACAACTAAAGAATATCTTCAATAATCTGGCTGCTTTGGTGAGTAAAACAAATTATTGTGATTGACACACAGTTACATGTATGTAAGCTGATTGCTGAGTAAACATCAAAGAAGTACCCATTATTCAGTCTCAAAGTCGAGAAGCCAAGGCAAAATCATTAGAATTTCCATTGGAACAGTTGCGAACCTCGGAATGAACAGCATTACGAAGTGAGACCGGGTGCTCGGGGAGAGTCAGTGTCTCCTGTTTGCAACATCCATCACAACAGTTCCATGAAAACTTGTCAAATTTAAGAAATAACAACTAGCTAGTTGTGGTTTATTGTCCAGTAATTCCACGAGTCGTATGAACCAATAAAATTATCACTGAGCTGCGAAGCATGGAGGTGATAATTTGATTGGTTCATTTGACGAGTGGAATTACTGGACAATGAAACACGGCTCGCTAGTTGTTATTTTTATTCTAATAAAGCACGTGAATGGGCGGAGCTTAGCGCACTGGAATTTTGTTGGAGATTTTACACCAGGCGAGTTCTATGGTACATATAGGGAGAAAATCTCAAGTCATATTAGAATTGGTAATAATCTTGATGTACATGTACATGTCAGGTAAATATGTCTTGTTTGGTGATGTTGACATCCACTCTTGGCTTTTCTTGGAAAACCTGTCAACCTTAATTAAATTTGCCAAATTTCTAGGTTGTTTAAACAAAATTTTTGACGACCAGACCACTTAAAAATTTCGAACCCTGTACATGTATCACCAGTATAAATTTGGACAAGAGTTTGTACATGTATTTCTGTATTTTACTCTCCTCTTCCAGGAGTGATACAGGTACTTGCCTAAGGAAACAAATGTGGGTCATAAACTATTCTGATCTAGCGCCGAGTATCTAGCTCTACTTGTTTGCTCCTTATAAGACTATAAATACCTACATGTACATGTATCACCATGTAACCATGAAATGTGAAATTGGGAGTCTATGTTTTCAGTGTGAGAAAATGATGGAACATTTACATTAATATTGCAGAATCATTACAAGAGGATTAATGATTTCATACTTCACGATATTCTCTTTGACATTTTAGGACAGTGATTTGATGGTACTTACCGTACATAACTTGATCAGTCAAATGTTACCAAACTGGGACAGCGTTAGTGTAGCTGACGTGGAGGTGGCCATCTTGTTACTGTACATGCTCGGAGAAGCTCTTCCGGTAATAGAATGGAACACACATTTATCGGAAATTCTTTCAACTCATAGATCAGCTGTGGATTTAGCATGAAATCTGCAAGGCCTAAGCTTAGTAAAGTAATCTTTACAGATGAAAATTGACAAATCCTCATTCATAGGGATCTTACTCATAGAAAAAGTAGATCTAAAAGTGAGCTTGAGGTTTAATACAGCAGATGCCATTGAAGGCTGTCCAGTATCTTTTTTTGTAAATGAATCATACATGTATAGACATGTACTTAATGCTCTCACAGTTTTATAATATGGAATAACTTATCTCCTACTTGTATGATTTCTCTTGGAATACCTATTGAAGATCAGCATTATCTTAAATTGATGTACGTGTACTTCTACTATCATGATTGTTGCTTTATGGAATAGATACATGTATAAGATCCTGATTCTTTTACAGTCAACTCAAGGTCAGCACTTCAGTGGTGAACCTAGTAAAGCATCAGCTCTACAAAACATGATGAGAATGGTCAGTATACATACAATGTATATGTACAATAGAATTAATGTTCTCATAATCTGAAAAGATTAGAATATCGTATTTGACAGAATATCGTATTTGATAGAATATCGTATTTGATAGAATATCGTATTTGATAGAATATTGTATTTGATAGAATATCGTATTTGATAGAATATTATATTTGATAGAATCATATTGTATTTGATAGAATATCATATTTGATAGAATATCATATTTGATAGAATATCGTATTTGATTTTAATAGCATAAATAGATCAGTGGCATGAAAATTTAGTTTTATGCTCCAGTATGACCTCACATTTTTTTCGTGCTATATTTAGAATGGATTGCAAGGGTACAGTCAAGTTTTGTACATGTAGATGAACCTGCATATTTTATATACATGTACTGAAAGTTTTCCCATGATTTTCAGCTGATCACAAGTCGAGTAAGCTGCAAGGGACACATGATTGTATGTTTACAGTTCTTCGAGACGGTCGTTCGATATGACAAATTCTTTTCTTGCGAACCTGAGCACATTCCTGATGTACTAGTAAGTTGAACTGTAGAATTACATGTAGTCTATTTTGTAATGCTCATTTTTCATGGGACTTTGATAGATTTCAAAGAAATATAACTAAATAACCTTGATATGATGTTCAGGTAATATTTTCCACAAAATTGATCGAAACTGAGACCTGATATGATGACATGAATTTATGATATTTTTACATAACAAAACTTTGAATTTTAGATGGCATTTACAGACGAGCGAGGTTTTCGGCATCCGTCAGCTCAAGTACGCAGCAGGACAGCTTACCTCTTCTCTCGATTTGTTAAGGGATTAAGGTACGCTTCTTTCAGTAGGAACAAAGAATTTGAAAATAACTATTATAACAAATGAATAGAAGATGCTCGACAATCAGCTATAGTTTCAAAGAGTGGTTTTATGGAAAACTTGAAAAAATTTAATAAAGATACTTGTACAATGTACATGTATTTTCAGTGATTTTGATAGTGCCTTGTTTGTCTAAGTGTCATAAATCTAAAAGGTAGATGACAGATTCTAGAGAGTTAATAATATTTAGATACTGTACAAGTAGTATAATTCGCTGGTTCTTTCTTTCACAATTTTATTAAAGAACCCGTTTTGGCATGGACATTAATTTGCAGATCCACCTGTACAACACAAATTGAGAAAGGAGCAAACGGTTATTCAATGAGAATGATTCTACTTACATTGTG
Organism: Pinctada imbricata; assembly: GCA_033119305.1. NCBI lineage: Eukaryota > Metazoa > Mollusca > Bivalvia > Pterioida > Pteriidae > Pinctada > Pinctada imbricata. Next base: position 64,140,780 of record VSWD01000005.1, on the reverse strand, counting down.
AAGAAAATTTTAATTTGACCTCAAATCACAGAATTATGACTGAACTTTTTCTTACAGAGGTCAGATGAACCAGTACTTAGACGATGTCCTGAGGAGGATCCAGGATTTACTCGTTTTGAACACCCCAGATAACGGCTACCAACACCTGCTGTCAAACGAGGATCAAAATTTTATATACGAGACTGCTGCTAGCCTGATTGTCTCAAGCTCACTGCCACCAGAGGTCAGTGTCTGAGATGGTTTTACTTGTATTCATATCTTGTACACTTACTTTTTTGCGTTGCATTACACATGTACATGTTTATAAGCATCAATAAATTGTGCGGTGAAAAATACCGTAAAATACACATGTCCCCTCCATTTGATGAAAAAAGCATTGAATCATTTCGAAATACAGTATTGCTGCTCCTAAGAAAGGTTCCTGACTTCAAACTAATTTGCTGGCAAACTGTATGTATGAAAATATAATACCATGTACATGTATTTGTATCTTTAATCTCCTGGATTTTCACTGAAATTTGAAATATGATGCGACATCAAGCACATCATGCAATTTCATGAAGTAGTCACCTTTCGTATTGGTGAGCAACTCTTTTATGAAAAGACATTCATACAGTAGGTACCCCATAAGTGCCGTAGGTACATACATGTATTCAAATCTTGTAAAAATCTAGAGTTCTTCTAAGATGTACATGTACATGTACCTTTACTTATAGAATAACTGTCTTTTTGGAATGTGATTATACTGTGATAATCTACAATTGATCCAGGAATTATGAGAAACATAATTCCTGGATCCATTGTAGGTTATCACAGTATAATCACATTCCAATAAGACAGTTATTATATATATTTCCATTCCAATTATTCACGCTTAAATGACATTAAAATACGTTTAAAACTCTGTTGCTAAGGCTCTGTTACTACGTACCGTCAAAGTTCAAATCAAGCCAAATTACTATGACGTCATAGTTCAAATCACGCCACCGCAGTTATATACCTATACATGTAATAATAGTGTAAATTCTATACAAATGAATGGGCATATTTGTCATATTTTCAATGGAAAAATTCGAATGGCTGTTTTGTATCTCTGTTTCAGAGGAAGCACATTTTAATGAAGGAGTTATTGTCACCAATAGCTACTAAGTTTGAAGGACTCCTTAATAAACTCCAGACTGAGATGGACGAAAAGAGACGTTTAGCTTACGCTCAAAGTATTAATACTGCCACTTCACTTGCAAGGTAGGTTTAAAAAGCTTAAGTACTCGTGTTTATGATAAAAAAGGACTGTACTTCAAAAGGGATCCATAAACATGTACATGTTAACATTTACTCACATTGCGATTTACTAAGAGGTATGAGGGTCATGGTCACTTTGAAGTTCAAAGGTCACATGTTTAGCGTCAATCATGCTAAAGGCAACATGCCTGTTCTTGAGTAGTTTATACAATGTAGCTTTTAAAGTTTGTAGAACATACATGTATCTTTGTGTAAGAGAAAATCCCGACCAGTAATAGTAACCACGAGACATCTCTTTGGTTCGACAATTTATTTCATCATGAACGAAGAACGAAGAATATGTAAAAGACCTGAAATGATAACATCAATTTGTAAACAATGTGACATGAATGAATCAAAATTCACATAAACAAATAATGATGAAACGTCTCAGTTTAAATACTTATTCTTGAATGAAAATATCAATCGCCATGTTCAAAATTACGATACCGCTTATGAAATAAAAATAATATGACTTACTAATAAAAAAAAAATACTATGGTATATAATATACAATTGAAGTAAGAATATTTCATAAGAGAACAAATGAATTCTAAGCGCGAACAAGACGAATGTACATATCTAAAAATAAATGATAAAAAAAATCATAAAGTTTATACAATGACCCTTCATTCAATAAGTATTAGTAAACAACTCTGCTGAGTGCAATTGACATAACTCACCCCTGATTGAATGAATAAAAATCTGTTCAAAGTCAAGCACAGCGACCTCGTCACTCTAATTCATTTTGCTACAAAAAGAATCCATAAAACTTAACTTTATCGCTGAAAATATCTAATGTCCGTAACACATGTTTCTCTTTACAAATATGCAAGATAAACTTGTAAACACTATACGTTCCACAAAGATTAAACAAAAACAATTAAAGTAAGTATTTGATCATAAAATATAAAAGTATATTACAATATAAAAATTCGCAAGAGAAATTTTACAATATAATGTAAAATTCTAAAATAACTCACCAAATTCTGACAAAATCTTTATAAATTTACTGATTCTCAGGAACGCTATTCCATTTTCTTACTAAGTTAAATTCTGGTTCAGCAAACACAGTAATTCATGAGTATAAAAATAAGCTGATTTAATACAATGCAAAAATTGCGTCTGTTCAATTATACGTTTCTTCTAAGAGTGCGCAACTATGTGAAAACCACATTTTTTTCTTGCAATGGTCACGTGACAAACCATTGCCGAACATTACCCAAATCATAAATTAATAATTAACTTTCAGAAATGAATATGGCATAATACGTCTCCCTAACATAGCAAACAATTGCTTATCTAAATGTAAAAATTTAATTTACAGAAAAGAAATAAAAATCTACTAATTAGATGTTTCGGCAAAAATCGGCACTTTACGGAGCCGGGACAACGTGTTTCCGGGGGGGGGGGTTAAGTAACGGCTATTGAGGTCTCAGATTACGGCATTCCCCTCAAATTCCCGTTCTGTAATCCCATTAGCTTTGACAGTTAATATAAACAGAACATATGCCCAGTAAGAAAAACGTGATTCTCTTGTGATAACGCCTTACTACGAGAACTATAATTTATCAATTAAAATAAATCTTAGTGCGCAAGATTCCAGACCTCATAGAAAATTGACTCATCAAACAAAACTTGTGACATTATAACTATCGTATCAGAATTTATAAAAATAAAAATTAAATTGTCGCAGGACAATTACATATTTTACATTTGTACACATACATGCATCTACAAGTTTGTATTCACTTCTTTGTCATAACGTACATTTAATTGATATTGCCCAAGTTAACAAGGGAAATTCAAAAACTACATTTGCTAGACTGAAAGAATGAAATTGTAAAGCTCTGAAAGCGAAGGGTTATGTGAGTTAATGCATTAATACATGTACACTGTATTTCTCAATAGAAATGAATATACTGACAAACGCATCCATCTCTTGTTGTTATATTACAGCCGAGTCAGTAAGGGATTTTCTAGTCAACAGACCATGAAGGCTTGCGGCTGTTTAGAAACCTTTACAGATCTGCTCAAGATATTCCTCCAGGCTCTTAACGTTCCTTACCACCGAAACTTGATTCAGACGGGTGTGCGGCAATACCTCCACAGGATGGTAGTTTGTATGGAGAGAGAAATACTGCCATTCGTTCCTGTTGTACTAGAAAATCTCCTCAAACAGCCAGATGCTAAGGAACTTCATGACTTTTTACCTTTAATGAACCAGTTAATTATGAAATTCAAGGTAATGCAATTTCATATAAGGATCTTAAAATAGGAATTTAAATCTGTTTGCCACTTCTTGGTGGATTCTTTCTAATTAGGTTATACTGCTTAGAAATGTAATGGAGAAAGACCACCTGTTAAAGATTTGTACTACAAACGTACATGTGGTTTCAGTAACCATCATTTATTTGATAATACATTATAACATAAATTTCACTCTGACTTTATGTCCGAAGAATAGAATTGATACAAGGTAGAATACACTATAGATAAATGAAACTTGTATGAAAAAGCATCCTATACAAAGCATATGAAAATCTATTGGTTTGTAAAGTTTTGACTTTAAGCTTTTTAGGCCAAGGTCAATTTATATTGTCATGTCAATTTGTATACCCATTTATACAGCAAACATTCCTAATTTTATTCCTTGTTTCAGAGTGCTTTAGTACCATTTCTACAAGAGGTTTTTACCCCTTTGGTCAGAACCATATTTGAGGTTTTATTGTCCCCCACAGATGACCTTGACCAGGTCACGGCTGTTGAGAAAAAGCTGCTGCAAAGAAGTTATTACTTGTTCCTCTCCACAATGCTGTCCAATGATTGTATAGATGTATTAAGAAATCAAGGTTAGTCATATTGATCTGCATTAATTGTATATGAAAAGACTTATCCCGTTTTATTTTGACAGTAAAGCTACAATGTAAGTTGCATAGAAGAATCACTTTACATTAAAATCATGCCTTTGAATGAAGGCAGTCAATTGCACCAGTAAAACCTCTTTGTATGAGATGTATGCTGTACCTTTAGCCATAGCATCTTTGTACTAGCTGCTTAAGGTCATCTTGTCAATAAGTAAAAAGTCAAGGTCATACTTCAAAAGCAGTTTATGGTAGGCATATGCATATATGCTGTTTGCTCATTCAAACCTGTTTTGGAACTATTTTCTGATTCTCCTATCCAGATCTTATTTCATAGGTCGAAGCCAAGTAATCAAGCTAGATTCTCTTCTGTCATGATATTTGTCCTATAATCATCCCATCTTATACATGTACATGTATTCATATGACACTAGGTATGGAGAGTTTACAGGACATTTTGATGACCATCATCCAAGGTGCTGTAGAAATCCCTGATCCACAAGTAAGGCTGAAAGATTTTACTACTTTTTTCAAAAAGTCTGTAAGCAGAAAAAGATAAAAAAAATTTCAAAACTTGTCAAATTAAAACTGAAATAAAGATTCTCCTTAAATCCCCTGGAGACCTGTCTTCTTAAAGATTGAAAGATGAAATTTGTTTTCAGTTGGTCCATGTTTCCTTGACTTACATGTATATATGTATTATTAGTACTGTGTACAGGGAAAATTTTGCCTTCTCTTTATACATTTATTGTCACCTTCAACCAGAGGATGAATTTAAAACTAGGTGAATCAAAACATATACAAAGGATATGTTAAGTAAAATTCAACAACGAGCAGATTAGTCTCATATCTCAACAGGACGGAAAAAAAGACCAACCAAATTCAAAATTTTATACAGTATTCTTTGTGAGATGTTCTTTAGAAGTTATGACATCATGTTAATTTTAATATGTTTTGTCAAGTGCATTGATGCAAATTTGTTCTACATGTACTTATTCAGAGTAAAGTTGGACATCTTTAGTCCTTTTCTGTAGTGATATTGTTTACTTGACTTTTTGATAAATAATAACGAAATGTCTCTATTTGTATTTTAGAGCCAGAAAATGTGTTTCAACATTCTTAAAAGACTAGTAGAAGCTTGGGGTAAGCTTTCTATGCACATACATGTATTTGTCTACTTACATGCCATATACACGTACATTTATCATAAATATACTGTCATCATTAACATCTAATGTGCCTTAATTTTTATGTGTATAATGAATAAAAAATAGGGATCTAATTGTTTCTTTCTTTAGGCTCTAAAATTGCTTATGTTGTGAAGGATTCACTTTCTTTTATAAACAACTCAAAATTATTAATACATGTACTTTCTTTTGAAACAACTCAAATTGCTAATGTTGTGAAGGATTCACTTTCTTTTACAAACAACTCGAAATTGCTAATGTTGTGAAGGATTCACTTTCTTTTGGAAACAACTCAAAATTGCTAATGTTGTGAAGGATTCACTTTCTTTTAGAAACAACTCAAAATTGCTAACGTTGTGAAGGATTCACTTTCTTTTACAAACAACTCAAAATTGCTAACAGTGTGAAGGAATCACTTTCTTTTACAAACAACTCAAAATTGCTAATGTTGTGAAGGATTCACTTTCTTGAACAAACAACTCAAAATTGCTAATGTTGTGAAGGATTCACTTTCTTTAATTTTGACTCAAAAGATATGCATCCCAATTACATGTACTTGTATAAATAGACAATAATGATTATCATGAATTTCCTCTTGTTACAGGGCAGACAGAGACCATTGTTGGCTTCCAGGATTTTATGTACAAAAACATTGTACCAGCATGTTTCCTCGGTCCATTGAAACCAACGTTTGACTTAACAGACGGTCAGACATCTCTGGTAAGCTTACTTTGTTCATTTGCTCTCGTCCTCAGATTTATTTTTTCGAAAGTCATAGAAGGAAAGAGTCTGAATTCTCCTAAGGTCAGATTAATCTTTTCTCATAATGAAAAAAAACTTGTATTTTCATACATGTGTGTACATTGTATTTTGGATTCTAATAGATATTAATCGGTTCCATTGGCTGCCCCTTCCCCGTTAAGAAATGTAAACTAAAAGTATTTTAGTTGTGACTTGAATATTCTTCTAACATTAGAATGGGATTACCATTTTGGTTTTTTACAAAACCTGATAAGGTATTTGAAGCCCCCTGTAAGAAATCTGTTGTTTTTCTCTTTTTTTTCGTGAGGTGTAAAACTCAATTTCTGGCAATGTCCTTTAATACGGTTGCAATAATTTTGAATTGAAGTAGACATGTTGTTTTTACTTCCATAATCCTAAGTTTCCTGGTTCAAAAAAAAACAAAACAACTAAGGATGCCACCTTAAAATCAGCATGAATTGGCCATGAAGTAAGAGAACATTATTAGAATTTAACTTCCTTCTGCTGACCTATTGTATTTACTACTTTTCACCAAGACATGATAATGATATATTTTGTACTTTCAGGCCCTTGGAGAGTGTGCACAGTGTATGAGATGTATACTGGAAAAAAGGGTAAGTTTATATGTGGTGTCTACTATTTCTTATCTAGTCGGTACAACAAAAGGATTTCTATGTAAAAATAGATACATCTGAAAATTGTATTTATTTCTATATTAATTTACGTGTATAGATGCATCTGACAATCTTTCAATTAATCTTTTTAATAGATTAATGTGTCTTTTTAATTGACTTGATCATATTGAGAATGGTCAATGAAAATGGTTGTTTCTGTTTAGGGAGATGAGATGTTAACTTTCCTACAGGCAGATTACCTACCAAAGCTCAATGTCCCACCACAAGATATACAGGTATCGTACTGTTACTTATTGTCTATACTTGCGTACATGTACAGGGAATTATGTTAGGATGACATATTGCTCACACCATATACCCTCTGTATTAAGGAGGTGGGGGGTTACAACAATGTTGCATTGAAAATTTTAGATTAACAATTCTTTTTCTGTATTCATGAAATCTATGGGTGTTAAAATACATGTACATTTGTATATCTTACATGTATCTTCTATAATAATTTGTTACATGTATTTCACTTTTCAGGAATTTTGCCAAGCCATTAAGTCAGACACCAAAACCTTTAGAACATACTTAAAGGTAAAGTACATGTATAACGTAAACACTGTATGATCAGCTATTTCTATACATAAGCGTAAACTATGTCACTTGTCTGTTACAGATCCTTTACATTGTTTTTTGGTTCAGTTTTGTTCAAATATACATGTACATGTATATGTCTGAAGTGTCACAGATCCTTTATTGTCCCCCGCTTTCGCGAAAGCGTGGGGACATTAAAACCGGTTCGTCCGTCCGTCCGTCCGTCTGTCCGTCTGTCCGTCAGTCACAAAAACTTTAACCTTGTGCATAACTTTTGAATGGTAAGTGATAGGGCTTTGATATTTCACATGTGTATTCCTTGTGACAAGACCTTTCCATGGATACCAAAATTTTTGACCTTGTGACCTTGACCTTGGACTTTGACCTACTTATTAAAAACTTTAACCTTGACCATAACTTTTGAATGGAAAGTGATAGGGCTTTGATATTTCACATGTGTATTCCTTGTGACAAGACCTTTCCATGGATACCAAAATTTTTGACCTTGACCTTTGAGTTCGACCTACTTTTCAAAAAACTAAAACCTTGTCCATAACTTTTTAATGGAAAATGATAGGGCTTTCACATTTCACATGTGTATTCCTTGTGATGAGACCTTTCTGTTGGTAATAACATTCTGACCTTGTGACCTTGTCCATTGAGGTTGACCCACATTTAAAAACTTCAACCTTGACCATAAGTTTTTAATGGTAATTTAAATCATAGGTCTTAAATATTTCACATGTGCATACCTTTTCATAAGCCCTGTCCCTTGGAAACAAAACACAAGTTTGGACCTTTTGACCTTTTCTTGGAGTTAATCTTTCATATTTAGAATGTTGATAATATATGAGATATATTATTAAAACTTAAGAATGGGGGGATGTCTGTAAGCATTTCTTTAAAGACAAACACCCAAAAGCGGGGGACCACAATTCCTTGAATTTGATTTTTGTATTTTAGACTTGTTAAAAAAATATGGACAATGAATGAGATTAGTACTTATTGAAAGAATTCCATTCATTAAATGAGTAAAAGATCCAATAGGTTATGTAAGTTAATAACAACCACTGAGTGTTTTGTGAAACTTACTGATATTCATTCTTCAGTTTTCAAGTTTCAACTTATTCATTCAGTTCAACTAATTCAGATATTCCTCATCTCTTTCCAGCAATTCTTTGCCAAGGCCAAGTCATGACCCAAGCTTTTACCTTGATTTAAAAACGGTTGCATTGTGTGGATGCATGTGGATATTTCTTAACAGATGTGGATGTCAGAGTGGATATGCCTGAGACAGAACTTTTATGCAGGACTTGAAAGTGTTTTATGAATGTTTTATGAGAGATGGATGTGTTTGTTAACGTGTTATGGTGCTTGACACATTTCTGGTTGTTAAACATTTTGGATGCTGAAAGTGTCTAACCATACGTGGATGCAATAGAGGAGTTCCGATGGAACAAACATGGATGATGTTGATGGATGTGGATGCAGGAGGGTATGGCTTTGAATATGTGGATGTATACTTGGATGATGTACATGCTATTAGTTGTGGATGTGCAAGGGTATGAATAAATCACTGGATTTTATAAATACTTGTATGTTCAAATGTATGAGTTGTGGATGTGCAAGGGTATGGCAAGATATGGATGCATTAGTGGAAGTTATTGAAAGTGTGGATACAGTAATATACATGTATGTTGATCCTGGATGTTTTACAAGTGCTAATGAGGATGTACATGTATATATGGATGTCATGTGGAAGATATGGATACAATCGGAGAGGATGTGTGATAGATACAGAGTCAAATGATTGGATATAGTATAAGATGTGGATTTGATTGACAGATGAGGATGTTTGAAGTGCTCTATTCCAGACTTGTGGGTTTTGGCTGAGACATGCTTGCTTGGTTGCTATATGGGTCAAAGACTTCAACTGACGGCAATTTATTTAATGAATTACATGATTATCTCCAACTACATGTATGTTTGTTTTTACGTTACAAAGGGCATTTTGTATCACGTTTCATTTTCGCATACAATTAAGTTATTACTGTACTTATTTCCTCTTTTTAGTCCCCTACCGGCAACGCCGAAGGGGACTCTTAGTTTCCTC